>OY757917.1:29510439-29520439 GCA_963585895.1 Sepioteuthis lessoniana
ACAACTTTTCTCTTTCACTATCGGAGTACACCCCAATCCTCCTTTGAGGACCACGCTTTCTTTTACCCCATCGTCCGTTACGGCAGCGTGTCGACATAGTGAAACAATACGTCCGTGTCGATGGCTAGTAGTCTATTCCTGCTGGGAAACCCTGCCGAGCGCCAGGCTACAAACAAAACGTCTCTATTCGTTACACAGAGAACCAAATACACAACGTTGATCAATTTACAAAAGAAATTCAATGTCATAGTTTTTCATGACCTCTACTCGTTTTTGTTAGAAAACAAAATTCTTCTCTTCAGGAGAGTTTTTTTTTTTTTTTATTCTTATACCCATTTCTTTCTCCTTTTTTTTCTCTTCAAGTGTAAAAATCAAACATTACAAAAAAAAAAAAAAAAAAATGGATAGGGTATACAGAAACTTAATCAGAATTCGATAAAAAGCACCCCCCTTTTTTTCTCTCTTCTTTTCTATATTGTGATTTCAGAACAATATAAGAATTGCTACTGCGTACGAAGGTGTTCAGAGAGTTATTTCTATTTGGCTTGAAGTCTGTTTAAGAAGCGTTTCTCGTTGTGGCTGCTCGTATATGTTTTGCGTTGAGGATCACACGGTTTTATTTTAGAGTGAATTGTCCGTGCGGCAGATTGCATTTTAAGTGTCTAAGTGTTTAGCATTTCACAGAGCTTATTTTCTTTTTGTTTTGTTGACTCTCTCGGGGAAACAAAGAAGTTTGACTAGCTCGGAGGCAGCCCGGCCCTCCAAGACGCCTTCATGCGGACATTTCTACAACTACTCACCTGTATATTTGTTTTCTCCTCCTGAGTCTCTTGTAAGACTTTGTTTTTAGCTTTTCAATACGTTTCAAATTGGGTACACACTGTTGTTGATTTTATTTCTTTCTCTGATTCTAAGTGGGAACGCATTTGACAAAAGGTATTTTTATATGAGGCCAATATGTGAGTTCATATATTTTGCTGTTTTGTTTGTTTGTTTGTTTGTTTGTTATTCCCGGAACTAGACGGTTGTCTTTTTAAAGTATTCCAACCTCAAAACAACTCCAGATTTTCGTTATGTGTAAGACACTTTCTGTGAGGTTTCGTTATGTGTAAGACACTTTCTGTGAGGTTTTCTCGAATTTCACAACGCCATGGGGATCGATCTCACTAACAGTGGTCTGCTAATCTTGCTTGCTAACCATTACACCAGGTGAGGTGCCCTTATTTACTTAGCTTTGCTTAGTTGTAGCACAAAGCCATAGGGATCGATCTCACTAACAATGTTCTGCTAATCTTGCTTGCTAACCCTTACAACACGTGAGGTGCCCTTATTTACTTAATAGCGATGCATGGGACACCCAGTAAGAATCGAAATCAGTAACATTGGTCTATTAATGCTACGAACTAACCCTTATATCAAATGAAGTGTTCATGTTTGCTTCATAGAACATAAGGCTAACTGTGAAGGAACTCCTTGTAATGTTTGTACGCTGCATACCAGTAATGAAAACTGAAACTAGCTTAAAAGCAACGACTTCATAGAAAGTCACTCTAGTATTTGTCCTAGTTTCGTATTATACAAGGCAGGGAATCAGAGGGATTGTAATTATGATCCAGATTACTACGGTTCCAACTTCTTAACTAGTACTCCATAGCACTGAGTTCAAGTACTATCTTAGCTTTGTATGACACAAGGCCAGGAGTAAAAGATCTCGTAATCATGATTAAAATCACTACACTACCAACTTTCTTATCAGAACTTCATGGTGTAGCGCTCAAGTATGACACAAGACCAGGAGTGAGAGGACTCGTAACCATTATCAAAATCGCTACGGTACTAACTTGCTAACTACGCTAGCAAGGCGATGAATTCAAGAACTTAGCTTCGTCTGACACAGGGTCAGGAGTGAGAGGGCTTGTATTCATGATCAAAACTACTTCTGTATTTGTAAACCACTACTCCATGGCATGGGGTTGAAGTACTTATCTTAGCTTCGTATGACTCAAGGTCAGGAGTTAAAGGGCTCGTAATAATCAAAATCACCGTGTTTCGAATGATAAACGTACAATAATACGAACAAACAAACCTGACCATTACTCCATTGTGATATAACCAGATATTTACTAGGCTTTGTATGGCACAAGGCCAGTAATAAAGTGGCTCCTGATGAATTGTGAGATTAGCTTGTTAACTTCATGGCAAATTTTTGCTAATCAATTTTCTACGACACAAGGCCAGGAATGAGTGGGTTCTTAATGATGATTGCTCACAGCAATGAAGTAAATATGATGGTGTCAGGGATACATACTGATTGCAATTGGTCCACAATTGAACGGTGCGCAAAGGGCTGGGAAAAATGATGAAAAGATTGGAAATCAGGTGAAGAATTGGGATCATGTAGACCATAAAATTTTTAAGATCGGTTAGAATTGTGAGGAGAGTTTAGCATAAGTACAGCTTTTGTTTACACAGTTAAATGTAAAAACAATTCTATCCCAAACGATTCAGTTTAGCATACTTACACAGTTTAAATGTCAAACAGGTCAATTTGACCCATAGATAGAACCCTATCAAGTGCTAACACTCCGGGCCAGAGTGGACCTGCGAGCTATGTCAATGAACGGGTACTCTGCATTTCCCAAAGCTCCAGCATTACTCCAGCCTCACCATCAGATTGTTTAGTGTCATATCCAGGACACTCGTTTGGGGTGGGGTCTTACGCCACTGCTGAGTGTCTTCGATATAACATTAAACCATTTGATGGCGAGGCTTCAGTCTGTGGCGCGCTGGGAAATGTAGTGTATCCCTTCATTGCCATTGCTCGCAGGTCCACTCTGGCCCGGAGTGTAAGCACCTGATAGGATCCTATCTATGGGTCCAATAGAACTAATATTTAAACTGTGTGAAAACAAATGATTTATTCGAAATTGAATAGCTCGATCATTTAACTATGTAAAAACAAATGACTGATGTTTAATTAAATTGTTAGTTTTAAATAGCAATCCTTGGAACCATTTAACTGAGTGCAAAGAAAAAAGAACTCAGGCTCGTTTAAAAATGTTATCAGGAGAATGTTTCCAAATCATATGTATTTAATATATATGCTCACAGAGGATTTGACATTAAATAACCTACGAGGGTTGATATGCCATAAAACCCAACCCAACCCAACCAAGTCATATATACTTAATATAACCTTATAAAGAAGGTTTGGCATTAAGTAACGTACAATGGGTGGTATGCCATAAAACTCAATCAAACCAAATCCTATATATTTAATATATATGTATAAACAGGATTTGACATTAAATAACCTACAATGGTTGATATGCCATAAAACCCAACCCAACCAAGTCATATATACTTAATATATACTTATAAAGAGGGTTTGGCATTAAATAAGCTACAATGGTTGATATGCCATAAAACTCAATCAAACCAAATCCTATATATTTAATATATATGTATAAACAGGATTTAGCATTAAATAACCTACAATGGTTGATATGCCATAAAACCCAAACCAAATCGTTATGTAGAAAGAAGACACCACCAAAAAATGAATTCCTAAATACATAAACACGGTTATTTGAATAAATTCTTCAGGAATGAATTGAAACATATTTTATTGTAGAAAATGAAAGATGTCTCCGAGAGTTTCCATGTGAGAAACGGTTTTTTATTTGCCAGATATTTTAGCACAGAATCGCTTCTTTATCATTCATTCAATTACAAGATCTTTCCGACATACACACACACACACACACACTCACACACACACTCTCTCTCTCTCGATATATATATATATATATATATATATATCTTCTTGACCAACCTCCTCTCTTACATTTTACCTGCTTCTTTGTTACTTCTGTTCTTATTCCGTCTTTCTTATTTCCTCTTCTGTGTCCACCTCTCGATCGACCCCAAATATTTTTTCTAACTCTCCTATGAGCACAATGCAAGAATAACGAATATGGCCAGAGAAATCGACGTTTAATTTCCCACCAACATAATGTTTTTCCAGTTCCATTCGCCAGTGTTAAAATTATCATTGTGAACTCCATTCAAAACAGGAAGACACGAACATCCTATCGCAGCGTTTCCTGGTTTTAGGATCTCCTCATTCGTGGGGTTGGATTGCAGCAAAATTTCAAATGTGTATTTTTGCTCGTGCGGCTTCATTTATGAGTCTACATGTTTCCTTTGATTCGTTTATACTGGCCTTTCTTCGTATGAAGCACGTGACGAACAAATCAGTTGCTCACTCACACAAAAAAAATGTCTTCTCATACTATGCATCACAGTTAATTTTTTTTCAAATAACTCTCTAACACTGCTAGGGTCACTTACGACCAACCCATTACCATCACTAGCAATGCTACTACTCACCTGCTTCCTCCTTATTTATTTATTCATTTATTTATTCATTTATTTTTCTGTTCTTGACAGCCGAAGAAAACGTTGGCTGGCGAGTAGTTAAGATTTTGTTGTCGTGGGTCATTCGTTGACCCGACAGCTAATCTTGACTCTGTTCGTCTTTTGTGGCCGGGTAAATGCTATTGTGAATAGAGACACTACTTGAATCGACTCCCATAATGCAATACTGATTGATTGCGGTGACTTCCTTTTGCTTTAAGTCCTTCTTTTAATTCCAGAATCAAAACCTTTAATTTCCTATCCGAGGGCAAGGCAAGGATCTTACTATCGTCTGCACCAATGACTCCCCTCTAGCTGATACTACTTTCGTTAAATTGCAAGAGGAACAACGAAAGGCCAAGTCTAAACAGACGACTTCTTCCATAGACGATAACGTGGCAGATAGCTTTCGCGAAAGATTCCGGTTAGAAGTGTTTTATGCCCATTTCTACCTCCTCTTTCTTTTCTCTCCATTTTTTTCATCTCCCTTTATTCGCTCATATTCCACACTCAACAAACCCACACCGTGGTATCGCCTAAATCTGACTTGGATGAACCACTCCTTACCGAGGTTCTGTTAAGGCTGCTTCCACATTTTCCACTTTAATCTGTCAAAATTGTTGCTCAGGAAGTTTCCGACTGTTTTTGTGTTACCGTCAGCGTTTCCTCGGGGCGATACTTCGTGAGATTTCACGAGATCCCTGGCGTCAGAAAATCCAAGTTTTCTTTTCTTTTTTTCCCCACTTTTTTTTTTGTCTTCTCTCACCTTTTTATAGCTTAATTTATCGTTTTTCTCATTTCTGTTGACATCAATTGTCAACTTGATCTTTTTCTCTTCAAACGAATCTCCTCAAAACCTTTTAAGACTGAACGGATTTTAGAAAGACAGCGATCTGGATAAGTTATTAATCCGATTTGAGATACACCCCATCGTATATAAAAATCATTGCCAATCTACGTTACCCAAATCAATAACGGAAAACACGTTCACTGAAAAGTCATATTTATCCGTTTCTATAAAGTAATATTGGGTTGATTTTAATAGCCTATCAACCAATCTTGGATTTTTCTATACATAGAGCTTAGGGAATCTTGTTCATTGATATTTTTTGCACATCGTTCAATTGAAGACGGATATTTTTCAAAGAGTTATGTTTGAGCCTAAGCTGGGACCTTAAGAGGAAAGGAGATTTGAAGAACTCACTGATGTAGTGGAACCAATTTTCCATGCTCACAGAATTGCAGAGAAAATTATGGAATAATGAATCTGAAATGGAATCTGGATTTTATGTATGTATTTACCTACCCTTCTGCTTAAGAAACATGCAACATAAAGTCAGATTTTTATGTGGACCTTAACAGGTTTGAATTCAGAGTTTTCCTTCTCCAAGATTCGTTGTCTAACTAAGGCTAAAGAGCGCAGTCCGCCTTATTATGTTACTCATAGCTGGAGGGAGAATAGTTGGATTCATACCTTTACCAAAGGTATTTGCACGAAGTGAAATACAAAGAGACTTCAGATTGCTAGGTTACTTACTGCTCAGCTGGACACCTCAGGTGGTGTAATGGTTTGCAAGCTAGACAAGCAAACCTTCACGAGTGAGTTTGATTCTCATTTAGTGCCTCTTTCATACGGCCTTGTGTCACATCTAAGCAAAAAGCTTAGTTAATTATTACTTACTGCTCAGTCACCAGGATCCTATCCTTAAGCATTGCAGATCACCATCCAGAGCCTACTGGTGGTTTTGTTGTGAGGTGGGTTACTTTTTTGTGGAGGTGCAATCAGCATATTCAACAGTGTGGTGAAGTAGTCTGGTCATGTTGTACACAAATGCCAGTAATGTCAACCATTCATACAAGAACGATTTTACGCACCGAAAACCCTGAAGATGACCACTAAAGTAATGATAGTCCTGATGGTAGGGCTTAGAATACAGTGACCATATCCCCTGCTGAGAGGTAAGACCATAATCCCACTCCCAAAAATGGGCTGTTCTGGATATGACACTAAACTGTATCAGAGGGTAAGGTTTCAGGACTGGACATCTAGAGAGTATGAAGTACTCTTTTATTAGCATTACTCCTAGGTCCACTCAGATAAAGTAGGTTAAATAGGTCTATGGGTCAAATAGATTTGTTAAAAAATTGTTTGTATATGATTGGAACGTGTGAAAAAATAACAACCTCTTTAGAAACACCAATACAAAAAATGTAAATATGAATGTCCCATGAATGTGATTACCTAACCTCTTGGCATGAAATAACCCTGGATACATTGACATGCCATTAAAATCAATTAAGGAATTAATCAGAATATTTTGCCTTCGTTGTTTTCTAATTTTGCTGGTTGAATCAGTTTCTTGAAGGAATTTCTGATTTTCCTATTATCAGATTTAAATGTTTATCATTTAAAAAAAATTTTTTAAATAATTTTTTCTGGATTTAAATTAATCATCATCATCATCATCATCATGTTACACTGCTTGCGCGGATTTCTCTGACTCTCTCTTGCCTTTCATCCCTATCATCAAACATTCTAGGCAGGTCTTCTAGACTACATCTAGTGTCCATATAGAGCAGTTGTAGGTAAGTTCTTGTTGGTCGGCCAACACTGGCACGTCCACGTGAAGGGATCCAACTATGATTTAAATAGTACCACTACTATCCTACTACAAAGATGGCTTTGGCATTAGATAACCCACAAAAAGATACTACCAGGTGTAGTGGCAAAAAGAGCTTCGCTGTGTCATTTTTAAAGACACATTTTTTTTAGGTTGAGAGTCTTGCCATTTTGTAGGGGGTACACTCAACGTGTACTTTGCCTGGCCGACAGAACGCAATATGTATTAATTTGTTTAGAAAGTAATGATGATCCTATTTACCAACCCCTCCGCTCGGGCAGGATATGACACAAGGTCAATTTTTAAGCGGAGTTTAACAGGTTTGAATTCAGAGTTTTCCTTCTCCTAGACTAGTTGCCTCACCAAGGCTGAAGAACCTAGTCCGTCCTACTATTTACCCATAGCTGGAGGGAGAATAAGGGGGTTCATACCTTTCCCAAGGGTATTTGCCCGAAAGTGAACGTAATAGCGCGACTGGAGTACGAACTCGCGTACTACGATTCCGCAGTTCATCGCTTTAACCATTACACCACGAGGACACCCCAAAAAGAAAGTAATGATGATTTACCAGGAAGGATATTTATTTCGCCCTGCATGATGCCAAAAGTTCAGTTAAGTGTGAGGCTCCTGCACAGTAATTGAAACCCTCAAAAATTGTGGCAAGAATTGCGGCAAAAATTTATTAGTAATAATGTTTAACCAGAGAAGATATAACAACAAGTATACGATACATTTATTTAGATATTAGGGTGTTCAGAAAGTAAAGATGTTTTGCTAAAGAAACAAATGTTTATTAAATTTATTTAAATTTATGGGTGTTCAGAAAGTAATGACGTTTTGCTAGAGAAGGTATAAAAACAAATGTATATTAAATTTATCTAAATTTATGGGTGTTTAGAAAGTAATAATGTTTTCCTAGAGAAACAAATGTTTATTATATTTATTTAGATACTAGGGTGTTCAGAAAGTAATGACGTTTTGTCAGAGAAGGTATAAAAACAAATGTTTATTAAGTTTATTTAAATTTATGTGTGTTCAGAAAGTAATGACGTTTTCCTAGAGAAGGTATAAAAACAAATGTAATTTAAATTAATTTAATTAGGGAGTTTAGAAAGTAATAACGTTTTCCTAGAGAAACAAATGAATATTAAATTCATTTAAATTTATGGGTGTTCAGAAAGTAATGACGTTTTAGAAGAGAAGATATAAAAACAAATGTATATTAAATTCATTTAAATTTATGGGTGTTCAGAAAGTAATGACGTTTTAGAAGAGAAGATATAAAAACAAATGTTTGTTAAATTCATTTAAATAATAGGGTGTTCGAAAATTAATGTAATTTCTTTGTTTAATGGCATATCGACCTTCATGGGTAATTTAATTCTAATTCTATCCTTGTAGAAGAACAGTAGTAGTACTATTGAACCCATAGATGGTGGGGGATAAGAGAATTCATGCCTTTCTCAAGGGTATTAGTCCAAAAGGGAATGTAATTGCTTGACAAGAGTTAAAAACTCTCTTAATACGATATTGCAGTCCATCCAATACGTTAACCACTACGCCACGGTGTCTCCTGCAACATACATTGTATAAATAAATTATACTCACTATATAGACAAACATCATCATCACCATCATGTCGTGCCGCTAGCACGGATATTGCTGACCCTCTCTCGCCACTTCTCCCTATCGTTCATCGCCTCTGGCAGGTCTTCAGGGCCACATCCCGTATCCTCACATAGCTTCTGTATGTATGTTCGAGCTGGTCGTCCTACTTTTGCCCGGCCATATGTGGGGGTCCATCGGAGTACATGACTTATGAGCTCATCCCTGCTTCTCCAGCAGTGTCCTGCATGTCTGGTTCGTCTAACTTGGATAGTTTTCGTGATGGGCGGCAGGTGGCCGTATAGTTAGTGCTTCGTGGGGTGTTGCCGCCAGGACTTGTTCAATATTGCTCGCAACATTCTTGTGTAATTGCCGTTTAGCTTCTTCTCGAGCCGTTTAGTTAGCGTCTAAGTAGAGCATTCATACACCAGTATCGATGTGACCGCTGTTTGGAAGAAACTGCGTTTCATTTTATCAGTCAGGTCTGATTTCCATATGATCGATAGCCTATCGATATCTGTCCATGCCTTCGTTAGCCGCGTGTCGATGTACTTTTCTGTTGATGATGCGCTGCTTCCTAGGTACGTGAATTTGTCTACTAGTTTAAGAAGGGTTCCATCTAGTGTGGTGATGTCGCCTGTTTGATTATAGCACATATATTCCGTTTTGTGTTCATTGACATGGAAGCCAATGTATGCGGCGGCTCGTTCCAAACTATGCAGTAGTGTTTCGGCTTGGTTGGGTGTATTTGCCAGTATCGCTATGTCATCGGCGTATTCGGCGTCGGTAACTGTTTTTACGGGGTGGCTTCTGCTTCTTTTCTTTGTCAGCTCGAAGCCGTTTTCTCTGATTTTATCAATCGATGTTCTAAGCACGTAATCTAGACAGATAATAAAGATGTATGGGGCTAGCGTGTCTCCTTGTAGTACTCCTGCTACAATGTCGAAGTATTCTGTGTCTTCATCCGGTGAATGTACTTTCACTTTGGTGTTTCTATAGAGAATCATTATTGCTACCACGGTTTCTTTAGGTCGGCCATATGCTAGTAGGATTTGTTCCATCTTTCCTCTGTGAATGGAATCGAAGGCCTTGGTAAAGTCGACAAATAGTAATGTAGTTTGTAGGTTTTTTGCCTGTACGCTCTCTAGGATTCTACGGATGGTTAATATTTTTGAGGTCGTAGCTCTATTTCTTCGGAAGCCATTTTGGTTTTTCCTAAGAATGTTGTCTATTTTGGGTTCTATCCGGTTTCGTAGTAGGGTATTGTAAATTTTGGCTGCTATGGATGTAAGTGTTATACCTCGGTAGTTCTTGGCTAATCCGAGGTCACCCTTTTTAGGGAAAGGGAGGGTGCA
>OY757917.1:29525439-29620439 GCA_963585895.1 Sepioteuthis lessoniana
TCGATAGCGACTACACCAAGGTGTAGGGGAGGGCGCTACTCCTTTCCCTGGATTGTTCCATTTTACCCTTGATCCTTACCTTATAATGCTGAGAGTTAAGCAAGGTAACATAAAGTACCATTTTTTGAGTCTTTGGTGTTACTCGACCTGGGATTGAACCCAGGTCTCCCGGGCCATTGGCAAACACTCTAACCATTATGTCATCGCAACGAAGGAGTGACTCTATAATTACCAGATCTCTTAAACTGGATTGGTTTGGTCTGATTTTGTTTTATTTTATGGCAAACCAAACAATGTTGGTTATTAAATGCAGAATTCTATTTTTACATATATATTAAATATGTGATTTGTAAACACATTTTTTGATAAACAGTTAAAGATACAAACAGTTGGATTTTTAACAATTTAATTTAGCATACGTCAACAAAGTTAAATGGTTCCAAATATTGCTATTTATCACAAACAAGTCAATTAAACATCAGTCATTTGTTTATACACAGTTAAATGACTAAACATTTCTGTTTCTAACAATTCAATTTAGCTTTAGTCATTTGTTCATACTCAGTTTAAATGTCAAACATTTCTATTTGACCCATAGATAGGACCTTATCAGTTGCTACCACTCAGACCCAGAATGGACCCAGGAGCGATGGCAGTGAAGAGGTACTCCGCATTCTCTAAAGCTCCAGCATTACTCCAGCCTCACCATCGGGTTGTTTAGTGTCATATACAGGGCATTCGTTGGGTGGTGTCTTATCCTATTTACGAACCCCTCCGCTCGGGAAGGATATGACACAAGGTAATTTTTAAGCGGAGTTTAACAGGTTTGAATTCAGAGTTTTCCTTCTCCTAGACTAGTTGTCTTATCCCTCTGAAGAGATGCAGTCGATGTGTTCTACCGACCCAGCTGACTGGGCAGTTTTGAACTGGACCCTCACCACCAGACACTTCTTATTTAGGGGTCGTCAGGTAAGTATTGGTCATTCATACTTACTTGATGATCGACTTTTGTTTGACTTAGAGTTGTAAGTTGGGTGACTATATATATATATATATATATATATATATATATATATATATATATATATATATAAATGTGTGTGTGTATGTGTGTGTGTGTGTGTACCCAAGTATTTGTATATCTCACAAAAAGATATTGAATTTGTTTTCAAACATATTCTTGTATATTGTTTTCCTTTCACTTTTAGAGGGAGTTGTTTATACCATTCATGCCTGTATAGTTTTGTACTTGTCTATTTAAATAGGCTTTTGTATTTGAAGACGCTCCTGGGTAGGAATACACATGCATAAGCGTTTCGAAAACTTTTTCTTTCTTTTTTTTTCATACATAAAGAAAAAATAACTCACTGCATTTCAACCAGAATATTTTTTGAATCTGACTTTTCATTGAGAAGCTTTTTTTTTCTTATAAATTTACCTGTGATAGAAAAAAGAGGAAACTTTTTTTTTGTTTACATTTTTCTTTAACAAAAGAACAGGTAAAAGATGTTGCAAATAAGAAAACCATAGTATATTCCTGCACTGTCAATAACAGTGTATTTTATATACTTCTTTATAAGCGAGAAAAAAAAATCAAAAACGAGATAAGGTTTTCTGTTTTTTTATCTGAGCAGGACCATGTCTCAACCAATCTTTGTCAATACAAATACTACTGCGATTGTGTGTAAATCAGACCGGCCTATGAACGGGGACCCAGAAAAAAAGAGAAAAAAAAAAAACCCACAACTACAAGCCTCTTTCACAAAATGCTATTTGGTAAATATGAATGGCATACAGTATAGTGATGGGCAATATGTTCTTCGAGGAATCGGGTTTGTTATGGGGGGGGGTATCAATATCTTATTGAAAGAAGATTTATTTATTTATTATTGAAAAAGAAAATCAACAAATTTATAAGGTCGAATTTGTTAGGTCAAATATGGAACTATGAAGTTATATGTGCGATTAAGATTAAGTACACACACACACACACACACACACACACACACACACACACACACACACACACACACACACACACACACACACACACATGCGTGCGTGCGTGCAGCGTAATGGTTATCATCTTAGGAAGTGGAATTGGCTTCGAATTGTGGACGAGCCCGTTTGCATTTCCCATTGGGCTAATACCCTTAGGAAACGCATAAATACAATTATTCTCTACTAACTATGTGCAAATAGTAAGACGGACTGGCTTCTTTAGCCTTGGTAAGTCAATCAATCTAAGAGAAGGAAAACTCGAAATACAAACTCCTTTAAAAATAGCCTTGGTTGGAGAGGGTTGGTTTATTATAGACGTTTTAATAGACTTTTTATAGATTTATTACTGAATTTTCATAAACTTTTTATTATAGACTTTTTGTAGACGTTCTTATAGACTTTATAAAAGACTTTGTTATAGAACTTACTATAGACTTCATTATAGACATTTAATAGGCTATATAATGTTTTTTTATTGACTTTATTTTAGACTTTTTATAGATTTTATCCTATTCTTTATAAAAGATTTCATTACAGATTTTTTGTAGACATTCTTATTGATTTTATTAAAGACTTTGTTATAGACCTTACTATAGACGTTTTATATACTTTATCATAGACTTTATTATCAACTTCATTATACATATTTTATAGACTTTATTTAGAATGTTCCTTCTTTGGAATACCATTCAACGGAAATAATTTGAGTTGTAAGATTGCTTCCATTTTACAAAGATAAAACTAAAATCTTGAAAACTTTTTCTCTTCAAGTCATTACAAAAAGCCAAGTAAAAAGGATGAGACAAATATTATTATCTCATGGTATTTGGAAGTCAATTATTTTCACAACAATTTGGCTTCAGCTTTCTGGCTGAAACAGTTTCATGGCATCATTTATTTTACAAGCACACATGCTTTGAAAGATTATTGGTATTTATATTATTATAATTATAATGCAGATGAAACCTTTGTCCCTCTCTTAAAATCCTACCTGTGTCACATGTAGACACAAACCGTGTGTTTCTGGCTTAAAACCCTCCCTGTAACACATGCAGACACAAATCGTGTGTTACTGGCTTAAAATCCTACCTGTGACACATGCAGACACAAATTGCGTGTTACTTGGCTTCAAATCCTTCCTGTGACACATGTAACCACAAATCGTGTGTTACTGGCTTAAAATCCTATCAGTGACACATGCAAACACAAATCGTGTGTTTCTGGCTTAAAATATCACCTGAGACACATGCACAATTTCAAGCGTGCATCAAGTAATTGAAAACAAATTATTCTAGAAAGAAAAACAATATCTAACCGAAAACAACCGTATCTTTTAGCGAATATGTTTATAGATGTCCCAACAAAAGTAGTAAAACAGTGGAATTATCAATCATGCAAATTATTTTTGATTAAAAATTGAAATGCTCATTACTTTCCCCTTGTGCCAAATCTAGTAGGATTAAAGACCTTTCTATAGATCTATGTACCGAAATATTCAGACATAATCTATCTTTTTATATTTACTTGGTGCAGGTCAATTCAGTAAAACAGACGCCACCCGCGAGGATAGTCTTGGTATTGTGGAGGAAACGTCAAATTAGAAGATCTACGAAGGCTGATATGATCCTGAAAAGAGTATGTGGAGATTTAGAATCCCTTCGTAGTTGTTCTCATTCTCTTTTCAAGATCATACCTGATAGGATCCTGAAAAATTCTCTAAGAGCAACGACTGGGGCACTTGGAACAGAGTCATACAGGAACACGTTCAGTCTCCTCTTGGTGACTTCAATTCGATTTAGCTTTTGTCCAGCATGTTCATCATTCTCTCACTGGCATCCACCTCAGGACTACAACAGACAACTTGAACTCGTTGCCTGCAGTTCGTTTCTTACCTTGAATACAAAGGACCTCTTAACTTTAAGAAGTTAGCTATTTCCGATTGACATTTTTAGTTCGTGCCACGTGACAGTGGGCTAAATTGGCCGTTGCAATTGAACATTGGGTATTTGTCAAAAAGATATGATAAAACGTTCAATAGGCACATGTTTATGGGTCAGGATTTTATTGGAAATCCATTTAAAATCTCTAAATAGTCCTATGTTGCAAAGAATCTGATATTCATAAGACTTTTGAGACACGTGTAAAAGCGCAATTCTTTTTTTTTAAATTACATCTAAAACCTGACTTTGTAAGAGTATTGATTAAAATTATTTCAACTAACTGCACTTTTGACTTTCAAAACTCAACCATAATTGCATTTATTCACGACAGAGATAAACGTAGAATAATCGAAACCTGCTCTATATTTTCTTTTTATACAATTTCACAAGGACCTGGGTTTTACAAAATATCACCTTTCTTAGCGAAAATGATGCTAAAGGATTTCGACATCCATTTACAACACGAGACTTTTTTTTAGACTTTTGAAATTGTAAACTGACCAAAATTTTCATGGCGTTATCAATTTCGAATATATTTTTCCTGAAGAATACTTTTGGCTTACGTTCTAAATATTTTATTATTATTATTATTATTAGTAGTAGTAGTATGTTATACTTAAAATAATATTTATAGAATACATTCTGTATATGAGCATATAGTCGAAACACGTGTCGGCGTAAATAATTGATAAATACTGAATAAATATTCATCAACACCAAAGATATATCGTTCTTCAATTTATCTTTTCCTTACACACACACACACATACACACACACACATATATATATATATGTATATAAGTAAAAGAAAGATTGAAAAACAAAATAGTCCAGAAAATATTTCGGTGTTTTTTTACCCCCAAAATGAGGAAATATTTGAGGTGTGCTACCTTTAAATCTGCTAATAAACTGTGAGATTTTATAAAAGTATACATCATCATTATTATCATCATCATGTCGTACCATCAGCACGGATATCCCTGACCCTCTCCCGACACCCTTCTCTATCGTCCATCGCTTCCGGCAGGTCCTCAAGGTCAAATCCCGCATCGGCACTGAGCTGTTGTATATAGGTTCTAGCTGGTCGTCCTGCCTTTGCTCGTCTATGTCAAGGGGTCCACAGGAGTACGTTACTTATGAGTCCGTCCCTACTTCTCCAGCAGTGTCCTGCGTGTCTGGTTTGTCTAACTTGATAGTTTTCGTGATGGGTGGTAGGTGGCCGTACAGCTGCCGTTTTGTGAGGTGCTGCCTCAAGGACCTGTTCAATATTGCTCGCAGTATTCATGTGTAGTTGCTGTCAGACTTTTTCTCCATATGTTTTGTTAGCGTCCATGTAGTGCATCCATACAACAGTATCGACACAACCGCTGCTTGGAAAAAACTGCGTTTCATTTTATCGGTCAGGTCTGACTTCTATATGACCGAGACCAAAAAACCTGAACATTTTAGGGAACAACTGGAAATTATAACTGTATTTTTTCTTTAATTTGCATATATCTCATTTCGAAAGCCGTTTTAAAGATTGCATCACAATTTCGATAATAAAGTTTTACTCAGAAATTTTACCAATTTTTCGATAAAACTATTAACTTCAGAACACTGTTCCTGAAAAAAAAAGCTAAAAAAAAAGTGATAGAAGAAAAATTTTAAAAAGTATATATTAGCATCCAAAATTCAAGATTAAGAATGGAAACATATCCTTTTACAGTGTTGCCCTGTCGGCTGGGGCTGTAGAATACACCGACTGCTTCTCTGCAGAGCGGTAAGATCCCCACCCCCCAACGAGTGTCATGGATATGACACTAAACAATCTGATGGTGAGGTTCTAGCAATGTTGGACCTTTGGGGAATGCTGAGTACCACTTCTTTGCCATCACTCCCGGGTCCACTCTGGCCTGGAATGGTGGCACCTGATAAGGCTCCTATCTATGTGTTAAATAGAACTAATAGTGTATTGCTTATAGTCGTAGGAAATGGACATGGCGACACGAGTTCAAATCCTGGACGAGACTGATGGCATTTCACATAGCACTAATACCCTTGGGAAAGGTATGAATCAAATTATTCTCCCTCCAGCTATGGGTAGATAGTATGATAGACTGTTTTCTTCGGCCTTGGTGAGGCAACTAGTCTAGGAGAAGGAAAACTGTGAATTGAAACCTGTTAAACTCTGCTTAAAAACTGACCTTGTGTCATATTCTGCCCGAGCGGAGGGGTTGGTAAATATGGTTAAATAGAATTAAACGGTGGTTGACGTTTACTGTTTTTATACATTTAAACAGCGTATTTATGCTGAACTGAATTGTTTAAAATAGAACTGTTTTGACATTTAAACTGCATTCTTATGCTAAACTGAATTGCTCGAAATAGAACTGTTTTGACGTTTAAACTGTGTATTTGCGCTGAACTGAATTATCTGAAATAAAACTCTTTGACATTTAACTCTGTGTATTGCCCATTCGACTGGGGCAGTAGAATACACTGACTTGCACCTCTGCAGAGGGGTAAACCCCGCCCCCCAATGATCCCCCTGGATTTTGGCTCTAAACAATCTGATGGTGAGGTCCCAGTAATGCTAGGGCTTTGATGAATACGGAGCATTCCTTCATTGCCATTGCTCCCAGGTCCACTCTGGCCCGGCGTGGTAGCACCTGATAGGGCCCTATTTATGGGTTAAATAGAACTAACGGCATACTTATGCTAAACTGAATTGTTTGATTAAACTAAATAGCTTAAAATAGAAATGCTTTTGACAATTAAACCGTACTTACAATTAAACTGTGTGCTTATGCTAAACTGAATTATTTGAAATTGAACTGTTTTTGACATTGAAACTGTACTTATACTAAACGGAATTGTTATATATAACTGCTTGAATAAACTGAATAGTTTCAAATAGAAATGTTTTTTGACAAACTAAGTACTCATGCTAAACGGAATTGTTTGAAATACAACTGATTATTTAAATAAAAATGGATTTGGCGTTAAATAACCTACAAAGGTTGATATGCCATAAAACCAAACCAAACCAAACCAAACCTTTTACAATGACCATCTAAAAAATAACCAATCTTGCCCTTGCACACTATGCGATGTGACTTTTAATTAACCGTGACATGTTCATATTGTCGATACACCTGACAGAAAAATGAAAATGATAAAATTTGGCGGATACCAAGCAACATCGCGTTAGGTTGTTTCCGATTCGTTGCCTCCTAAATCCGTGTTCTCGAATAACTGACGCATCCTGTATCGTCAATTACATACACATAGACTGTGCACTCTTTAAGAAAAAAATTGCAATTATCCAACCTCACCGACAGGCACCCGTACAACAGCATCTACACAGACATACATAAGTACTTGTATTTAGCTAGTATACATACTTTTGTACACGCACATACACTTAGCTGATGATCGACTGGTTTTAAAAAAATCTGCAAGCAAGTTCATTAGTATTCTTTGACGTACATGACCAGATAAACCTTTAAACTGGTTACGTGTGACGCAGTGAATTAAAATCAAGTAAAACACGAGACCTCATAAAATATTCGCCCCGTTTTTATTTATCTAAGAATCTTTTTCTTTTTGATATATTTCCTTTTCTCGATTTTCACGATAGATTCTTCTGGTACTATATCATTCATTTCCCTAAAATGTATTCATTGCATTGATTTTTTAAAAAATTCGTTTTTATTTATTTATTTATTTATTTATGTTTTTGTTTTCTGGGAAAATACACGTATGTTGAAATAAAGGAAGACCTTAGAGCATGTATAATTCTGTAAATTCATTGAGGATGCCCACACGAGGGTATTTAATTGAAAGAATTAATTATCAATGATTCATATCTATCTATCTATCTATCTTATGCATTAAATCAAGCTTTTCCTCAGCCCAATCAGCTGGGGCTGTAGAATACGCCGACTGTATCTCTACAGAGGAGTAAGACCCCCCACCACCACGTCAACGAGTGTCCTGGATATGACACTAAATTTGATGTTGAGGCTCCAGTAATGCTGGAGCTTTTGGGAATGCAGATTACCTCTTCATAGCCATTGCTCCGAGGTTCATTCAAACCCAGAGTGGTAGCACCTGATAGAGCCCTATCTATGAGTCAAATAGAACTATTTGACTATTTAGAATGGATGCAAACAAATGACTTACGCTAAACTGAATTGGTAAATATAGAACTGATTGGTCATTTGACTGTGTAAATTAATGACTGATGTTTAAGTGAATTGTCAGTGATACATAGCAATACTTGGAACGATTTAACTCGGTTGACTTATGCTATACTGAATTGTTAGAAAAAGAGCTGTTTTATCATATAAATGAGTGTATCTTCAAATTTGTTTACCAATCTCATATATATTTAATATATATGTATAAAGAGGATTTGGCATTAAATAACAAACAATGGTTGATATACCATAGAACCAAACCAAATCATATATATTTAATGTATATATTTAAAAAATATTTGGCATTAAATAAGCTACAATGCTTGATAAGCTATAAAACCCAACCAAATCAAATCTTATATACTGAATATATATGTATAAAGAGAATTTGACATTAAATAACCTACAATGCTTGAAAAGCTATTAAACCCAACCAAATCAAATCGTATATACTGAATATATATGTATAAAGAGGATTTGACATTAAATAACCTACAATGCTTGATAAGCTATTAAACCCAACCAAATCAAATCGTATATACTGAATATATATGTATAAAGAGGATTTGACATTAAATAACCTACAATGCTTGATAAGCTATAAAACCCAACCAAATCAAATCTTATATACTGAATATATATGTATAAAGAGAATTTGACATTAAATAACCTACAATGCTTGAAAAGCTATTAAACCCAACCAAATCAAATCGTATATACTGAATATATATGTATAAAGAGGATTTGACATTAAATAACCTACAATGCTTGATAAGCTATAAAACCCAAACCAACCTAACCAGATCATATAAATATATAAGTATAAAGAGGATTTGGCATTAAATAACCTACAATGATTGATCTGCCATAAAACCAAACCAAACCAAACCCCTTCTATTGAACTGAGTATCAGAATTTTCAAACCCTATTAATCTATTTTATCTTGACGCCGGTCAAATGTCAGTTTATTTGGGTTGCCCTGTCAACGAGGATTAAAATGCGCTGAATTCCATGCAGAGGAGGAAGAACCACGCCCTCCAAATGGGGTGGCCAGGATATGACACTAAATTGCATCTCATGATGGCGCTTTAGTTCTTGAAAACAGGTTAATGTGTACTATATTTTCAATTCTATTACATCAAGCTACTTTTTGACTCAGAGTGGTAATACCAGTCAGGGTCCCGCCAGAGTGTGAAATAGATCAGTTTAAAAGTTATTCCTATTCGATTAAAAAGAAACAACTCGTAAGAAACAACCTCAAAAATAAAAATATGAAGTAAAATGAGCACGATTCCCTAACCCCTTGGCATAAAATAACATTAGAAATAATCTAGCACAGCTACAGGGGCTGTATTTCCCGGAATCCTATCCTTGATTTCACTGAAACAAGAATCACGGTCAGTCTATAATGTCTGAAGCGTGGGTTAGTAAAGGACAAAGTGTAAATATGCATTTTAATGTTGAAAGGAATAAAAATAACATCGGATAAAATCTACCAGAAGAATTATACTATTTCATCTGTTTAATTTTTAAAGTTAATTCTATTTTTAGGTTAATTTCATATGCAATCATGAATGGGTTATGTCTTATATATTTATTTTTTTGTTATTTATATTACTTTTTGTTATTCACATAACTTTTTGTTATCCACATTACTTTTTGTTATTCACATTACTTTTTGTTATCCCCATTACTTTTTGTTATTCACATTACTTTTTATTATTTACTTTTTGTTATTTATATTACTTTTTGTTATTCACATTACTTTTTGTTATCCATATTACTCTTTGTTATTCACATTACTTTTTGTTATCCAAATTACTTTTTGTTATTCACATTATTTTTGTTATCCCCATTACTTTTTGTTATTCACATTACTTTTTATTATTTACTTTTTGTTATGTACATTACTTTTTGTTATTCACATTACTTTTTGTTATACACATTACTTTTTGTTATTTACATTACTTTTTGTTATTCACATTACTTCGGCCTGTTAGAATTAAGCCTTGTCATGTAACCTGCCAGGCAGAATTTACAAGATGGCCGTGAATGCACACAGCCTCGTCCCGGATTTGAACTCGGGTCACCAAGACCATTTCCTAAGACAATAACTATTACACCATATACGCCTCCTTTAGTTTATGCTGTTGTCTTTGAGGGAAAAAGATCCAGTATCCATATTAAGAATTCTTGAAATCATATATCAAAGCCTAAAACGATAACAATTACACCACAAGTCTCTCTCTCTCTCTCTCTCTCTCTCTCTCTCTCTCTCTCTCTCTTTATATATATATATATATAAGTAGTAAGTAAAGTTAGCAACCTTAGTCGAGGGTGACCAGAAGGCTCCCTTTTCAATAGCTACTACACCGACGTGTAAGGGAGGGCGCTACTCCTTTCTCTGGATTGCTCCACTTTACCCTTGATCCCTACCTTATATTGCTGAGTGTTACACAAGGAGGCATCAAGTACCATTTTTTGAGTCTTTCGTATGACTTAACCTGGGATTGAACTCCGGTTTCCCGGGCCATTGGCGAACACTATAGCCATCATGCCAATGTCCAGTAAATATATCCTTTTATATATAAAGAAAAAGCAAAAAATCACTTCCTTGGTCTCATTATAAGTTTATTTCTGGTTAAAAACTTCATTAGATGTATAATTAAAATTGTTTCATTTGGGTGTTTCCATATTGCTTCCGGTGAGAGGCAATATGGAAACACCCAAATGAAGTAATTTGGACTATACATTTGATGAAGGTTTTAGCCTGAAATAAATTTAAAATGAGACCAAGGAAAGAATTTGTTTTTCTTTTTGTTTTTATATAAAAAGATTTTTTTGCTCTACATGTTGAGTTTTGATGCATTCTTAATCCCAAATTAATTATACATGAATAGCTGTTGACATTGAGTACTCAAATTGGATACTCCTACCTCTTGGATTTCTCGGATAATAAAAGAATATATATATATATATATATATATATATATTAAATTCCGGGTACAGGAAAATTTATACAATATAATGAACAGGGACACCATTGGTAATAACAGTAGGGGAACTCAAATAAAATAATAAAACAAACGAAAGCCTTTTCGTACTTGAAAAGTACCGGGCGAAAAGGCCTTCGTTTGTTTTATTATTTTATTTGTGTTCCCCTACTGTTATTACCAATGGTGTCCCTGTTCATTATATATATATATATATATATATATATGTGTGTGTGTGTGTGTGTGTGTGTGTGTGTGTGTGTGTTCGTATATATAAACATATATATGCATGACCAACCATAGAATTATTATTCCTTAATTACCTTCCTAAAATTTTAGTTGTATTTTACAACTCAAGGAAATATGATTAGGATAAAAAAAGAAAAAGAAAAAGAAAAAGAAAAAGAAAAGATAATAAAAATAGAATCTTGATTTGGAATTCAAATCTTTACCGTAAACTGAACTGAAGACAACCTTTAAGACACTGTCATGCGCATGGAGAGCACCCTCAGAATCCATTTTTGTCTTCAGGTAATTAAAGGAGATTAAAAAGAAACAAAGATAAAAACAAAATTCACGTGTTCATGGAGCATTCCTTCGGCAAAGTGACGTTTATTTTCAGCATTACTTTGAGGAAGGAATAATACTTATTTCGCAATGCAACTCCATTTCTCTTCTTTTTTATCTATCTATCTATCTATCTATCTATCTATCTATCTATCTATCTATCTATCTATCTATCTGTTTCTCTTCTCTCTCTCCCTCTCCCACCGCTCTATCTATCTATCTATCTATCTATCTATCTATCTATCTATCTATCTATCCCTTTCTCTGTTCATCTTTGTCTCTTTTTCTTATCTATCTATCTATCTATCTATCTATCTATCTATCTCTTTCTCTTCATCTTTGTCTTTTTTTTTCATCTATCTATCTATTTTTCTATTTTTTTTCTTCCCCCCCTCTCTCTCTCTGATTAGTTATTTTGAATTATCATGCGATTTTTTTATGTGAGTTTTTCTCACCAGCTCTAACTGATGATTTTTCACTGGAGCCTAAGTGACAGTAAGTCACCTAAGATCTCCAGGGCTCTTCTTGGTGATTTTAAAAGTGTTCTGGTCTGAATAATCTCGATTCTTCCCCTGTTCTTCAGTCCACGAATGCTCTTTCCTAGATTCTTGGAGACTGTTCATGTCATGCTCGAATCTTGTTGTTCCGGATAAAAAAATCGATAC
The DNA here is from genome assembly GCA_963585895.1 of Sepioteuthis lessoniana. NCBI lineage: Eukaryota > Metazoa > Mollusca > Cephalopoda > Myopsida > Loliginidae > Sepioteuthis > Sepioteuthis lessoniana. The sequence continues at coordinate 29,537,791 of OY757917.1, forward strand.
TAATGTGGGTTGAAAATTCTATCCAGAACAGTATCATTCTGACGTAACATGTGAAGCAATTAATGACTCCCTTATTATTGATTTACCACTCTTAAAAAAATTTTCAACTGCAAACACACGATGAGCATCAGTTCGAGTAATGATCATGATTTAAAAAAAACAAAAAACAAAAATAAAAACAACAAATGATAAGATATTAGCTAGATGGAGCTACCATTGCCACTTGCTTTAATTCACTTGCATTACACAGATTTACAGTTTAAAAAGTAGGAGGTATTTCTACCGCACACTTCATCGGAGATTTATTAACCGAAGAAGATGACAAAGTTTTTATTCTCTCTTTCCAAATAGCATTTCGAATAAAATCGAAAACACAAATCTGACGAAAGTCAATGAGTATTTTCTGTTTTTTCTACTTAAGCAATAATATCTCTACGATCAATTCATGAGAATCCGCTTTTTTTTTCTAAATCTAGAAAGACTTAAAATGTTTTTTCACTGAATTGACAACAAACTTCCTCGGGTTTCCAGGACTCTTCTAAGTATTCTAACTGATCTTTGGAGTGCTGTGGTCGGAATTGTCTCGACTTTTTTTCCGATCTCTCATTCACTAAATCTTCCTTCCAATTTTCATCGGAACATTTCCCATAGCTCCAATAACGAATGGTACTACCGTTACTTTCTTGTTTCATAACTTTTTCATATATATATATATATATATATATATATGTACGATGTTTGTTGTAGGTCCAAAGAAAAAGTATAAAAAAAATATTTTTTTAAATAGGTAGGTCCACGAAGAGAAATAAATTTAAAAAAAAACAACAAATCTCTTCGTGAACATATCTATATAAGAATATATATATGCACATATTTAGTCAGCCACAGACAGACTGCTTCGTTGTATCACAACTCTTCCGTGTGGCTAGACAGGTAGGACGCTTCAAGCTGGGATCAAAACCCGCCCAACTTTACGTTAAACTTAGTATCATACCGCTCATCTAACAAGCGCACCACGCCAGCTCGGGAATTAAAAGTCATTAAGTAGTCGCTTTCGTTTGTTTACATTTTATACCTTACCGGATACCAGAGTGCTCGATTCGTTTGAAGAGCTTTGCATTATGCGAGTGGCAGCTGTAAATTGCTTCGCCAGAGCGCTCAACCCCATGGGGGAGCGTATATACTGTCATCCACAGACAGACTGTTTTGTTGTATCACAACTCTTCAGTGTGGCTAGACATGTATGACGCTTAACGCTAGGGTCGAAACCCGCCCAACTTTACGTTAGACTTAGTATCATATATATATATTTATGTATATAAGATGACGACCGCAGTCGAAGGTGACCCAAGGACTACCTTTTCAACAGCTACAAGACCAAAATGAAGTGGAAGGCACAACTCTTTTCCCTGGATTGCTCCACTTTACCCTTGATCCGTACCGTATAAGTTAAGGAAGGAGGCATCAAGTTCCATTTTTTGAGTCTTCGGTATGACTCGACCTAGGACTGAACCTCAGTCTCCCGGATCATTGGAGACCATTATTCAATATGCCTCTCTCTTTCTCTCTCTCTCTCTCTATATATATATATATGTATATATATAAAGATTCTGTGGTACTGTAAAAATTTAAAAACGGTTTTAAAAAGTTTATGAATTTTTAAAATTCTATTAAATAGATTAAAATTCTAACTAAAAGGTAACCAAATAAAGGCGTCCTTTTTTTTAGAATTTTGAATTATCTTAAAGTATTTTAAAAATGCATACACTTTTTAAAGCTGTTTTAAAAACTTTTACCCCCACCTCATATATATATATATATATATATATATAATTAATAGAAGAGGCTCCAGTTTAACTACAAAGCCTTGATGGCAATCTGTCAAAAAGTTAACTCCAAAATCAACTAGAGAAGAAATCTCCAGCTGTAAATCTCATCTGTCTTTGACTGAAAAAGTCTAAGAGAAGGTAATTTACTTAAGCTTTTTGCTTAGATGTAGCACAAGGCCGCATGAATGGGGCACCCAATGAGAATCGAACTCACTTGTGTAGGTTTGCTAGTCTAACATGCTAACCATTACACCACAGTCACCAGTTATCTTACTTTGCACTTGTCTCTGGGCTGCCGCTGTCTGGGTCGATGCAGGTACCTGCATAGAACCAGAGAGTGGCTTTCATGTCATACAAGCAAATGTACCTATAATTCAACAACATGCAAATGTCTTTCTACCTTGTTATCCTACGCATTTTGTATGTTTCCCAAGTTGAATTAGTCATTAATAAGGATGTTTGAGGTGCCCGTGGTGTAATGGTTATCGTCGCGGGAAATGTACACGGCGATACGAGTTCAAATCCTGGACGAGATTGGTTGCATTTCACGTAGCACTAATACCCTTGGGAAAGGTATGAATCCGATTATTCTCCCTCCAGCTATGGGTAAATAGTAGGACAGATTAGGTTCTTCAGCCTTGGTGAGGCAACTAGTCTAGGAGAAGGAAAACTCTGAATTCAAACCTGTTAAACTCCGCTTAAAAAATTGACCTTGTGTCATATCCTGTCCGAGCGGAGGGGTTGGTAAATATGATAAGGATGTTTGAGTTGTAATTTTGATGGTAAAGACTGCTATCATCAGTCAATATGTGACAGTCAACGTCATGAAATATATATATATATATATTCAATGACGTTGACTGTCACACACACGCACGCACACACACATGCACACGCACACACACACACACATATATATATATATACATATATATATATAGTCATTCACAGACTGGGTGTTTCGTTGTATCACATCTCTTCAGTGGGGCTAGACACGCGAGACTCACGAAGCTGGGATCGAAACCCAGCTGACTTTGACGCAAGCCAGATAGTCTACCGTACAGCTACGAGCAAACACAACGTAAGCAAAGGGATTATAAGTAAAGTAAAGTTGGCGACCTTAGTCGAGGGCGACCAGAAGGCTCCCTTTTCAATTGCTACTACACCGAGGTGTAGGGGAGGGTGCTACTCCTTTCCCTGGATTGCTCCACTTTACACTTGATACGTACTTTATATTGCTGAGTGCTAAACAAGGAGGTATCAAGTACCATTTTTAAAGTCTTTGGTATGACTCGACCTGGGATTGAACCTAGGTCTCCGGCAAACACTCTACCCACTAGACCAATGAGACGTTGGCTAAAAAAAGGGATTATAACGCATCTGTATTACTTTTATTTAGATATATACGCTTAACGCCTACCAAGAGCTTAATTCATTTGAAGAGCTTTGCATCACGCGAGTGACAACCGATAATCCTCTTGCTAGAGAGCTCAATCCGCCAGGGGAGTATATATATAGATATCATTGGTATTTTAAAGATCCTGATTTCATGGATATGCCATATAGAATCACGTACTATGCGACTTTCTGAAAGTTGAATTTTAGCCTAATATTAAGGAATCGCACAAGAAGCCTACTTTATACGGTTAACCAAAATGATAAAGATTTAGTTTAACAAGCTCGTTGGACACAAAGTAAGAATACACTTTAGTATCATACTTACACTGTAAATTAACCTTCCCGCACCCAAACCGATGTTTAAAATATTCTCTGGTCTCCCCGTGAGAATTTGCATATTATATCTACAGCAGTTGCTGAGGGTTCTGACGAATGAAAAAGAAGACGTTTAGTGAATTTATTTTTATAGTCGAGTCCGCAGGGCAAACTGTGATGTCACTACAGGAAAAATGCAGGGGGCCGAGGAGATGTCTGTTATATTTTTCCTCGCTACCGGTTATCTATTTTCGAATTCTACGTGTAAAAATTCAGAGTCCTACCCTTTGGTCAGAAATTGCTCTTTTAGGCAGACCGGAAGCTAAACTCTACTCTTTCTGTGATGGAACCGAAATTTATATCCACCGCTTGGCAAGTAGAATTCGCTAGAATCTTTTGGACGATTCCATAACATTTGAGAAACAGGAAGTGTATGGTCATTTCCTGTTTCTTTGTTCCGTTATCCGCAGGTTACCTTATGTTTACTTTAGGTTACGGAGTCGTTTTGTCTTGGCGTTAGAACTGGCACCAACATAACTTGACCATGATACATAATATGGATCTAATCTCTGCTCTGTGTGGGATTAAATAACAAAGGGATTCAATTTGGATGCTTTTATAACTCACTTGAGCCCACAAAGAAAAAAAACTTCTAAATATTTAAACAAAGCACCTAAAACACACACACACACACACACACACACACATATATATATATATATATATATACATCGTAATTGACGGCATATAAGGCGCACTTTTCTTTTCTAAAAATATCTTTAAAAATTCCTCTGCATCTTATATACCATATGTGGGTTTAAAATTCGCTATTATCAGTCAAAATTAGCCACTTAGCAACTCCTATTAGCTTTGACTTAAGAGTAACTTTCATATGCTTTTTGTAATTATTTAAACGGCTATTATGCAGATTAAAAGTGTTATCATGGATAATATTTATTACATTGATTTCATCACGCTTAATATTATTAGTACTTTGTTTTTGTCTGGATTTGCCCAGCGGAAATTTGGGAGCGCCTTATACACCCGCGCGTCTTATATGGCGTCAAATACGGTTTTTTCTTCTTAGACCCAAATCCATCCAAATGCCCCATTACGTAACAAAACAATCATTCATCATATGAAATTCTTCTTGATTTTAGATTATCATCTTAAAGTAAAGTATTAGGGTTTCTTTAAATATTAAATCGCAACTTAGCTCCTCACTCATTTCTTGGTGTATCATCCAGTTGTACGCGCATGCGTGTAAGTGATCATGGTTGAGTGAGGAGAATCATTCCTCACCGGAGATGACAGACACTGTCAACAAGCTAGTTCAATAACCTCAACATTTATTGATGGTGGGGGTCAAAAGGAAAGAAGTAAAAAAAACCCCAAAACTTAGACATTTGCAATTTACCCAATTGAAATAAAGGAAGCGAAAAATAAAGAAGATAGAAAAAATACCCCCAAAAGACAAACCAACTCGGAAAGGACAAACAAACAAGATGAGAAAAAAATCACAAATAATAGAAAAATACGAGTTTATTTTAATTCCCATAACTTTTTAGCCCACGGATATTGCCAGTTGTTCAAGGAATGCTACATTAGCTTTCCTTGGCAATTAATTTTGGTCCGAGGCCAGCCATTCTTTCGTTTGTACTGGTTGGGGATTGAAAAAATTTCTTCCATTTCTATTTACGACCTGTGGACACTGCAATGCGCATGCTCAGTAAGTAGCAGAGGCAAGCGTCACCATCACCTTTCCCGCCGTGTCATCTATCGTCATTTACTATAGAGACGAACAATCGAAAGTACCGGTCTTCTATGAAAGAAAACCAGAAAATGCTGCCCCCGCTTCTAGTCAGAGACAGACCCTAAATACACTTCTGACAATTCGTTGTCACTAATACACAATTTCACGCTCGGCTAGCGTAACAATTGTACGTCTAGAATCTTCTTTTGCCCTTCTTTAGACACTCTTATATTCGGGACTTTATTTTATTTTATTCTATTATTTTATTTAATGTTTTTTTCTTTATTTTTTCAATTTTTTTTTACATTTTATTTCATTTTTTTTTCCACGTTTTTTTTTTACCCCCTTTTTTTCTTCTTTTTTTAATTCTCTCTTACACAGTTCGTTTTTTTAAACAATTTTTTTCGGTTTTCAACATTTCTTTTTTTTTTTCTCTTTCTCTATTTCGTTATTTTTACATTGGTTTTCTTTCTTTCTTTCTTTCTTTCTTTCTTTCTTTCTTTCTTTATGTTCATCATACTTTTATATTCTTTCTTTCTTTCTTTCTTTCTTTCTTTCTTTCTTTCTGTTATTTTTTCTTTTTCCCACTTTCATCTTCGATATTTTTTACTTTCTTATTTTCTGTTTTTCTTTCTTCTTATTTTAATTTTGTTTTTTTTCTTTCGACTTTTTTCTTATTTTTATTTTCTTTCTTTCCTCAATCTTTTATATTTTCATCGTATTTTTTTATCTTTCTTTCTTTCTTTCTTTCTTTCTAATACGTTTTTTGTTTTACTGTTTTTTTTCTTTTTTAAGCTTTTCTTTCTTGTTTATTCTTATTGCATTTTTTGAAGTTTTCCATCTTTCTTTCTTTCTTTCTTTCTTTCTTTCTAATACGTTTTTTATACCTGTTCTTTCTTGTTTATTCTTTTTTGCATTTTTTGAAGGTTTCTTTATTTCTTTATTTCTTTCTTTTTTCTTTTTTCTTCTTTCTTTCTTTCTTTCTTTCTTTCTTTCTTTCAAATACGCTTTTTGTTTTATTGTTTTAAACCTTTTTTTTTATAATTCTCATGGCATTTTTATAAAGGTTTTCTTTCTTTCTTTCTTTCTTTCTTTCTTTCTTATTATACATTCACCGTTTTCCTTTTTTTCTTCTTCTATTTATTTGTATACTTTATATCATTTTTTCAGGTCCACTTCTTTTCTTTTAGGAATTAAAACGATGACAAAACTAAAATATATACCCAAAAGAGGTTCTTGCATTTTCCGTTTTTTGATTCCGCACAATATATATATATATATATATATATATATATATATATATATATATATATATATATATATTGAAAACAAGAACTCTGTTATTGTCCAAACTCATTCCACGCATTTGATTGCCAATAATAAGTGAAATCGGAAAGAAGATCATTTCCCCTATTTCTAATTTTGTATATACCGATCCACAACGAGGCTTATTTCTTTTCACCTCCTATAATTTCTGTCTATTCTGTATAACGCATTTCCTTCCAGAAAAATAATCGCCCTTTCTTTCGACCATATCTCTGTTTTTGTTTTCTGATTTTTTTTTGTTTTTGCTTTTTGTTTTTATTTGTATTATACAACAAAACTTGTTTATTTATATTCTTCTACAAAAAAAAAATCACCTCTGCGTTTATTTTCTTATGTTCTTATATTCGAAAACATGGGAGTTTAGGTTTGATTTCGTCAACAAAGGAAAATGGCGACTGGCAGGTAGGAGACATTGATCACACACAAAAGAAAGTTTTCATTATTGAATACAGAATGTTTTATGATTGAATGGGTCATTTTTCGCCATATTTAACGCTAGAACTGAAGACGACACCTGTGAAAAAAACAAAACAAAACAAAACAAAACAAAAAAAAACTAACAAAAAACAAACAAAAAAAGACGTAATGCAATAGAAAAAAAACCCAAACAAACCAAAGAAACATCTATATAGATATTTGATTGCATACTACCATATTGGCTTTCTATCACTTTTTACTCTCTCTCTCTTTCTCACTCTCTCTCTCTTTCTCCCTTTCTCTGTCTCTTTCTCCCTCTCTCTCTCTCTTTCTCTCTCTCTCTCTTTCTCCCTCTCTCTCTTTCTCCCTCTCTCTCTCTTTCTCACTCTCTCTCTTTCTCCCTTTCTCTCTCTCTTTCTCCCTCTCTCTCTTTCTCCCTCTCTCTCTCTTTCTCACTCTCTCTCTTTCTCCCTTTCTCTCTCTCTTTCTCCCTCTCTCTCTCTCTCTCACTCTATATCTCGCTCTAACTCGGACGTGCACGCACACATACGTATACATGATTTAATGTTACTAAAATTATCTTTACGTTTGTAGGCATATATATGGAACCATGACTCTTAAGACGGTACATCCTAGTCAGAATATTGAAATGCACGAACTGACAGAATAAAGCAGAGCCAAAAATAGCTCAGGTCCTCGTCGTTCATCACGCTTACACATTCCGCAGGTATCAGGAAGTAACCCTGACACTCCCTCATTTAATGCAATGAAAAAGATAGGCCTGATGGCCGACCTCGTGAAGTTGACTGTTATTTATTCTCAGACGCAGATTAAAGTTGGCGGGTGGAGAAGGCAGATGAAATAATGAAAATGATAATAATAATAATACTCGGAAAAAAGAGGATAAGTGGATACTATCCAAACTAAATAATTATTGAGATCGGCCAAAATACTTAGAAAAGTCCTGGAGATTTGTGGAGACTTGCTGTAAAAAACTCTTAAAAGAGTTAAATACTACGACTACTACTTCTCCCAGTCGGCTGAGGCTCTAGAATACCCCAATGAGTGTCCTGATATGACACTAAACAATCTGATGGTGAGGCTCCAGTGATGCTGGAGCTTTGGGGAATGCGGAGCACCCTTTCATTGCAATTGCTCCCAGGTCCACTCTGGCCCGGAATGGTAGCACCTGATAAGGGCCCTATCTATGGGTTAAATAGAACTAACTGCATACTTAAGCTAAACTGAATTGTTTGAATTAGAACTGTTTGACTAAACTAAATAGCTTGAAATAGAAATGTGTTTGAAAATTAAACTTTACTTACAATTACACTGTGGGCTTATGCTAAACTGAATTGTTTGAAATGGAACTGTTTTTGGCATTGAAACTGTACTTACACTTAACTGAATTGTTTAAAATAGAAATGTTTTGACATTAAACTGTGTGTAAACAAAATCTGTACTCATACTAAACTGAATTAGCTGAATTAGAAGTGTTTGACTAAACTAAATAGCTTGAAATCGAAATGTTTTTGACAATTAAATTGTGTACTCATGCTAAACTGAATTTGTTTGAAATAGAACTGACTATTTGTATAAAAATGGATTTGTTGTTAAATAACCTACAAAGGTTGATATGCCATAAACCCAAACAACCAACCAACTACTACTAGTAGTAGTACTACTACTACTAATGATAATAATAATAATGTGTCAAGAAAAGAAGGAAGAAGAGGACTTGCCAGCAATGAAGATGGCATTGACGCATCGATACAACGACTCGAAGACGACATTGAAAAGCACGGAGGAAGACCGATTTCAACCATCAATACTGACAGTACGAGGATCAACAGAACGGAAACAACAAGAAAACAAAAATGGTTATAAAACAATTGTTTTAAACGACTAACAAGCAATATCTCACACGAGAAAACGTGAACATGATTAAGAAAGGAAAACCTTATCAGAGAAATTAAATATCTTCTTATACCAGCACCCCCCCACAATGACCAATCATATCAAAGCAAGAATAGATAAGTCACAAGAAAACAACGGATGTAGATTTTGTGGTGATAGAGACGAAACGATCAATCACATAATAAGCGAATGCAGCAAATTAGTACTGAAAGAATATAAGACTAGACACGACTGGGTGGACTTGGTGATCCACTGGGAACTATGCAAAAAATTGAAGTTTGCCCCAATGAACAAATGGTATATGCACAACCCAGAATCTGACCTGGAGAATGAGATGCATAAACTCCTCTAGGAGATTGAGATACAAACGGATCGCCTAATTTCGCTCAGACGACAAAAAAAAAAACAAACCTAACAACAACAGAACTTATCGAATGGCGGACTTTGTTGTCCCGGTGGTACACAAAGTAATATTGAAAGAAAGCGAAAAGAAGGATAAGTACCTAGACCTTGCTCGGGAATTGAAAAAATTGTGGAACATGAAGGTGACGTTTATACCAATCGTAATTAATGCTCTTGATACAGTTACAGAAATATTGTTAAACGGACTGGCGGAATTGGAAATAAGAGGACGAGTGGAGACCATTCAGACTTTGGTATTGTTACGATCTGCCAGAATACTGAGAAGAGTCCTGGAGACTTGAGAAGACTTGGTGTCAGTCAAACTCCAATGAGAAACAATTGGCAAAAGCAGGTGTGAAAAACTCGAAAAGAAGTAATCACAATAATAATAGTTTAGTAATAATATTTTTGTAATAATACATTTGTAATAATGTTTATTAATGATATTTAGTAATAATAGTTTCGTAATAATATTTATTAAAAATATTTATTAATAATATTTAGAAATAATATTTTTGTAATAATAGTTTAGTAATAATGTTTAGTGATAATATTTAGTAATAATATTTTTGTAATAATATTTAGTATTGATATTTTTGTAATAATAGATTAGTAATGATGTTCATTAATAATATTTATGATAATATTTATTAATAATATTTTTGTAATAATTTTAGTAATAATGTTTAGTGATAATATTTAGTAATAATAGTTTAGTAATAATATTTAGTAATAATATTTTTGTAATAATATTTAGTAATAGTATTTTTGTAATAATAGATTAGTAATAATGTTTATTAATAATATTTAGTAATGATATTTAGAAATAATATTTATTAATAATATTTAGTAATAATATTTTTGTAATAATAGTTTAGTAATAATGTTTAGTGATAATATTTCGTAATAATAGTTTAGTAATAGTATTTAGTAATAATGTTTTTGTAATAATAGATGAGTAATAATGTTTATTAATAATATTTAGTAATAATATTTATTAATAATATTTATTAATAATATTTAGTAATAATATTGTGTAATAATAGTTTAGTAATAATGTTTAGTGATAATATTTAGTAATAATAGTTTAGTAATAATATTTTTGTAATAATAGATTAGTAATAATGTTTATTAATAATATTTAGTAATAATATTTATTAATAATATTTAGTAATAATATTTTTGTAATAATAGTTTAGTTGTAATGTTTAGTGATAATATTTAGTAATAATAGTTTGGTAATAATATTTAGTAATGATATTCTTGTAATAATATTTAGTAATAATATTTGGTTAACAATAATGATAATTTTTTATTGATCATAATAATGATAATAATAATACTTTGAGAATAATCCTTATAGTTTAATAATAATAAGTAGCAAAGTTGGTGACCGTTGTCGAGTGGTACCCAAAAGCTCCCATTTTCAATATCTACTACACTGAGGTGTAGAGGAAGGCGCTACTCCTTTCCCTGGATTGCTCCAATTTGCTCCTGAAACGTACCTTATAATTCTGAGTGTTAAACAAGGAGGAATCCAGTACCATTTTTTGAGTCTTTGGTGTGACTCGACCAGAGATTGAATCCCGGTCTCCCGAGACATTGGCGAATACTCTACCACTACACCAACAATACTTTATTGATAATAATATTAATATGAATGATAATAATTTAATAATAATGATGCTACAAAATGATTATAATACTGTAATAATAAATATAAGAATACTTTAGTAATAATAATAATAATAATAATAATAGTAATAATAATGATAATAATAATAATTTACTACTGCTAGTAATGATGATAATTAAATAATAACATTTTTGTGATAATAAATATAATACTTCAATAACAATAAGTAAGTAAAATTGACGACCGTAGTTGAGGGCGACTCGAAGGCTTCATTTTCAATAGCTACTACACCGATGTGTAGGGGAGGGCACTACTCTTTTCCCTGGATTGCTCCACTTTACCCTTGATACGTACCTTATATTACTGAGTGTTAAGCAAGGAGGCATCAAGTCCCATTTTTAAAGTCTTTGGTATGACGCACCCTGGAATTTAAAAAAATATATTTCATTAATAACAATAATAATTTAGCAATAATAAAAATGTTTAAATAATGATAATAATAACAATCTGTCCCGGCTGACCACAGAATAAAACTGAAAGAAAGTGAAAAGAAGGATAAGTACCTGGACCTTGCTAGGGAACTGAAAAAGTTGTGGAACATGAAGGTGACCATTATACCAATTGTGATTGGTGCTTTTGGTACAGTTACTAAAAGATTATTAAAGGGACTGGAGGACCTTGAGGTTGGCGGACGAGTGGTGACCACCCCAAATACAACATTATTGCGAACGGACAGAATTCTGAGAAGGTTCCTGGAGACTTGAGGAGACTTGCTGTCACTCAAAGTCCTGTGAAAATGCATCAGCTAAAGCTGGTGTGAAAAACTCTCAAAAAGTAAATAATAATAATAATAATAATTATAATAATAATAATTTCAGATGTTTAAAATCAATTTAAATGTCCTCAAGGTTATCAAAATCGGAGTCATCTGGTTCTGTGGGTGAAAAACTCAAATCAATTAAAGAATTATACTATCAGGTGCTACCGCTACGGGCCAGAGTGGACCTGGGAGCGATGGCATGAAAAGGGTACTCCGCATTCCCCAAAGCTGCAGAATTACAGGAGCTTCATTATCAGATTGTTTAACGTCATATGCAGGACACTCATTGGGGAAGTCTTACTTGTCTGCAGAGATTCAGTCAGTGTATTTGGCAGCCTCAGCCGACTGGGTCATAGAAGTTAGGAAATTACATTCATTGTACGTTGATATTTCAATTTTTTTGTAGTTTCTTAGGATTTTCTCTTTCTTTTTTTTTTTTTGCACACGGTTATATCATATCAAGTTTTTCTATCTAATACAAATAATTTGCAAACATATCTATTCAACCCAAAGATTGGACCCAAAGAGGTACTTCTACTCCAGGTCAGAGTGGACCTGGGAGTAATGGCAATGGCGGGGTGACTCTACACTCTCTAGATCTCCAGAACTCGAGCTTTTCAATCTGATACTATTCTGTGTCAAACGTAAGATATCTGTTTTTTAGGAGAGGAGAGAATCTTACCCCTCTGGAAGGAATACAGACAGCTTATTCTAACAACTAACGACAGGGTGATAATCCAGCCGTTGCTTTTCTACATAATTTAAGTATATTTTTTTAGTTGGGTGAAGAATCCGATTTTCCGGTGAAAAGCGTTTTATATGGTTCGATATTATGCGCAGATTTGCATCATCTAACGCTGATAAAGAGGCCTACACGGTACATACCCGTGTGAGAACCAGTCCCTATTGCCTCACTATCAGGAATTCCACCCTGGCCTTCTATTCCAATCTCATTAAGGTTTATATCTGGCTCCTGTCTTAATCTGTCTTGCAAAGGAAGCGAGTAGGGAAGTCGCGACCCAAAATGACGCTTGCCAAGAAGAAATCCTGAGGCATGTGTGAGTAAACTACACGTAATCATATTAATCCCACTTGGTTGTTGATTCTGATTATTTTTTTAAATTTTTGTTTCGTTACATTTTTAAGGACGATCCGAAAGCGAGGAGAGAGAGAGAGAGAGAGAGAGAGAGAGAGAGAGAGAGAGAGAGAGAGAGTTCCTTATCTCGTAGAAGAGACCAATCGACTGTCAATCTGAGATCCAATCAGAAGGACGATGACTTGTGACTCCTTGCTTCCATTATTTGTTGACAATCATAACGAGGATTGCAGAGGTACAAGTTGAAAAAATGACGACGGTGCAAATTTGTTTTTTTGCTTCTTTCTTTCTTTCTTTCTTTCTTTCTTTCTTTCTTTCTTTCTTTCTTTCTTTCTTTCTTTCTTTCCCTTGTTATTTTTCCGATCTTTCTTTCTTTCTTTCTTTCTTCTCAAATTTGTAGTTCTTTCTTTCTTTCTTTCTTTCTTTCTTTCTTTCTTAGCCGTAGCTATGTGATTATTTTCTTTCTTTCTTTCTTTCTTTCTTTCTTTCTTTCTTTCTTTCTTTCTTTCTTATAGTGTCCATTTATTTCCTATCTTCTTTCCTTCCTCATCTCTATTTTCATTAGTTTATCTATCTATCTATCTATCTATCTATCTATCTATTGAAATATCTTATTTGTATAATATATCTATTCATTTTAATTATTATTTCTTTATTCAATCATTCTAATCCATTTTTCCCTTTCTATAAAACTTTTTTTTTTTGCTTCGGCTTTTCTCCTTCTCAAATCCACCACTTTTTCTTTCTTTCTTTCTCTCTTTCTTTCTTTTTGAGCTCCTGCCTTTCTTTTTTTTTTCATACTCCTCACCAATCTCAATCGATCCCTTACTTTCACCCCCATCACCCACACTTCTTCTACTTCTCTTTCTTGTTCTTTCTAAATCATTTTTTCTTCATCCTAAATTTTCATCCCTCGTTTGGATTAAGAAATGACATGGTGGGGGAGGCAATGTGGCGGCTGTAGGGCGTGGGTGGGGAATGGCGTGGTAGGAGTGCACCAGTCACGTGATCATCTTAGACCGGTCCCTCAGCGGCCTAGCCTTTAAATTAAATCAAGAAATAACTGCGACTATCATCAAAGAGGCGAAATTGGGAAAATCGCGTGTCACCGAAAGTGCATTGTAATGAGATGAAACCTGAGTAATGGCGCGAAGTCATACTACTGTTATTTGTTACACACGATTTTTCCAATGGCCACAGAAGAGAAGGAAAGAAATGGCGAGGAATGAGTCGCAAAAAAAAAAAAAGATCCAGGGAGAGAAGGTCACAACATAAAAATAAGTGAAAGAAATATGGCGGGTGGGTGAAAGGGAAAGAATTACTTCTGAAGACATTCAAACTTGTGACAAGCAGAAAGGTAAAAAGAAAAATATGAAGAATGAAAAAGAAAAAAAAAATTGGTTGGATTGGAGGTGTGGGGGGGGGGAGAAAGAGAAGGAAAAGAAAGATTCGGATAATGAAGGAGAGAAGAAAAGTGGTCAGTAATATGAAGAGGCTTAGGGGCAGAAAAGAGATTTGAACGAAGCAGAACGAGGAAAAGAAATGAAGAAAATATGAGAAAGAAAGAAAGAAAGAAAGAAAGAAAGAAAGAAAGAAAGAAAGAAAGAACAAAAATAAAAGTAAAACACGTGAGACAGAATGATAGAAAAATGGAGGTAAAACGAATATGATAAGAAAAAAAAAATTAAAAGAAGGAAGAAAAAGAAGAAATAGAATAAAAAAAAGCAAAGAAATAGACCCAGAAAAAGAAAGAAAGAAAGAAAGAAAGAAAGAGCAAAAATAAAATTAAAACACGTGAGACAGAATGATAGAAAGATGGAGGAAAAACGAATATGATAAGGAAAAAAAAAAGGAAAAGAAGCAAGAAAAAGAAGAAATAGAATAAAAAAAAGCAAAGAAATAGACCCAGAAAAATAATGAAGAAAGAAAGAAAGAAAGATCGATTGTATAGAAAATAAAATGGAAAGAGTGTGGTAGATAGAATGCATGTAGAACAGAGGGAAAAAAAAACAATGAATCATCACGAGAAATGGTGAAGCAAATAAATAAATTGATAAATAAATCAGTAAATAATGAATATCAAATTAGAAAAGCTAAAAGCGAAATAAAAAGGAAATAAGGAAGGAGAAAAAGGAACAAAGTAAAACGAGAAAGAAAAAAGAAAGAAAGAAAGAAAGAATAGCAGATGAAAATGAATGAAAAAAATAACAGAAAGAAGAAAGAAATTAAAAACATGATGAAAACGCATGAAGAAAAAAAAAAAGGGGAAAAATCGTAAAAAAAGAAAAATTCCATAAAAGTGAAGAGGATGAAGGAAAGCGAGAAAACAAAGATACAATTAATTGTAAGCAGAGAGGCCGACTAGAATGTAAAAAGTTCGGAGAAAAACAAATAATTATCGCAAGAAACGGTGCAATAAATAAATAAATAATTTTTAAAAAGAAATAAAATTAAAGTAGAATGAAAATTATCAATAACGTCGGAAAAGAAAGAAAAAAAGAACGAAAGAAAGAAAAAAGAAAGAAGGAAAGAGAGAATATAAATAAAAAAGAAATTGAGAAAGAGGCAGAAATTAAAAGAGAGAATAGAAAGAATAGCAGAAATCAAAGATAAAAAAAGAGAAATAGGAAAATTAAAAGAAAGAAAGAAAGAAAGAAAGAAAGAAAGGAAAAACTAAGGAAAAAGAAGGAAAAAAGAAAGAAAAAAAGAAAATCTTAACGAAGTTATTTCACAAAAAAATAGAGAACAAAAGAATGGAAGAAAAAAAAAAAAGAAAGAAAGAAAGAAATTAATGAAAAAAGAAAGAACGAATGGATGAAATAAAGAAACGAGGCAGTTAATAAAAACAATTTCCTTGGCTAAAAATTTAAAAATAAAGAAAGTACTTTAAAAAAGAAGAAAAATAAAACAGATTTGAAAGAAACGATAATGAGGTGAAAAGAAAAAGAAAAGTTGATGTGGGATTAGAACTAGACAAAATATGTGACAACATGGAAACGTCGCATATTTTGTTGAGTTAAGCGACGACGAGCCAGCACAGTATTCAGATCGGTGACCTCTTAAGAACCTGAATTAACGTGAGTTTTGTATGCCACGCTATACAAAGTTTAGTAAATTCTAAGTTACGATTAAAGCACTTGTTTCGCAAGATCATCTAAGTTAAGCAGTAACGAGCCAACTCAGTATTTAAATGGGTAACCATTTAGGAACAGCCGACAAAATATACAACATTGTTTGATAATCAAAGAGAGTGAGAGGATTTACCCAACTCTTCCGCTACGAGGAGGATGTTACACCAGGTCAATTTGTTAAGCAGAGAACAGCTGGTTAATATTCTCCCTCCAGCTATGGGTAAATAGTAGGACAGACTAGGTTCTTCAGCCTTGGTGAGGCAACTAGTCTAGGAGAAGGAAAACTCTGAATTGAAACCTATTAAACTCTGCTTAAAAATTGACTTTGTGTCATATCCTGTCCGAGCGGAGAGGTTGGGTAAATATGAGAGAACAGCTGGTTTTCTTTTTCCTATCCTGGTTACCTAACCAAAGTTAAAGAAATCAGTGTGCCCTACTATTTATCTTTAGCTGAAGTGGGGAGAAGAGTCGTATTCATGCCCTTTCTAAAGGCATCTACACGAATTTAAATGCAAACAACCGTGTGTCAGGATTTGAACTCAGATCACCGATTCCATTTCCTACGACGATATCTGTAACGCTAAGCGCGCCTTCTTAGACAATGTGTCCGCAGACAATAATATGTATGGGTAGCTTTTATTTACTGGCTAAAATGACCATCGGTGTACTTGGTACCCGTTTACGTGTGTGTGCGTGTGTGTGTGTGTGTGTTGTGTAAGTGTGTTTGTATGTTCTTCTGATTGTATGTAGGCAAGATAGAATTAGTTCACACATCTCACATACACATGTATACATAGTATCACCCAAAATTCAGTACACCCCTAAGAATATTTTTATAAAAAAAGTTTATTTTCTTTTAAACCAAAGATACCAGGAATTTAAGAATTTCTTGTGGAACATTTTACTGTCAAAACGGATATTATTTATTATCAGACTCTACATCCTTGGTTTGGTTTGGTTTGGGTTTATGGCACATCAACCATTGTAGGTTATTTAATGCCAAATCCATTTTTATACATATAAACAGTTCTATTTCAAGCAATTCAGTTTAGCTCAAGTATACAGTTTTAATGTTAAAAACATTTCTATTTCTATCAATTCAGTTTAGCATACAAAACAGTTCTATTTCAAACAACTCAGTTTACCATGAGTACACTGGTTCAATGTCAAAAACAGCTCTATTTCAAACGATTCAGCTTAGCATAAGTATACAGTTTAGTTCTATTTGACCCTTTCAGGTGCTACCACCCGAGACAAAGTGGACCAAGGAGCGATGGCAACGAAGGGGTACTCCGCATTCCCCAAAGCTCAAGCATTACTGGAACCTCAACATCAGATTGTTTAGTGTCATATATAGGACATTCGTTGGGGGGGGGTCTTACCCCTCTGCAGAGAAGCAGTTGGTGTGTTTTACAGCCCCAGCCGACTGGGCAACTCCACACCGTTGAAACTTTATGGGTATACATAAATAACAGTCCAAAATAAGAACACCCATTATACATATGTCAAATCAGCATGTCAAATCGACTCAGTTTATTTTATGCCAAGAGGTTAAGGAATCGCATTCGTTGTACGCTTATGTTTATATTTTTTATGTATAATTTTTAAATAGTTTTCTTTTTGATCCATACATAGGACCCTGACTCATGCTAGCACTCCAGGCCAGATGGTCTGAGAGCCATAGCAATGGAGGGGTACTCCGCATTCCCCAAAGTTCCAAATTTATTCGAGCCTCACCGTCAGATTGTTTAATGTCATGCCCAAAACATTCGTCTTATCCTTTTGCAGGGATGCAGTCGGTGTATTCTACTACCCCAGCCGATTGGGCTTTGTTTTTAATTGTTTTTTTTTTTGGCACATAGTCCGATAGAATACAAACAATTTTTCAGCAGATTTATTTGGCCCATTGATGGAACCCAAACTGGTACTACGAATCCAGATCAGAATAAAACTAGGAGTTATGGTAATGAAGGGGTACTCCCCACTCTCGAGATCTCCAGAACTAGAACCTCACCATCAGATTTCTCCCCCCCCCCCGCACGAGCAGCATGTGACACAAGGTCAATTGCTATGCCATAAAACACAAACAAACAAACAACAAAAATTGTATTGATTGAAATTGAACTGTTTTGAAAGTTAAACTACGAACCTATGCTAAACTGAATTGCTTGAAATAGAACTGTTTTGACACTTAGCTTTGTGTAAACAAAAAATCTACTTATACTAGACGGAATTGTTTTAATAAGAAATGTTTGTCTAAACTGAATAGCTTGAAATAGAAATGTTTTTGACAATTGAATTGTGTACTTATGCTTAACTTAATAGTTTGAAATCTAATCTAAATCAACAAAGGTTGATATGCTATAAAACCAACCAACCAACACAAGGTCAATTTGTTAATGGAGTTTTACAGGTTTGAGTTCAGAGTTTTCCTTCAACTTGACTGGTTGCCTAACCAAGGCTGAAGAACCCAGTTTGCCCGACTATTTACCCATTGCTAGAAGGAGAATAATTGGATTCATACCTTTTCCAAGGATATAAGTGCTATGTGAAATGCAATTAGCCTTGTCCGGGATTTGAACTCGTGTCATCGTGTCCATTTCCTACGACGGTCACCATTACACCACTTGCATCTCACTATCAGATGTAGCGTAGTGTCATACGTAGGCCACACTATTGTATGTGTGTGTATGTGTGTGTGTGTGTGTGTGAAGAGTCTTACCCCTCTGGAGAAGATACTGTCAGTTTATTGGAAACCTCACCGACAACGCGATCATCTATCTATCTTCAGTCCCTAAAAAATTTTTTTTTTATTAAAAGTTAATTTTCTTCCAAATCAAATATACCAGGATTTCATTATTTCTAGGGGAAAATCGCATCAGAAAAAACGGATACAATTAGGCATTATTTATAGCCAAACTCTGCAGCATTGTAGAGTAACCAAAAAAAGAAAAAAGATTGTGCGATATAATTTGTGATGTGGATAGCAGTAATGTAGATAAAAATGAAGTTTAAGGGAAATAGATATTTACAGATTGTGATAGATAGATTGATCGATAGATAGATAGATAAAAACAGATTGAAAAAGATAGATAAGTTTAGGACTATATCATCATCATGTCGTGCTGCTAGCACGGATATCCCTGACCCTCTCTCTCCACTTCTCCCTATCATTCATCGCTTCTGGCAGGTCTTCAGGGCCACATCCCGTATCCTCACATAGCTGCTGTATGTATGTTAGAGCTGGTCGTCCTTCTTTTGATTGTCCATATGCGGTGGTCCATAGGAGTACATCACTGATGAGTTCGTCCCTGCTTCTCCAGCAGTGTCCTGCGTGTTTGGTTCGTCTAACTTGTATAGTTGGCGGCAACACCCCACAAGGCACCAACTATACGGCCAAGTGATGCATCCACACAGTAGTACTGACACAGACACAGCTTGCCAGAAATCCTGTTCTATTTTATCAGAGAGATCAGATTTTCTTACAATCGATAACCTGATAATAGCAGTCCACGGTTTTGCTATGCGCACATTGACATTACATTCAGTAGATTAGATATAGGGTGTGGAATCAAAATTAGGAATATTCTAGTATAATAATAAACGATTCTGTAATAAATGAAGATCAATTTTGATTTAAAAAAATAAAAAAACAAACTAAGAAGAAAGACACAAAACAGTAAATTTACTCAATGTGGCCACCATTTTTTTCAGTTATTGTGTCAACACCTCCTCGAAAGGCTTTGCATGCCTTTAAGATAAACTCTTCAAACATTTTATTCGATTCTTCCTCCATAGCAGTCTTAAGCGAATCAATATTTGGAGGGAAAGTTACATTTTTTGTTTTCGAAAACGCCCCATATACATATTGACCAAACCCCTCCGCTCCGGCAGGATATGACACAAGGTCATTTTTTAAGCGGAGTTTAACAGGTTTGAATTTAGAGCTTTCCTTCTCCTAGACTAGTTGCCTAACCAAGGCTGAAGAACCAGTCTGCCCTACTATTTACCCATCACTGGAGGGAGAATAATTGGATTCATACCTTTTCCAAGGGTATTAGTGCTATGTGAAATACAATCAGTCTCGTCCAGCATTTGAACTTGTGTCGCCGTGTCCATTTCCTACGAAGATAACCACATAAAACGTCCCACATAGCGTAATGAAGGGGTTAATATCTGGGTTTGATGGAGGCGATAAATTTGAAGGCCCAAATAGAAAAAACATTTCCTGACAAAATTTTTTTTTCTGCGCCTCGAGAGCCTTTTTTCTTTCATCTTCATACTCAAAAAATATCGGGGAGACCTGGCAAAGGATTTCATTTTTAAATCATTTTATTGCTGTCCTCATAGTTTTCTCGTGGACGTCCAAATCTTTAGCACGTTTTCTTACTGACGTTGTGGAGACCTTAATTGTCGTTGCGTGAGCAGTTAAAAAGCATTCTGTTCGATTGTTGTTCAATCCTCAACTCCCCACTTTCCTTAAAAAGCTCTTTTTCAGTAATTTATTTTCTTTGCTTTGTATACGGTAGACAGAGAAACTTTGGCTTGGTTTTGGCGTTAAGCAAATCAAAGATTCTTTGTCGTTTCTTGAACCCTAGTAAACTATGGTAAAGTTGCACAAAAAGGAACAAGTTAGATAGCAACTATCTTGGACAAGTCAAGAATTTTGCTATATTCCAAGCTATTTTGTATTTCAAGTACGTTAGCGCCTGTTCACAAGGCAGAGCTTTTGGATGTGTCAATCGTTGGTGCTTTGTGAAGGACAAACAACTCAAAAGTGGTACTTAATATCTCTTTGCTTTACACTCACCATTATATGGTACGTATCAAAGATAAGTGGAACAATACAGGGAAAGGAATATCGCCCCCTACACCTCAGTGTTGTAGCCAATGAAAAAGTGAACCTTCGAGTCACCCCTCGACTATGGACGGCCAACTTACAATTAACTTATATGTCGCGTAATAACATCAACCGCCGAAAGTAAACGCGTGTTTTAAATCACAAACTGCACTCAGAAAATGAAGATTAACGTCCAATGTAGTCTCTGCATTTAATGGATCTGGCATATATATATATATATATGATTCTCTTAATACCCTGTCCGGTGGCAAAAGCTGCTTGGTAGCGCCAGGGGTGGCAGTACCGCCTTGAGCTACCGAAACTGTGTTATCACCCCTGGATGGCGGCTGATGAGGATATGGTATAGCACGTGCTTTCACACGTTGTATGATGAAAAAAAAAAAAAATATATTACCAAAATATGTAATAAAGCAAAAAAAAAAAAATAGTCACATAGTAGCGAGATTTTTGCTTGCGCATTAGAGTTAAAACTTTCCTGAAGAATAAAATATTTTCCATTCTAACTTGCAACTCAACTATAACAAGCTGGGCACAAGGAAATACAATGGAATACATGCATTATAGCTTGAATTCTGGTTCAGATAATTATATTGGGTCGATCTTACTCTACGAATACTTCCCTTTACCAAAGTATGTTGGGGTATCCTCGTGGTGTGATGGTTAAAACATTGAATTCGAACTACAGTCGCGCTATTAGATTCACTATCGGACAGATACCCTAGGGAAAGTTATGAACCCTCCCAACGAAGGGTTAAATAGTACCGCTATAGTTCTTCTAGAAGGATGGCTTGGGCATTAAATAACCCATGAAGGTTTTAATACCATTAAACAAAGAAACCAAACAAAAGTATGTTGACAACATGGATTTCTTTGACTCTCTCTTGCAACCCGTTCTGATCAGCTATCACTCAAGGTAACTTCACTTGACGGCACTCAGTGTCCGTACAAATCTGATAAATGTAAGTTTTTGCTGGTCGGCCCACACTGGTGTGTCCATGTGTATGAGTTCATAGGAGAACATCGCTTTTGAACACAACTCGAAGAACATCGCTTTATCAACACAACTTTTTCACCTTACTTGGATGGTTTGTGAGATGGGAGGTAAGTGGCCGTATAATTGTCGCTTTTTGGAGGGTTTTGCAGCAAGAATTTGTTCACGTGAAGGACTCCATTAGAGTTTGTCCTTAATTTCTCCAGCTGTACGCAATGGCGATGTTCCTGGTTAAGCGCGGGAAACAATGCCTCTGGATCAATAATGGTTGGTTAATGCTTGCGGAATTGCAGGCAGTGCAGCATTCTCTGCAGAGTGAGGCTAATGTCTGTCCGGAACTCATATGTTCCTGATATCCCCCAAGTTCCTGCTGGCCGAGAAAAACCTTGAGTAATTGCTCACCTCGGATAAAGAGTGCTTCAACTTTCTGTTCCTTATAGTCAGTCCGCGGTCAAATGGTGTCACATCCTGTCTGCATCTCATGGCTGCCACAGTTGCACGACCTCTCTCTCTACTTATGACGTCATGGTAAAGTCATCCAGTTTTGTCCATAACTACAAATGGGGCGTGTGGGTCATAAAATTTGCTAGTTGATAGCGATCTGAAATTTTGTTGGCGTTTCAGTACATCGATTTTGGATAGCATGGAAAATTAGGAAAAATATATACTCAACAAAATACAGGATAAATTTAACAACTGAAGTCTGTACATCTCTCTCTCTCTCTCTCTCTCTCTCTCTCTCTCTCTCTCTCTATTTATCTATCTATCTATCTCGGGCGAAACATATATATCAATTTCAGTATCTATCTATCTATCTATCTATCTACACACACGCACACAAAACTTGACAGTGATATCATACTTAGCAGCTTCGAACTCGTTCAATCTCATACTCGTTCATTCTCGGACATTGATTGGCCCTTGTAGAGGGTTTAGATACGCGACCAATCATGTATCCTTGATAGGACACTAAACCATCTGATGGTGAGGCTACAGTCCTAGTGTTTTAGGGAGTGTGGAATCCCCTATCATTTCCATATCTCCTAAGTCCACTCTGACCTGGAGTGATAGTGCTTATTTGGGTCCCAGCTAAGGGTCAAATAGAAATATTTAATAATTTTCTATACTTGGAACCTTTTGACTGAGTTCAAACGAATAAATAATATTGAATAGATTTATTAGTTTTAAATAGATATACTTGGAACCATTTAACTGTGTATAAACAGATGAGTACTGGTTCAGTAAAAATTGTTAACTACAAAATATTCATTTACAAATTATATATATATATAAATATATTTATATATATATATATATATATATATATATATATATATATATATATACTTTCAAGAAAAAACATTCTGGTTTTATTCATTTATCTCCATTTTGGATCTGAAGAAATCCTGTAAAATCTTTTTGGAGTTGTTGATTCATATCAATGCTCTTAGCTGGATGGAAATAAATTTGTAATCCTAATGTGACCAAATTTGTTCTTTTTTCTTGAAAGAATATTTGCTCTGTGATATCATTTACATTTAGCTCTTTACCAGGAATATCTAAATATTCGAATTTTGAATGATTTAATTGTCCTGATTGGATTGTTTCCTACTCCGGATTTACTGGATTGAAGAATACCTCACAAACTATATATATATATATATATATATATATATATATATATATATAGAGAGAGAGAGAGAGAGAGAAAGAGAAAGAGAAAGAGATAGAGAACTGGTAGATTTTGGTAAATCTGACAAAATGATAAAAATAAATGGAAAAGTCGATAAACCAAACACTTACATCGGGTTTAGTAGAAATATTTCGTTCTTTATTCAAGAAAGAACTTCTTCAGACTAAAAAAATAGATTGAAGAAGTTCTTCCTTAAATAAAGAATGAAATATTCCTACTAAACCCGTTGTAAGTGTTTGGTTTATCGACTTTTCCACTTATTTTTATTATATATATATATATATATATATATATATATATATATATAAACAGGATTTGGTATTAAGTAACCTATAATGGGTGATATGCTGTAAAACACAATCAATCAACAAACCATGCGAAAGGTATCAATCCTTGTTTCAGCTTTCTGTTAAGTAGTCCCATTGCTTTTCTTCAACAATGCGGATATTGACATTAAATAAACCACGAAAGTTGATATGGCAATAAACAAAGAAATCAAAGGAAATGTTTCTTAAAAATCTTCTTTTGAATTCAATGAAATTTTTCTTAAAACATTATGTGTTATTTTCTTTCTTTTCTCCCTTTTTTTTTCACGGCCTACTAACAATTGCTTTGTTTGCTTGTTGTTACCTCCCCCTTGTTCCCGCCTCTATTTTTTCTCCCGTAAACGTTTATCCCGCGCAACGAACCCGCTGCGAATTAAGAAAAAAATGAATAAAATAAAATAAAATGAAATTTAAAAAAAAAATTAGGGAGCTAGAGAAAAAGAGAAAGATTGATAAGTGATTGTGAAACGCCTCCTTTGACCCATTAAAACCCAAAATATTTTCTGGGTCTCGTTCCTTTCCCTCATACAAAAAAAAAATCACTTTCCCTTTTTTGACGACTGACGAATAATTCATAAATTTATGATTGCAAAACCTGTATTTCCACACCACCCGAATCTGTAGAATTCGAGCCTCACCGTCATACGACTGATTCTTAAACAGATTGATTTCATTCAGCAGCTATGTGAGGATATGGGATATTGTCCTGAAGACCTGCTTAGGGCGATGAACAATAGGGAGGAGTGGCGAGAGAGGGTCAGGGATATCCGTGCTACCAGCGCGACATGATGATGATGATGGCACCATTCTTCCATAATCAGCAGATTGGAAAAGTTAGGCTGGTCCGACACAAAAATATCTATCTATCTATCTATCTATTTATCTATCTCGGAGGAGTCTCCATGATGAAGTGGCTAACGTCCAGGACTACACCATCGTTGTAAGTGAGTTCGAACTCCAGTCCCGTTATGGCGTTCAATTTCGGACTGATACCCTTGGGAAAGGTATAAATCTCCTTATCTCCAAGTAATGGGTTACATGGTATCCCTGCTGTTCGTCTACAAGAATGGCTTTGGCATTAAATAAACCAAGAATGTTTATACGCCATTAAACAAAGAAACCAAACTAAACCTACAAACTAGTGCCAATAAAGAAATTAATACCAAAGTCATTATTGTTAAAGAAAGGTACAATTTAACCCATTGCTGAGGTGGGATTCATATCTTTCGCAAAGTTGGTAGATTGGTTAGCTTTGTAGGCTATCTATCTATCTATCTATGTTCCTCTCTCTGTCTCTCTGTCTCTGTCTCTATCTATCTATCTATCTATCTATCTATCTATTTGATTCATTCATATCTATCTATGATAGCGTGGAATATTAAAATGTTTTCAAAGATTTTTATTATTGTTATAATAGTTTAACATTTTTGCAATCGAAAAAAAAGGAAGAAAGAAAAGGAAAGAAAGAAAGTGGAATAGAAAAAGAAAAAGAAAAAAAAAAGAAAATTAAAAATGTATCTATTACATATAATTTATCGTCTTAGACCATCGGGTTATTTCTGATTTAGGAAGAACTTGAACGGCTTGAAAGAAAAGTATCAGTGCGGATTTTTTCCTTTTGTTCCGCAGATGAAATGCCTTGATAGATAAATAAATGAAAAATAAAAAACAAAAAAACAAAAAAATTAAAAAATAGAAAAGAAAGAAAGAAAAAAAAACAATTCCAAAGTAGTCACTTTAAATATACACCTTATTACATTTGGACGCCAGAAAGTGTCGTCAGGGATGTGTTTTGCTTGGGTCATTGGGGAGATTCACGTCTTTCAACATCATTTTCCACATTTCAAGCAGATCCTATCGAAGATGATTTGTCTCTGATACAGCCCTCAGTTTACGCTAGAGAAAGAAAAAGAAAAGAATTCGTTTGAACGATTATAGACCATTTAACAGCGCATTTGATGGGTTGTCACAAACAACCGGTCTAATTCGCGGCTCTGTCTATTTTTGAAGACATTAGTACTTTTCTGATATATGGATAGTTCGTTATCATTCATTTTTTGTCACATAATTTTTACTTTGTGAAAAATACCTGATATAAAAATTATTAGTGATTTGTGATTTTTAAACAAGTTGCTTGAGTTTGTTTGGTTGCGTACTGTTAAATGGTTTTAAGTAATTCTAATTAATATTAACAATTTATTTCCACCCAATGAAATGATATCAGGTATTCTTAAGTATTGCTATTCAACATTAGAAATTCTATTTATAAAGTATTCCCATCTAATACGAACAATCTCTCCACAGCTGCATGGTTTCAAATAAGTAATAATAATTATCCCAAGTAAATGATTGAACAGTTCTATATGAACCATAGATGAAACACTAACAACTACTACCAATGCGTATTAGAATAAATCTGGGAATAATAGCAATGAAGGGATACTCCATATTCCCCAAAGCGCCAGGCTTGGAGTCTCACCATCAGATGCAGTTTGGGCACCTCGGGTGGTAAAATGATTTGCTTGACTAGCAAAATGGTTAGCTTGACTAGTAAACCTTCACGAGTGAGTTTGAGTCTCATTGGTATCCCCATTCATACGGCCTTGTGCCACGTCTAAGCAAAAAGTCTTTAGTGTCCTACTCTTGACGCTTGTTGAGGAGTTATTATCCCTCTTCAGAAGTTCAGTCAGCGTATTCTACCCTTCAGTCAACAGGGCGATAGCTGTAATCCATATTTGCTGTTTTTTAACTTCTGGAGTCATCTAATAAGACGAAGAGTATAATGATATTCTTCGCAGAAATAAATTTTTATGAGAATTTAACCAGGTTTGAGTTTTCGTCAAATTGCATTATATATATATATATATATATATATATATATATATATATATATATATATTTGGTAGCACAGAATTTACTCAAAGCAAAAAAAAGGAACAAAGTTTTATTCATGATGGGAGTAAAAACATAAGAAGCAAAAAAAAAAAAAAATATATGATGACGAACTAGCGGACCGTTTTCGTTCTCAATCAACGTAGCTAAATTGTTTCTGTAAACGATTTAATTGTATAAATTTAATTATAATTTTATTACTTATTTTTATAACTTATATAATTTATCTATATATAATTCATTCTTATATATATATATATATATATATATATATATATATATAATTCATTCTTATATATATATAATTCATTCTTATATATATATATATATATATATATATATATATATATATATATATGTTTGAAGCGTCCTGCATTTTTAGCCAAACTGATGAGTTGTGATACAACAAAACAGTCTGTCTGTGGATGACAATATATATATATATATATATATATATATATATATATATACTATATAATATATATACAATTTATATATATATATATATGTGTATATATATATATATATATATATATGATTTATTTATAATTTATCTCTATATATCTATAATTTATATCCTATATATATATATATATATATATATATATATATATATATATATATATATATATATATATATATATGATTTATTTATAATTTATCTCTATATAATTTTAAAGATCATTTATAATTTATTTACAATTATATAATTTTTATAATTACATTTTTTTTCTTTGCTTACATATAGTTAATTGTGTAAATAAATTGTATAATTTAATTGTATAATTATTAGTTATTTGTATAATTATTAGGATTAGATGGGAATAATTATTAGTCTATTAGTTACTATTAATTTAGTTTAGTTTTAGTTCTGTTAGGCACATCAATTATTCTAGGTTATTTAATGCCAAATCCATTTGTATATGTATAAACAGTTCTATAGCATAAGCACAGTTTTTGGTTACACATAGCTAAACGTAAAAACAGTTCTATTTCAAACTATTCAGTTTATAATAGGTACACTGTTTAATTTTCAAAACAGTTCCATTTCAAACTATTTTGTTTAGTCAACAAAGTTAAAAGGTTCCAAGTATTGCTATGTTTCAGGAACAATTCAATTAAACATCAATCATTTGTTTAGACAGTTAAATGATCTAACCGTTCTATTTCAAACTATTCAATAAGTCATTCGTTTACACTCAGTTCTATTTGAGCAATACATAGTACCTTATCAGGTCCTGTCTCTCCGGGTCAGAGTAGACCAGGTGTACTCCCCATTCTTCAAAGTTCCATCTATCCTGCAATTATCATTAAGGACCTAATCGAAAAAGATGTTTTCCATATAAATCCTACCAAAAAGGTGGGACTTATCATTTGCGATAACAAATTTGAAACTTCGATCTTAATTGTTAGCAGTGGCTCTTACCCCTCTACTGAACTTCTTGACAGGACAAACGTCGTATATATGTTCAAATGTCACTTGGGAGACTGTGTCTCCAACGACGATAATACGTACGTTGGTCTTACCACTGCGACTCTTTCAAGACGTCTTACAATGCACCTTAATGATGCTAGCTCCATAAACTTACTTCTTAAAACCCTCTTTATTCCCAAATCCAAATTTCGAAAAAATCTGGTCAAAAAACACCACTTTATTAGCACTCGAAATTAATAAGCTCCTAGTGGCACTACTAGTAAAAAAAAACAAAAAAACTAGAGTTAATAGAATTTACTTAGAGGATGGCGACGATGTTTTGAAATGCCTTTAGTTTTTTTTTTTTTTTATATTCTATTCTTTTTAATAATATTCTATTTCCGTTGATAACTTTCTTTTTAGATTCGTTCGATGTCATCAGCATCTCAGTTTTATCCAACTTTGTGTTTACATAATTTTGTAATGTTATAAAAAAACCTGAAAAAAGACCTCCTTTAAAAAAAAACGCTCCTTACACATGCAAACAACCCCTGATGATGGCCTATGAAAGGTCTGAAAGCACTCCGGACTATTTGATGAATCCGTCTACCAATTTCTACCTAAAACCAAGACACTTCTCAGGAAACTTGAACGGGTCTTAAAATTATATAGACAAGTAAAGTAAGTAAAATTAGTGACCTTAGTCGAGGGTGACCTGAAGGCTCCCTTTTCAATAGCTACTACATAGATGTGTAGGGAGGAGGCTACTCCTTTCGCTGGATTGTTTCACTATACCCTTGACACGTACCCTATAGCACTGAGTGTTAAACAAGGAGGTACCAAGTACCATTTTTAAGTCTTCAGTATGACTCGACCTGGGAACGAACCCCGGTCTCCCGGGCCATTGGTGAAACATGCTTAAATGAAAGATTGCTGCCCCCCTCTCTCTCTATATATATATATTAATGCAAACTGAAGCGGTGTTTAGGCTCTGACTTGCCCGATTGCGCTCGCTGCGGCAGTGGCCTGGAAGAAACGGCTGAACACGCCTTCTACTACTGCGAGCGAGTTCGCCCGTTTTGGGATCACGTCGGCGAGTGGACGGCTCGCATCGAACCCAAACAGCTCGTGCTGCTCGACGTTGGTTACGTCGTGGACAACGTTCTTCCTCCGTATCAGGGTGAGAAGCGTGTGGTGTTTCTCGCGATCCTAGCTGTAGCTAGAATGGTGATTTGGACGACGCGAAACAAGGGATTGTATGACGATGCAAACTTTTCTCATCGTGATCTGATTTTGTATTTTCGGCATCAGCTGAGGGTCAAAATCAGATGCGATAGAAAATGCTTGGATCGCATAACATTCAGCAAAAGGTGGGTGCATGCAGCGAGCCTGGTCGTGCGAAAGGGGGCAACGTTGGAGTCATCCTTCCCTCCTCTTCCGGCTCATGGCGTCTACGGTACGGGTCCTTAGGGACCCCACCCCTGGTGAGTAGAACTGTTCCCTTTTTCTTTTGGTACCCAGGTACCTAGTTAGCAGTATGTTTGTGAGTCATTGTCCCCGTCATCTAGTCGTTAGTTCTCAAGATCTTCCCCATCCCCATTATTTTTCGACCTCAACCCGCATCCCAGGCCACGTTTACTGAAGATCTTGAACATGCATATGTATAAAAATCATATCACATGCTTATATCAACCCATACCGCGCCCGACCCCTTATTTCTTTTACCCCGGTAGATTAGGATTCCTGTCCCACCTAGGGTAGGTCCGGCTTGTTTTCGGTTATTTCGCCCCGGAAAACAGTCGGCCTCCAATTTTATAGACGGGGGGATGGGAGGGTAAACAAACGGGGGATTTTTCCTTTGTTTTTGTATATATTTCGGGGTTCTTCTCCCATTCCCATCACATTCATTGTAAACAAATCATACATGTAAATAAAATCAATTATTAATCTCGGGATTTTAAGTAGGACTTCTTCATAGAGCAAATGTGGTATTTTGGTGATTGCAGCGCGCATGACGATGGAAGAATGGCTATATATTGTATTGTTGAATGGGTCGGCGAATGTGGCTAGCTAGGTCTCCTTAGTTTATATAGAAAAGTATGACCGCTACCTTCCCCTCCCCCAAAACTTCAAGGCCTTGTGCCTTCTGTGTATCCTACGCAGGAATAAAGCGGTGTTTAGGCTCTGAAATCGTAGAGGGTTTTGCCTCGTCTCTTTAGGGCATAGACCACATCCATGGAGGTGATAATCCTCCTCTTAGCATGCCCAGTGTCCGCGACGGCATCACGAATAAAGTTCTCAAGAAAAACTTTAAAGACACCACGGGTCTCTTCATAGATGAAGCCAGAGACACGTTTTCCACCACCTCAGCGGGCAAGACAACTGATAGCTGGATTGGAGATACCCTGAATGTCATTACGAAGCACCTTACAATGATGCTTAGCTCCTACTTTTCCTAAGCCTGATATATATAAATAATCTAAGGAGAAAATCCAGGGGTAGGTGTATCCAATTTTAGTGTTCAATTTTTTTAAAAGGAATGCATATACATTGTATCAAATAGTAATAGATATGATATCTCCAGCGTAAAAATTTTCGTGATTATATATATATATATATATATATATAAAATCATTTTAATTAAAAAAATTATTTTAATTGAAAATGACATTTTTTTCAAATTCTATTCTCGCCGGAAGCACCCCAAATAATTTTTTTTCGTTTAACATCTGATAAGGGTCATCATAGACCAGAAATAAATTTAAGACACCAAAGAAATGATTTTTTCTTTCTATTTTAATATATATATATATATTTAGTTGATCTTGTGTATACATAGATATATATTTCTTTTAAATACCCTATCCGGTGGCAAAAGCCGCTCGGTAGCGCCAGGAGTGGCAGTACCGCCTTGAGCTACCGAAACTGTGTTATCACTCTGGTTGGCGGCTGATGAGGTTAGGGTATCGCACGTGCTTTCACACGTTGTATGATGAAAAAAAAAGAAAGAATATATATATATATATATATATATATATATATATATATTTTTTATCTTTTTTTTCATCGCACGTGCTTTCACACGTTGTATGATAAAAAAATAAAGAAAGAATATATATATATATATATTTTCTTTCTTTTTTTGATGAAAAAAAAGAAAGAATATATATATATATATATATATATATATTTTCTTTCTTTTTTTTTTCATCATACAACGTGTGAAAGCACGTGCGATATATATATAAGAGGTTTATGGTTCTTACTATTTAACTTGATGAATTAATGGCAAACCAAATGTTGCATTTCTATACTTATTCTACAGTTCTAACAGTGTGAACCCCCCCCCCAGATGAAACAGTTTGAAAATAATAGAATATTACACAAAGGGACATCTGTGAAAAGAATTTCATAAAATAGAAAAGAAAAAAAACATTCTTACTGCTTGAAAATAATCAACCTATAACGTAATCCTTAGTTAAAAGAAAAATCACCGACAGAATGCCTTAAGCAGAAAAGTAAAAGTGCTGAATAGACTCACTAGAGCCAAATGCGAATACCTACAGAGTCTGAAGTCATCTACCCAGGTTTCAACTCGGCCTCGGGCAGTGTAATGATTAGCAAGCTTGACTTGCAAACCTGAAAGAGTGAGTTCGAGTCTCATTGGGTGTCCCATTCACCTGGTCTTGTGCCTCATCTAAGCAAAAAGCTTAGTAAATTACTACCCAGCTTTCGCCTAAACGAATCAAGATAATTTTGATTAAAGAAGGGTCGGACCAAACTACACTTTATTGCTTAAAAGCCACTCGAAAGAATAAAAAAATTGCAAGAGAAAAAAAAAAAAGAAAAAAATGATATGCTTTACCTATATATATATATATATATATATATATTGACTTAATGAGTAGAGTGTTCGCCAGTGGTCCGGGAGACAGGGGGTCAATCCCAGGTCGAGTCATACCAAAGACTCTAAAAATGGTACTTGATACCGCATTGCTTAACACTCAGCATTATAAGGTAAGGATCAAGAGTAAAGTGGAGCAATCCAGGGAAAGGAGTAGCGCCCTCCTCTACACTTCGGTGTAGTAGCTATTGAAAAGGGAGCCTTCGAGTCACCCCCGACAAAGGTCACTACTTTACTTAATTTACTTGTCTATATGATTTTAAGATCCGTTCAAGTTTCCTGATAAGTGTCTGGTTTTAGGTTGAAATTGGTAGATGGATTTATCAAAATTGTCCGGAACGCTTTCAGACCTTTCATATGCCATCATCAGGGGCTGTTTGCATGTGTACGGTCGCCAACTTTTCCTTACTATATATATATAGTGTATATTTTTTGAATACGCGTATGTCAGGTTCTCCGATTAAATGAAAGAAATTTTTTCAGAATTTCGTTCATCGGATCAAACATAAAATAGTATTATATAACGATGTAACTACAAATCAAGTTTTTATTTTTCATTGTTTAATTTATTGATTTTAACGGCATATCAATCAGTGTAGATTTATTTCACGCATAGGGGTTAAGGAATCGGGCTCATTATATATTTATACTTTGATTTTTTGTGTAGTTTCATTTTTTTTTTTTTTTTCGCTCACGGTCCTACCGAATACAAATAACTTATAACCTATCTTTTTTACCCATAGCTGGAACCCTAACAGGTGCTACCTATCCTGGTTAGAGTGGACCCGGAAGTAACGGCAATGAAGAGGTACATCAGCCCATCAAATCTCCACAATAAGTGTCAAACTCAGGACCCCCCATCCCGCATTTAACCCTTTGCGGAGGATATAGTCAACATATTCTAAGCCCAGATGACTGGGTTACCTTCTTGAGAAGCAAGTGCGGTAAATCTTCTCCGGTAGAAACCAACTTATAATAGCAGGGTGTGGCAATAAGCGACTATAACCAGTAACACCTCTGGGGGCCTTCATTGGCGACTGGTTTTCGAACTTATCCTTATTCAATTATCTTCAACTGTACCCTTGTTTCCCAACCCACTTCATCGCGTTCCCTTAAAAATAGAATATAATAAAAATAAGAGAAAGAAAGGAGAAGAAAAAAAGCCCCCAAAACAAACAAACAAACAAAAATAAATAAATAAATAAGAATAAAAATAAAAAACAAGGATTTATTATACCTCTCTAAAACAGGATCAAAGTTTATTCATTCATCTGCTTACGTAAAACTCCCCCTGGAAACTTGAAAAGCAGAAAGAGATTAATTATATCCATCAAGAACCGGCCATCCTATCAAATTAATGACGTGTTAAAGTCTCGTTGAGAACGACAGTCGACTGACGCTGGTTGGTCTTAAGTGGCTGTTTGACTGGCTGGGGTTTGACTGGTGGGACAAACAAAACGTGTCGTGCGACATCTGGTAGGCTGCCGCATCGGGATGTTAATCAAGTCAAGCATATCATCTGTAAACGAAGCGTAACAATTTACCCACACCTTCCTCGTTCAAATAATGGTCATTTCGCTGAACGTTTAAATAGCGCTAAGAGTTTTCTTGGCAAAAGATTTTTTTCCATCACCAAAACTGGTCGAAAGATGAACGCCACTTTTACGTGATCTTTGGACCCTACCGTTTTTTTTAAGTGATTTTTTTCAAACGACTTGAAATTTTATTTCACCCACTTTATAGACTTCTTCTTCTTCTTCTTCTTCTTCTTCTTCTTCTTCTTCTTCTTCTTCTTCTTCTTCTTCTTCTTCTTCAAGAAACGTAGTTTTTAATAGATTTTGTCTATTTTCCGTCTCTTTATATCTTAAAAAAAATCTTCCTTACTTCCTGTTGTATGGTGGTAAGGAAAAGATACCCAGTGAAATAGAGTTAATTATTTATTAACTGAAGTGATACAGTTTGACTCGTATTATAAGTCACGCGCCGTTGGTGTTACGTCCAAAGTTGGTCTTAGTACTGACCGATTTCCTTCCAAGCCGTCTCTCTATCTGGTTCTCTTTCTGCTACTGCTTCTTTTGTACTTCTATGATACCGGAAGTCACGTGGTACGAGTCACTATACAACGCTTCCTTTCTTTCATTCCATTGGATTTTGCTTGATGACATAGATGAAAACATAATT
Source organism: Sepioteuthis lessoniana (assembly GCA_963585895.1). Lineage (NCBI taxonomy): Eukaryota > Metazoa > Mollusca > Cephalopoda > Myopsida > Loliginidae > Sepioteuthis > Sepioteuthis lessoniana. The sequence continues at coordinate 29,572,093 of OY757917.1, forward strand.
CTTAATTTTCAATGCCGATTTTTCGAGGCATTCAATCTTCCAGTTTTGGAAAATTGGCGTAACAGAATCTTTCAACACCGATTCCAACCTCAGGTTACCCTGTGTCTTGGACTATTTACTTTTTTCTTTCTTTCGTAGTGTTGCGATATTTCTTTCTTTGTTTCAGTTGTAATCTTCCTATCGTTCATTTCTTTATTTTAACTTTCTTTTTCTTCGGTTAATTTTTTTTTTCGTTTCTTTATGCTTTGTAACCTTTTCAAGGTCTCTTCCTTTCTTTTTTTTTTACCACTGTAGCCCTTTATTTTTCATATCTTTTTTTTTTCTGCTAGAATTTTTCTATCATTCTGTCACAACAATAGTCTTTCTCACTTTCTTTTTCAACCTTTCAGTGGGAAACTTTCGGTGCTTCTTTCCTCTTGATGGGAAATTTAGAAGTTCCGGAAAGCCAATATCTTAAGATGGTAAACTTAATTATTTTTATATCAGTCTGTGATACTATACTAAATATGAATTAAGACCGATCATATGAACACAAACATTATATATATATATATATATATATATATATATTGGCGGCTGATGAGGACATGGTATCGCACGTGCTTTCACACGTTGTATGAAGAAAAAAATGTGTGCGTGTGTGTGTATACATACATACATACATACATACATCTATATATGTATACATATATATATGTATATATGTGTGTACATATATATATATGTATATATACATATATATATATATGTATGTAGATATATATATATGAATATATATATGTATACATACATATGTATATATATATGTGTGTGTGTGTGTATAAAAGTATATACATGTACATATATGTATATAAATATGTGTATATATATGTATACATGTATGTGTATATATACGGATACATATATGTGTATATACGTGGTTTATTCAATAAGTTTCTAGACTTTTTTGCTCAGGCATTTGAAATTGTCGTAGTCTCTTGAAAATTCAGTATGAAAGAAACTATACATCTTACGAGATGACTGAGAAACTTTTATGATTTCAAATGAACAGCTACAACAGCAATTGGAATACACTCTACTAAAACGTGATTGTCACAGCTGGTGAATTTCAAAAATGCAATCTGGACTTAGGAACACTTTAAAGAACTATATGCAAAAAAATTATGTTTTAAACTTGGAAAAAATGCCACAGAAACGTATGGAATTCTTCCGACTGCTTTTCGACCACCTTGCATGAATCGAGCGTCAGGTTTCGAGTGGCATAAGAGATTCAAGGAAGGCAGGGAGTCTGTGAAGGAGGATGAGCGGTGTGGGAGGAGTAAGGAAGTCAATACACCAGAGTTGATTGGCCAAAGAGTTAGGGTTAGGGTTATTATGTTGAGTTTTAAAGGGAGTTCATGAAGAGATTCCGTCGGATGAAGCCAGCACTCTTCAAATCGGGTCAGTGGCATTTCCACCAGGACAATGCACCAGTCCACGACTCCATCCTTGTCACAGACTATTTGACCAAGATGGGTATCAAGACAGTTCCTCACCCTCCCTATAGTCCAGGCCTTGCTTCCTTTGACTTTTAGTTATTCCCTAAGCTCAGAGACTGTCGTTATGAGAGAAGAGAGGAGATGAAAGAGACAGTGACGAAGGTCATTGACACGCTCACACGAGTGGACTTCCATGGGTCCTTCGAGAAGTTGTTGGAACGGTAAAAAGAGTGCATTGCAGCCGAATGAGATACTTCGAAGGGGACTAGAGTTTCATGTTTGTATTATCAATGAAAGCGTCCATCCGAAAAAAGTCTGGAAAATTATTTAATGATCCTCGTATATATATATATATATATATATATATATGCATATATACAATTGTATATACGTATATATATGTATAAACATATGTAAACATAAACGTATGTATAAATAGACATACATAATTTTATACACGTATACATATGTATATTTACAAATATATATAGATATATGTATACATATATATAAAAAGAGATATATGCATGCATATATATATATATATATATATATGTGTGCATACACATATATGTATATATATATATATATAAATCTCTCTCTCTCTCTCTCTCTCTCTCTCTCTCTCTCTCTCTCGTGCGCGCTCTCTCTCTATATATATATATATGCGATACGGTACTAACTATAGATTAAGAGCAATTGTTCGAACACAATCACGATATATATATATATATATATATATATATATAAGATTGCCTATGGTCATACCAGGACGCTCGTTGGAAAGGGTCTTAACCCTATGAAGAGAAGCACTTGGTGTTTGTATACATGTATATGTATACATATGTATGTATACGTACATGTATACATATTTATGTATACACATATATGTATACATATATGTATTTATGTATACACATATATACACATATGTATGTATGTATATATATATATATATATTATAAATATATGTACAGATAAATATATATGTATACAAATATTAAAATATGTATGTGTACATATATACATATATATATATACCCATGTATACATATATAAATATATATATGCATATATCCATATATGCATATATATATATATACGTACATATGTATGCATACATATATATATTTATATGTATACATTTATAGATATATGTATGTATACATATATGTGTGTATTCATATATATGCATATTTATATATATATATATGCATATGCATATGTATATATATATATATATGTATTTATATATATATATGTGTGTGTATGTATATGTATATATATGTATGTATATGTATAAATATATATACATATACATGTATTTATGTGTGTGTATATATATATATATATATATTTGTATATATACTGTGACGGGAAACTATTAAAATCCCATAACGGGACTTTATTTTCGCACATGTGAAGACGGGGCAGACTGGCACTTGATCCCTTGTAGAATAAGTCCTCATTCAGAGTTTTTCCTCAGGCATATAGGAACTGGCATATTATGAGGGGGATTAATATATGGCTAGACTGACCGCCGCTGGCAAGGGGTTTCCAAATTTCACACTATACACACACCCACGAAGGCCACTAGTCTACCTCCCCTAGAACAATGGAATATATGGACCTCTATGTTTAGACGTAATAATATTAATTGTAGTAGTCGGCAACTCCGGTTTACCGTATAAGAATTTAACGGAATTTATAGGACAATTTTAAGCAAGCATAACATAAGGCGACGTGAAGCGCGAAAAGAAACATGAAATAACAAATTCGTAGCAGAGGCTACAAATAACAACTTCGAGCACGTGGGAACATTAAAATATATCAATCCTTTTTACTACACATGGATATACACCTTCAACATATCAAATATATTATAAATGAATAGTGCATGAACACAAATGTCTTTCTTCTTTTCTTTTCTTTCGTTTTCGGTCTTTATTTAACTTGAGAGAGAGAGAGGGTATATATAATTGGGTATACGGAGAAACAGTCCCAAAGTTTACTTATCTTATTTCGATGGATTCCTGTGGAGAATATTTCTTCTTTTATGGGCTGACAGACTTTATCTTATTTTTAGTTCTGGCCTGAAGGCATGGCTCCTTCGTGTCCGAGATATTTTTCGTCTTCTTTTACCCGGAGTACTTGGCTTTAGTTCCGTCCGCCTCGAACCCTGTCCAACAACTAATTTTCTCTTTACTTTTTTCCCGCTGACGGGAAGAAGGTGCCACTTCCGTTTTAGGGTCCCAGCCAATCATTTGGCTTCTACCTTCTTCCTTCCCGTGTCAGGCGACCTGAGTGAGGTCACAGAGTGCAAACATCTGTTGGTCTCCACTCTGACCCACATTTTTTACTTTGACCCGCATTATCTCTCTTAACGGTCATTCTTTGACGGCTTGCTACTGTTAATTCGAACACGAGGATAGTAGTAATCTTATTTCTATCGTCTCAGTGAGACACCACATGACAATACACATACATATATATATATATGTATATATATATATGTAAATATATATGTATATATATGTATACGTACATATATATACGTATGCATATATATACATAAACATATGTATACATAAACATATGGATTCATATACATATGTATACATATACATATATGTATTTATATATTTACACATATGTATACTTATTCATATACATAGATATATGTATGCATATATATAGATATATGTATATATGTATCTATATATGTATATAGATATATGTATACATATATATATATAGTTTTATATGTATATATATGTATACATTTATATGTATACATATATATATGCATGCAATTATATATGCATGCATACATATATATATATGCATGCATACATATATATATATGCATGCATGCATGCATACATACACACACACACATATATATATATATATGCATGCATATATATATATATATATGTATGTTTGTTTGATGCCATATCAACCTTCTTCGCTTATTTGATAGGAAATATATACTGATGCTTAAATAGTAAAATTTAACCCATTGCTAGGTGGATAAGGAATTTGTGTTGATATTTTCAATACACATGAAATATATAACTTTCTTATAAAAAACAAATAGAAAATAGAAATGTAAATATATAATGTAAAATGTAAAAAATGATATAAAAATTGAAAAAATACCCTTTGTGACTTTTTTTAAAAAAAATTTAATACTCATTGTTTAGATGATAATTTATTCAAACATCATATTTCAAGCGATCTAAGATTAAAAAAAAAAGACTCTTTTTGTAAAAGGCTGACAAAATGACATTAAGTTTAAGGTTCTTTAAAATAACCTCTGAATTATTTGGATTTAAAAAAAATCATATTTGAATTTATTTTATGAGAAAATAATGATACATTTTAAGAGGGAGAAAAGGAAGAAGAGCAAATCTTTTGCGATTCGTTATCCGGCCGAACGAATTGAAAATGTATTGCCCTGAAGAATAGCAAGGGAAACTCTTATAAATAGCCATTCAACCTCTCAACGCCTCATTTTTTAGTTCAGCTGTCCTTGAAACAATCTGGCGAATTTGGAAGTTGGTACATGGACCTGGGTTACGCGACGTTTCAACCACAATATGTCCGAAAGCAATTGGTAACCTAACCGGGTGACCCTCCATAGATCCGTCGCCAATTTAATTAAAATTCTCCCACGGGCAAAAAAGATGATATAATGCTTTAAATTTAATAAATAATAGTTTTTTTTTGTTAAGTTGGAATTATGAGTTCAATACCTTCGCTCGGAAAGAAAAGTGACATTATATGAGTGAAATAACTAATACGACAAGGCATTTGTAGCAGAATGAGGATAGTCTACCTCCGTGGATTGAATGAAGGATTCGGTTCGAAATTTCCTGAAGGTCATCAACAATGACCAAAGGAGGTGCCCGTGGTGTAATGGTTATCGTCGTAGGAAATGGACACGGCGACACGAGTTCAAATCCTGGCCGAGACTGATTGCATTTCACATAGCACTAATACCCTTGGGAAAGGTATGAATCCAATTATTCTCCCTCCAGCTATGGGTAAATAGTAGGGCAGACTGTGTTCTTCAGCCTTGGTGAGGCAACTAATCTAGGAGAAAGAAAACTCTGAATTGAAACCTGTTAAACTCCTCTTAAAAATTGACCTTGTGTCATATCCTGCCAGAGCGGAGGGGTTGGCAAATAGGATCAACAATGACCAAAGATGCTACGAGAACACTGGAGATTACCGTGGCTGAAAAGGTGGAAATATTACAATCGATATAAAGACATTATTATGGGAACTCAGCTGATTCCCTTATTAAAAAAAAGTTATAAGTTTTTGTGCAAAGATATGTTCGGGGAGCTGTAAATTTTGTATCTGTATTTGTTGCATATTGACCTTTGACCGAGCCGTCAATTAGAGATTCTCTGCACAGGACGCACCAGTATAAATAAACGGAAGCAGTGAGGTGGTTGAACGGAAATGTGTAGGTGTTGTGAAATGATATATGCAGATGCCCTTGTGAGATAAAGTCAGTCTGACTTGAGTCAGTCTCAAGTTCTGGCCAAAACAGATTCGGTCGGTCACAGAGAACGCCAGTGAGAGGCTGGGCGCCTCTCTGTGGCAGCGTACCACAGAGCGGCTAAGAAGGAGTTATTGATCAATATGGCAGTCTGTCTTCGTCTCCCTGTATCTGTAACACAGTTGCCGTTATGGTTAATTATTTTTTTAATCTGGTTTGGTTGGGCCGCGAGTTTTTCAGTTAGCTGTTAAGTTAGCTAAAATATTTGAGCGGAAATGCAAGTCAAGTTGGAAAGTTTAAGCTAGTACGCCAATGATCAACACAGGAAGAATTTGGGACACATGAGAAAGGGCGCAATAATTTAGCAAGATGAAATCACCCTATCCTAAATTTAGATATATAAAATTAGCGAATTTTGCAAAAGTTGTCAGTCGATCAGTTGTCAGTTAAAAGTTTGCGTTCAGAGAGTTCTGTCGGGCTATTGTGGTGGGGTGTCTCTTTGTGTATGTTCATAGATCCTTACAGATTTTCTCTCTCTCTCTCTCTCTCTCTCTTTCTCTCGTACTACTGTATGCAGTCTGGACATCGAACAATAAATGATTGTTAATTGTTGACGGAGAGCTCTTGTTTTTGAGTTGCCAACACCCAGGCAACTTTGTTTCAACAGACCCCCCCCAACCGTCAGCGGAAGTTCCGGATGGATTGTGTCATTCCTTATTTGTGGATCTTTCAAACACGGCGTGGACACGGAAAAGATTGATAAACAAACTATTTGAAAGCGCATTTGGCGTCGTTACCAGGATAAGACCAATCATTATTATTACATTTGGTACAACAAGTGTTGTCGTGCACAACAGTATTCTATTTGGCGCTGGTATCAGCGTGGTCATCTTGACGGCGATATTGTTACGGTGGTGCCATGCCAAGATATTGTGACATTTGTACCGTATCCAAACCATAGCGTTACAAATTATAACCGACCCCAGGTACCGAATCAAGTCATAGTGTTATAATTGGTAAATAGTAGGGCAGACTGGGTTCTTCAGTCTTGGTAAGTCAACTAGTCTAGGAGAAAGAAAACTCTGTATTGAAACCTGTTAAACTCCACTTAAAAATTGACCTTGTGTCATATCCTGCCCGGGCGGAGGGGGTTGGTAAATATGGATAGTGTTATAGTTGGTGCCGAGCCAAACCATAGTACTATATTTGGTACCGTGAACAAGATAAGGGCCTAGACGGTGCATACTATAGTGTTGCATTTGACGCTGTTACCAGGATAAGACCAATCATTATTTTTACAAATGGTAACCGATCCCAAAACATAATATCAAATTTGGTACCGGACCAAGCGATAGTGTTAAAACTGGTGCCGGGCCAAACCATACTACTGTATTTGGTACCATGTCCAAGACAAGGGCCCAGACGGTGCAAACTGTAGTGCGATATTTTGAACCGTTACCAGGATTCGACTCCGAATATCCACGACAGAGCCACACGCAGGACTCGACCCTAAAAACCCACGGCACAGCTATAGACAGGTTTCGACCATGAAAACCCACTGCCAAGCGATAGCACTACATTTGGTGCCTTGGAAGCATATTGTTTGGTACGGATAACCGGACACTGGGTGAGGGACGATCTCACTAAGTAATAACTTATCTTTCAAGATTGTAAACAAGTTGTTGACAATTGCATCAGAAAAAAATGCCAAAAATTCAACCAGTGTATGTATTTACCAAACCCTCAACAAGGGCAGGATGCGACACTAGGACAATTTTTAAGTGAAGTTTAACAGGTTTCAATTCAGAGTTTTGCTTTTAGACTGGTTGCCTAACCAAGGCTGAAGAACTCAATCTGCCCTACTATTTTACCTGTAGCTGTTGGGAGAAGAATTGGACTCATACCTTCCTCAACGATGCAATCAGCCTCGTCCAGGATTTGAACTCGTGTCGCCGTGTCTATTTTCTACGGCGATAACCATAACTCAACGGGCACCTCTATAAAACTAACCTGAGTATTCATTTACCAAGTATAATTTAGATTTAGCCCTGGGCCAGAAATATGGAGCATCCAGTGAGAATCGTAGTCACTAACAAGAACCTGCAAAATTCCATCAAAAACCATTACATCGTAAGAGTACACTCTCTAAAAACGACAACAAAACAAAAACAAAAAACAAGTAAAGCTTTGGCTCAGAGCCGCAAGTAAAGAGCGAACTCAGTACGGAGTACTCTAAATGAAAATAAATAAATAAATAAATAACCAAACACAAAAACATATATATAAAATAAAATAAAAACATAAAATAAACATAAATAAAAACATAAAATAAAAATAATAAAAACATAAAATAAATAAAATATAAAATAAAATAAATGAAAACATAGAATAAAATGAATAAAAACATAAAATTAAAATAAATAAAAACATAAAATAAAATAAATAAAAACATAAAATAAATAAAATATAAAATAAAATAAATAAAAACAGAATAAAATAAATAAAAACATAGAATAAAATAAATAAAAACATAAAATAAAAATAATAAAAACATAAAATAAATAAAAAATAAAATAAAATAAATGAAAACATAGAATAAAATAAATAAAAACATAAATAAAAAATAAAAACATAAAATAAAATAAATAAAAACATAAAATAAATGAAATATAAAATAAAATAAATAAAAACATAGAATAAAATAAATAAAAAAATAAGATAAAAATAAATAAAAACTTAAAATAAAATAAATAAAAACATAAAATAAATAAAATATAAAATAAAATAAACAAAAACATAAATATAAAATAAAATTAAATAAAAACAACTCTGCATAGCTTAGATTTGGCCGAAGATCGAAAGTGCTGCTCGTAAGTATCCGATTCCCTATTTACTTGTAGATATTAACTCAGCTTAATTTTGGCACTAAATCACGAAATATTAAGTAGTTTCAGAATAATAAAGTCTAATTTGAGTTTAAACTGTTTAAATTTCATTCAAGCATATTTTAATAGCAGTTGAAAAGAAAAATTCACATTCCAAATGATTAAAGTGTCATCTGTGTTCATTTTCTATACCTTGAATACACGCGCTTAAACCAGTGCCAGTAGGTGTCGTCAGTGATGTTTTAATCTTCTGGGTCATTGGGGAGTTTCAGGTCTTTCAACATCATAATCCCCTCACCAGAACGACCCCCTCAGAGATGATCAATTTCTGAGTCACCTACCGTATACAACGCTAGACAAACTTATGGCTTGGACGGCTCGAAATAAATAATCCCTCAGACCAGGCCGAGCATTCGATTGGCTGTTGAAACCAGCCAATCGTACGCTCGGCCTATCACTTCTTTTTGAACTTGATTTTTAAAGGTTATATGTCCCGATTAACGATTTTGAAAAACGAAGTTATGCATTTATATATATATATATTTTTGCATGAGTTCAAACTTAGTCTTAATGCCTCTGAAACAGTTACCAATATCAACACATCGGACTGTCCGGTACAGGTTTCCGAAGTTCTAAAGTGGGGATACGAATCTTGAAGGTCAAGTGGGTTGAGGACGTCCATATGCAATTGACGACCGAAATCTGAAAGCAATTGTTGAACAAAACCCACGTCAAAGTGTCAGAGAAATGTCTCAGGCAATGGGTATCAACATTTCTACATTATCAGTTCATCTTAAGAAAATTGGCTAGGTGAAGAAAATCCACAATGGTTTTCACATGAATTCAGTGAAAGACAAAGATCTTGACCTTTTTTTGAAGTGTGTCCCAGACTGTTTCTGCGGAACTCAAATTATCCATTCTTGAATCGAATAGAGACGAAAAATGGATCCTTTATGTCAATCGTCAACGGTCATCTCCATGGCTTCATAATGAAACACCCGAATAGTTTCCAAAAGCGAAATTGCAGGAACAGAAGATTATAGTTGCAGTCTATCATAGGTATTGTACATTAGAGCTTTCTGGAATCTAACCAGAGAATCACAGCACAAATTTAGTGCCTGTAACTGGATGAAATGCATATTACGTTAAGCAAAATGCAACCGGCACTAGTTAAATGAGGAGGTCCATTTTAGCTTTACGACAATGCTAGAATGATCCTGCAGAAGCCTACTGATTTTACCCCATTCACAATATCCCCCTGATCTCTCGCGGAATAAAATCGGGGGGGGGTCCTGTGGTGTCATAGTTAATCGTAGAAGACGAGTTCAAACTCCAATCGTGCTATTACTTTCACTTTCGGACAAATACCCTTAGGAAAGATATGAACCTACTTATCCTTCCAGCTATGGGTTAAATAGTACCATTACTGTTCTTCCAGAAGGATGGATTTGGCATTAAAAAACCTACTAAGGTTGATATGCCATTAAAAAAAGAAACCAAACCGAATAACATTTTCTCAAGTCCTTAGACTCATTTATGATTTAAAAAAAAAATCCATTCCAAAGGAAAAGTAAAAACTACATTAAAAGATTTATCGGTATACAAAAACCTTAGAATTTTATCGTACCGGCTTGATAATCGATGGCAGAAATCCATTTGCCCAGTCGGCTGGGGTTGGAGAATACACCAACTTCTTCTCTGCAGAGGTGTAAGACTTCCCCCAACGAGTGTCCTGATATGACTCTAAACACTCTGATGCTAGAGAGTTAGGGAATGCGGAGTACCGCTTTATTACTATTGCTCCCAGGTCCGCTAAAGTAAATTGCTTGAAATAGAACTGTTTTGATATTTAAACTGCGTACTTCATTTAAACTGCTCACATATGCAAAACTGAATTGTCTGAAATGGAACTGTTTTTGTAAGCTAAATTGAATTATTTGAAATGGAAATGTTTTTCACATTGAAACTGTACTTACGCTGGGATGAATTGTTTGAAATAGAACTTTTTTTTACATTAACTGTCTGTAAACAAAACTTCTACTTATACGAAACTGAATTGCTTGAATTAGAACTGTTTGATTAAACTGAATAGCTTGAAATAGAAATACTTTTGACTATTAAACTCTATACATATGCTAAACTGAATTGTTTGAAATAGAACTGTTTTGACATTTTACTGTTTGTGGACAAAAACTATACTTACACGAAACCGAATTGTTCGAATTAGAACTGTTTGACTAAACTGAAGAACTCTTAATAGAAATATTTTTTACAATAAAATTGTGTACTTATGCTAAACTGAATTATTTGAAATAGAACTGTCTATTTGTAAAAAAATGGATTTGGCATTAGATCACCTATAAAAGTTGATATGCCATAAAACAAACAAACAAACAAAACCAAAGAAATTCACAGATGATCGGGGATCATATTTGGAAAGATTAATACAGTTTAAAACCCATTAATTCATGAATATACTTTATTTTAATATCAGACATTATTTTTCGGGCTACCGAATAACAAAATATGAAGATCCCAGTGAGAATCGAACTCACAGCTCAGTGACCAGCTAGACTAGCTTACTTTCTTTTCCTTACCTCACTACAAGGTACTCATAGTTTTACTACTGAAGTAGTTGTCGTTTATTAAGCAAAGATTGGCCAGAATAAGGGAGCACCTAGTGACAATCAGACTCATTAATGCTAGTGTGAATCGTTGACCATTAATGCTATTTAACCATTATTGCTAGTTAACCATTAATACTAGTTTGAAACGTTAACCATTAATGCTAGTTAAGCATTGATACTAGTTTGAATCGATAACCATTAATGCTAGTTAACCATTAATGCTAGTTTGAATCGTTAACCATTAATGCTAGTTAAGAAATCGTTAACTACTTGTGCTAGTTAAACATTAATGGTAGTTTTAATCGTTAATCATTAACGCAAGTTAATCCCTAATGCTAGTTTGAATCGTTAACCATTAAGAATAGTTACCTATTAATACTAGTAAAGCATTTATACAAGTTTGATTCGTTAACTATTAATGCTAGTTAACCATTAATACTAGTCTGAATCGTTAACTGTTTGTGCTAGTTAACCATTAATGATAGTTTAAATCGTTAACTATCAATGCTAGTTAACCTTTAAAACTAGTTTGAATCGTTAACAATTTGTGCTAGTTAACCATTAATGGTAGTTTGAAACGTTAACCATTAATTCTTGTTAGCCATTAATACTTGTTGAAATCGTCAACCATTAATGCTAGTTTGAATAGTTAAACATTAATGCTAGTTAAACATTATTACTTGTTTAAAACGTTAACCATTAATACTAGTTAGCCATTAATACTAGTTAGCCATTAATACTAGATTGAATCATTAATAATTACACCATTCTAGGTGTTCCTGTAAATATTCGTTTGAGTTTTTTTCATTTACAAGTCGCACTTTTAAATTGTTTTGCATTACTTCAATTGATATGTATTTAAAAGAAATATTAATAATTGATTTAAGTCGATGTCTTTTTTTTTATCTTAGATATTTGTCTGAATTTTTTCCTGTATCTTTTAATTTTGCCATGTCAGCTGTATCTGTAAAATACACAGACTGCACCTATGCAAAGTGGTAAGATTCCCTAACGAGCATCCTGGATATGACACTAAACAATCTGGCGGTGAGGCTCCAGTAATACTGGATGGAGCTTTTGGAAATGCGGATATCCCTTCAAGGCGGATATATTTGAGTTTCTAAATAGGTTTTATAGCATATCAATCCTTGTAGGTTATTTAATGCCAAATCGTCTTTATACGTATATATTAAATTTATATGATTTGTTTTGGTTTGGTTTAATGGCATATCAACCATTGTAGCTTATTTAATGCCAAATGCTCTTTATACATATATATTAAAGATATACGATTTCGTTTGATTGGGTTTTATAGCAAATCAACCATTGTCGGTTTTTAATGCCAAATGCTCTTTATATATATGTATTAAATATATATGATTTGTTGGTTGGGTTTATAGCATATCAACCATTGTAGGTTATTTAATGCCAAATGCTCTTTATACATTAAAGATATACGATTTCGTTTGATTGGGTTTTATAGCATATCAACCATTGTCGGTTTTTAATGCCAAATGCTCTTTATATATATGTATTAAATATATATGATTTGTTGGTTGGGTTTTATAGCATATCAACCTCTGGAGGTTATTTAATGCCAAATCTTAATACATATATATTGAATATATGATTTCAGAACATTTTTTGAGATAACATTTTTAAACGAGCCTGAGCGCATTTTTTTGGCGCGCAGTTAAATATTTCAGTCACATATTTCTATCTAATAAGATTAATTCTAGTTACTATAAATCATTTGTTTGCTCACAGTTAAATATTTTGCTATTTAACACAAACAATTCAATTAAACATCAGTATTTTGTTTACACAAGGATAAATGTTCAAACAGTTCTATTTCAAACAATTTGGTTTAGCATGCCAACAAAATTAAATGCTTCCAAGTATTGTTATGTATCACTAATAATTCAATTAAACATCAGTCATTGGGTTACACACAGTTAAACGATCAAACAGTTATATTTCTAACAATTCAATTTAACATTTAGTCATTTGTTTTCACTCAGATTAAATTTAAAACCGTTCTATTTGATCCATAGAAAGGACCCTATCAGGTGCTACCACTCCGGATCTGAGTGAACCTGGGAGTAATAGCAATGATTGAGTACTCCGTCTTCGCGAAAGCTCTATCATTACTCCAGCCTCACCATCAGATAGTTTAGTGTCATATACAGGATACTCGTTGGGGGAAGTCTTACTCCTCTGCTAAGATGCAGCCAGTGTATTTTTACTCCAGCCTCACCATCAGAGAGTTTAGTGTCATATACAGGATACTCGTTGGGGGAAGTCTTACTCCTCTGCAAAGATGCAGCCAGTGTATTTTTACTCCAGCCTCACCATCAGAGGGTTTAGTGTCATATACAGGATACTCGTTGGGGGAAGTCTTACTCCTCTACAATGATGCAGCCAGTGTATTTTTACTCCAGCCTCACCATCAGAGAGTTTAGTGTCATATACAGGATACTCGTTGGGGGAAGTCTTACTCTATTGCAAAAATGCAGCCAGTATATTCTACAACCCCAACCGACTGGACCATATATAGTTTTTATTTGATTGATTGATTGATTAGTTGATTTTAACAGTATGACTACCCCTTTTTGCTTATGTTATACGTAGAGGTTAGGGAATCGCGCTCATTGTTCTTTCGTATTTCCATTTTTTGTATATTTGTTTCTCTAGAGGTTTTTTACGTGTTTATATGATATCAAGTATTCTTATTCAATACAAATAATTTGCAGACAATTGTATGGCTTAAAGTCATCATCATCATCATGTCGTGCTGGTAGCACGGATATCCCTGACCCTCTCTCGCCACTTTTCCCCATCGTTCATCGCCTCTGACAGGTCTTCTGGACTACATCCCGTATTCTCACATTGTTGCTGAATGTATGTTCGTGCTGGTCGTCCTGCTTTTGCTTGGCCATGTGTGGGGGTCCATAAGAGTACCTCACTTATGAGTTCGTCAAATACTGAAAATGTATACACAATTATATGGTTTCAACTAAGTATAAGAACTTAACACTAATTATCAGTCTCCTCAGTTATAAAGTTTCAAGTATTCCTATCTAACATCAATAATTTGCAAGCAAGTGTTTGCCAATGGACCGGGAGACCGGGGTTCAATCCCAGGTCGAGTCATACCAAAGACTTAAAAAATGGTACGTGATACCGCATTGCTTAACACTCAGCAATATAAGGTACGTATCGAGGGTAAAGTGGAGCAATCCAGGGAAAGGAGTAGCGCCCTCCCCTACTCCTCGGTGTAGTAGCTATTGAAAAAAGAAGCCTTCTGGTCACCCTCGACTACGGTCGCCAACTTTACTTTACTTTTATATATTTCTAAATAATATATGATGAGAAAAACTAATAAGTAATTATAAATTCAAGGATTGACTGATTGATCTTAATGGTATGTCTACGCGTCTAGGATTATTTTATGCGAAGAGGTTAGGGAATAGCGTTCATATTTACATTTTTGTAGCTGTTTCTTTTGAGTTTTTCTTTTTTTTTGCCCACTGTCCTATCGAATAATTTTTATGCAGATCTGCTTGACACATTCGTGTGATCCTTATAGCTACAATGACTCTGAGTTAGAGTTGACCTGGGAGTAATGGCAATAAAAGAGTAGTCTACATTCCTAAGATCTCCGGAACTGGAGCCACTTAGTAAGATGCAGTTTACTGTCATATCAAGGATAACCTCTTTTTGGTTGGGTTGGGTTTCAGCTATCTGCAGGGTTAACAATCAACGTATTCAAAACATCATTTACTGGTTGAATTTATATATTTTTTAAAGAAAATGAAATAAGGGAAATATTCAAATATATTTACATTCTGGTTCTTGTGAGCGAAATAAGAAAACTATCATAATCATTTTTATAAAATGCTTGCTTATTTTGAAAGAAGTTGCCATGGTATTGTGGCTAATGTGCTGGACTGCGATATTGTAGTTAGCGAGTTCGAACTCTGGTCGCAGTACTGAGTCTAGTTTCGGACTAATACCTTTGGTAAAGGTATGAAAACCTATATCGCCCATCTGAAGGTTAAATAGTATCATTGCTGTTCTTCTACAACGATGTTTTTGGCATTAATTAACCCACGAAGGTTGATATAACATTAAAAACAAAGAAACCAAATTATTTAACTTGATTACAGTGTGAATGGTTTTGTTTCCCTACTCAATTATCTCCCGTTCTCTCTCTGACACTTTCACACTCACACACACACACATATATATATATACATATATATATAGGGTGACCCTCCCAAAAAACAGAAACCATAAACTTTTTTATTACTTCTACAAAAATAAAGCAAAATAATTCTAATTCTTTTCCTTAGAAAAGGACATGTCAGTGAATACTATGGTCCCAATTTTTCATACACAGAATCTACTTCATATCCTGAAAAAAAGAAAAGGCTAGAATTAAATTTATGAATTTCAGTCAAAAATATATGGGTTCTGTTTTTTGGGGGTCACCTTGTATATATATATATATATATATATGTGTGTGTGTGTGTGTGTGTGTGTGTGTGTGTGTGTGTGTTTATTACTCTATTGTTCTTTTATGCATGGTTTCAAAGTTATATATATATATATATATATATGAGTGTGCGTGTGGGTGTGTTTGTTTTTCTCTCAATATTCATGGTTTCAAAGTTATATATATATGCGTGGGAAGGAGGTCGTCTACATATATATGTGTGTGTACGTATGTGCGTGTGTTTATCTCTCTATGTTTCTTTTATTCCCGGTTTCAAAGTTATACACTTGTGCATCTGCGTGCGTGCGTGCGAACGTGTTTATTTCACTCTCTTCCTTTTTTTTATTCATGAGTTCAAAGTTACACATGATTAGGGTTTCTTGGCTATAATTAGCTTCAAAGGTGGCCTGGGTACCACTTGGTAGCCGGATAGAAAAGGGTCAGTCAGAGAGTGTTAAAAAGAAATGGAGGCTGTAAGTGGACAGTTGGCAGAAAAGAGAGCCAACGGTGTTGACAGTGTAACTGGGTGTGGGGAATAATCAACTGCGGCATCTGGTGACAGTGATTCAGCCAAGACTGAAATCTCGATGTTAACATGAAAATACGCCACCAGCATCACGGACGCCACTCTTGAGCTGAGATTTAAAAAAAAAAAAATTTAAACACAATTTCTTCCTCATCTTTGTTAAAAGCTGCCCTTTTTTCCGTTATTTTATTTTATTTTATTTTTGTCAGAAACAAAAATGAACTTGTGCATAAAATGAAATGCCAAAAAAAAAAAAAAAAAATATGGCGCAGAAAAGATTATGTTAGGTTATTTGGTTTAATGGTATATCAACCCTAGATGGTTGTTTAATTCCGAATCATGTTTATACTAAGTGGTTTCAAGTATTCTAACTTAACACCAATAATTCTAATGAACAGTATTAATTCGTTCGCAGTTAAATACTTGAAGTATTTCCATGTGACACTTATCGAAGAACAGCAATGGTACTATCTAACCCATAGCTAGGACAGGAATTCATACCATTCGCTGGGCTGTTTGGGTGATTAGTTGCATATGAAACCTTTGTTGATTAATTAATACCAGAACCTGCGAATACACATGTTAAATATATATAATTTGTAAACGACTAGTTTGCAGGTAACAGTTTTTAAACGAGTCAGGGCTAATTTGTTTGCACAAAGTTAAATGATTTAAAATTTTGCAATTTAACATTAAAGATTAATAATTCTATTCAACATTATAAATTCGGTCGCATACAGTTAATTAGTTTCAAATATAAAAAATGATTAAATAGTTTTCTTTGACCCATTAATGGGACCCGAACAGACACTACATCTCCAGGTCAGAGTAGACCAAGGAGTAATGGCAATAAACAGGTATTTCACATTCCCTAAAGCTCCAGGAGTTGAGCCTCACCGTCAGATCCAGCTAAGTGTTATATCTAAAGCACTCGTTGTGGTGGGGGATCTTACCCTTCTGCAGAGGTCTATTCCGCTTATTCTACAAACCCCAGCCTACAGCGTAAAGTAAGTAAAGTTAGCGACCGTAGTCGAGGGTGACCCGAAGGCTCCTTTTTTGATAGCTACTATATCAAGGTGTAGGGGAGGGCGCTACTCCTTTCCCAGGATTACTCTACTTTACCCTTGATTCTTACTTTATAATGCTGAGAGTTAAGCAAGGTAGCATCAAGTACCGTTTTTAAAGTCTTTGGAATGACTCGACCTGGGATTGAGCTTAAGTCACCTGGGCCATTGGTGAACACGCTAACCATTCACTGCCATAATATGAAGAAATATCTGCGTAATTGATGTGTACAAAAGTTTCAAGCGAAAAAATAAAACTAAACAAAACAAAACAAAACAAACATTTGTCAAAATTGCATTCAGTTTTTTGTTTAAAAAAGAGAAAAAAAGAAAATGGAAAAAGAGCAAAAAAGAGAAAAAGAAAAACTCGAGCGAAAACAAGAAAGTGAAAAAGAAAAAAAGAAAAGAAAGAGAGAGAGAGAGAGAGAGAGAGAGAGAGAGAGAGAAAGTAAGCGAAAAATAAAGAACGAGAAAATAAGAAAGGAAAATAAAGAAAAGATAAAGGAGAAAAAAAAAAGGAAAGCGAAAAACAAAAAAAGGAAAAAAAAAAAAAAAAGATGTGAACAAAGACAAAAATGATCACAGAAATTTTGTGTTCCCTTAAAATGAACAGAAGAGAAAAGGAAAAGAAGAGAGAGAGAGAGAGAGAGAGAGAGAGAGAGGCGGAAAAGCACAAATATTTTCTTATTTAATCATCTTCTTCCTCTTCCTCTTCCTCATCAAGTCGTGCTGATAACACGGAGTTCCCTGACTCTCTCTCTCTCTTACCACCCGTTCCTATTGTTCATGTTTCTTGGAACGTCCTCTAGACTACATCCAATGTCCGAACAGAGTTGTCGGCCACCACTGGCACGTCCAGAAGAGAATGTAGCTTATCAGTTCGTCCTTTCTTCTCCAGCAAAACCCTGTTGTTGGTCTTACTTGGACAGATTTTAAGCATTTAGACATTTATCAATATGTTTTAAAAACTTTGAATGACTTTAAAAAGCCCTTCACTTAAAATTTCTGCACAATCAAATATAAGGCTCCCTTTTCATTTAAGACGAAAAGAGCATAAGAAAACACAGCTTGATACGCTGACCAACTGATTTATGCATTGACCAACCCCTCCGAACGGACAGGATGGGGGCACAAGATCAATTTTTAAACGGAGTTTAACAAGTTTGAATTCAGAGTTTTCTCGCTCCTTGACTGGTTGCCTAACCAAGGCTAGAAAACTCAGGCTGCTAATATAATGTATAAAGTAAAGTTGGCGACCTTAGTCGAGGGATGAACAGAGGGCTCCCTTTTCAATAGAGGCGTAGGGAGGGCGCTACTCCTTTCCCTGGATATAAAGAGTAAAAATGTATAAAGAGTAAAAAAAAACAAAACAAAAAACAAAAAAAAAAACAACACAAATTTTTTTCCATTTTCGAACTATTTGCTATACAAACATTCCATTTCCAACAAGACTGATTTGAAAAGAGAAGATTAAACAAAATGAATAGATAAATTGGATCGAAAATTATCACTCCTAAACGCCCCCCCCCAAAGGAAAAAAAGATGAAAAAAAGGCGCTTGGCAAGACCAAGATTAGTGAAGTATGAGCATTAGCATACAGGGTGGAACGATAAAATTGTCGCCCTAGAAAAGACGACATGATTCCATTTCCGTTTAATGAAAACCGGTTTTCTTTTTTGTTGCATACCATCTACTAGTTGGTCAGTTGTGTACAAATCCCAAGAGCGATCGGAGCCTTCTATCATGTCTGAAAGTGACACAATGTTCAACGAGCGAGATCGGAGATGCGCCGCTGTCCAACTCATTCTCTTTACCGATCCAAGTTATAACAACAGGACCATTGCCAGCACCCTCAAAATGCAAATCTGGATTGCCACGAATAACAGGGACGTGCCCAGGGTGACAAAAACAAAGTTTTCGGCTACGGTTATGGTCTTTGGTGTGGTTTCAAGTGAGGGCCACATCATGCCACCTCACATCTTCGAAGTCGGCTTGAAAGTCAACATCAAAGAGTACCTAGATGTGCTGAAGAGTGTGGTGATCCCCTGGTGCAATCAGGTGGCCGGTGGCAGACCCTGGGTGTGGCAGCAGGACTCGGCGCCGACCCACAAGTCCAAAGAGACCCAGGCTTGGCTTTGTTCCACCCTGTATTTATCTGTTTCATTACATGCTTTTAAGTAATTTACTTTTTGGCTAGTGTGACACATGGCCATATGAATGGGGCCGCCAATAAGAGTCAAACTCACACATAAAGGTTTGTTTGTCTAGCTTACTAACCATTACACCACCCGAAACCCACTGTTATATGCTTTTAATTAATTTACTAAACATCTTGCTTAGATGTGGCACAAGTCCGTGAAGGTTTATTAGTCTAGCTTGTTGATATTTACACCACCCGAGGTGCTAAGGATTCCGAGTACGTAGGTATTTGCTAACCGCTTTGCGCAGATGTAGTACAAGGCCGTATGAATGGATCACCCATTGAGCCTCAAAAGCACATGTAAAGTTTTATTAGTCTAGCTTGCTGACCATTACACCACTTGAGGTGCCAAGGATTCCGAGTGCGTAGTAATTTGCTAAGCGCTTTACTCAGATATAGTACTACGCCGTATGAATGGGGCACCCGATGATAATCAAACTCACTCACGAAGGTTTGCTAGTCTAACTTGCTGACCATTACATCACCCGAAGCCTCCTGTTATATGCCTTTACCCTCTTTAAATAGCATCTCTGAGTATGTTTAGAAGTTAAACCCTCCTAAATGAATAAATAAGAATAAAGAATAAAATAAAAGAGATGAATAAATAAATGAAAAACAAAAACAAAAACAAAGAATTTAACGACGCGTTTGACTCCGAATCCAATACGCCAAAATAACCTGATCTATGCGAGGAATGAAAGTATAAGCTGATCCTATATTTACTTGATAAAAATAGGATAATTAAAACTTAATGGGGTGGGGTAGGGGGAAAAGTTACCCCTTTTTGTTTTTTTAAAGGAGATGACAAATACCACAATATAAAAAAATCCTTCCTCCATTATCACTCGTGTATCCTGCTCCGGCTGGTGACGAAATAAAAGTGTCTCAGGGAGGAGGGTATTATCCGCGCGATTTAAGCATATAGTTGTGAAAACCATGAGATGTAGCATGGTGAACGAGAAAAAAGGTGGATGAATCAAAAGGTGAGTCAACCTCGTGCTTACATATATGCTGAGCGGGGAAAACTTATTGGTCAACGGACCAATACGATTGATGAAGAAAAAAGCAACGAAAATGAATAACCACCGAAATATATTCATGGCTGCCACTTTGGTATATCAATGCGATGATGATGCAGGTATATGTTAATAAAAGTTATGTACAAATGAAATAAAAGAATTTTCAATTTTATACTTAGATTCCAATTTTAGAAAAATAAATAAAAAGAGAAAGAGAGAAAAAAACGAAAAAGAAAGAAAAAACAAAGACAAGAAAGAGAAAAATAAGAAAAAAGAAAAAGAAAGGAAAAAAGAAAGAGAAAAAGAAAGTAAAGGAAGAGAAACAGAAATAGAAAAAAAAAATGAAATAATGGAAAAAGAAAAAAGAAAAAAGAAAAAGAAAATAATGATAAAAAGGAAATAAAGTGAAAAAAAGAAGAAAGAAAGCAAGAAAAGCAAAAAGAGAAAGAGAAAAAAGAAAGCGATAAAAGAAGGAAAATCAAAGAAAGATAAAAAGAGATAAGAAAGCGAAAAAATAAAAATAAAAATAAAGAAGAAAAAAGATAGAGAGGTAAAAGAAAAAAAGGAAAAAAGAAAATAGAAAGAAGAGAAAGGAACGTGGAAAAAGAAAGTAAAAAAGAAAAGAGAAAAACGAAAGAAAAAATAAATAGAATGAAAAGAAATAAGAAAGAGAAAGAAGAAGAGAAAACGAAAGAGAAAAAAGAGGAGAAAGCGAAAAAAGCGAAAAAACAAATATAAAAGAAAAAGAAAGAAGAAAGAAGGCGAAAAAAGAAAAGAGAAAAACGAAAGAGAAAAGAAAGAGAAAAAAAGCCAATTAAGAGAAAAAGAAAGAGAAAAAACGAGAAAAGAAAGAGAAAATGAGAAAAGAGAAAAGTAAGAAAAAAAAAGAAAGCGAAAAAAAAAGATATGAGAAAAACGAAAGAGAAAATAAAGCAAAAAGAAAGAGAATAAAAAGAAAAAGAAAGAGAAAAAAAGTAAAAGTGAGAGGAAAGGGAGAAAAGAAAGTGAAAAGGAAAGAAAATAAAAAGGAAGGAGGAAAAAGGAGAAAAGAAAGCTAAAACGAAAGAAAAAAGAGAAAAAGAAAGAGAAAAAGGAAGAAAAGAAAGCGAAAAGAGAAAATGAGAAAAGAAAGATGAAAAGAAAAGAAAGGGTGAGAAAGGCGAAACGAGAAACTGACAAAAAAAAAAAAAAAAAAAAAAGAGCGAGAGAGACAGAGACAGAGAGAGATAGAGAGAGAATAAGAAAAAAGAGAAATAGAAAGAAAAATGAAATAGAAAATCAGGACAATAAAAAAGAAAGAAAGAAAGAAAGAAAGAAAGAAAGAAAAAAGCCTTCCCATATTTGGTGACATCTTACCCCTCCCCATGGATATATAACGACCCTTTGTCATAAATTCAGAAAGAGATATTAAAACAAGAAAAAAAAAAAAAAACGAAAAAGAAAGATTATTGGAGAGTTTATAAAACTTTACTGAAACTTCTTTCGTGTTGGTCCACTTCAAAAATATTTTCTTTTCTCGTATTTATTACAAATGGATTTTATAAAGTGACGATTATTTCATTTTACCGTAAATCAGCAAAATCTACACTCCGTAGTAAGAACCGGTGTAACTGAGTGAGGTAGATGATCCTATTAGAACTGTGCAAGAAACTGAAACTTTATCATACTGATGAATGGTATATACACGAATAAGGAAATGCCTTTAAAAATACAAAAACAATCCTCTATCGGATCTCCGAATCCAGACTTAGTGTTAACAAGAAGAGAATAACATATCGGGTGTATTGCAAATTTACTTGCTGATGAGTATTAACGTATATATATATATATATATATATATAAAGGATCATTAAGAATTTCTAATTTAGAAAGTATATATATATATATATATATATATATATATGGAGAAATGCTAAATTTTGGTAAATCTGACAAGAATAGAAAAATAAGTGGAAAAGTGGATAAACTAAACACTGACCACGGATTTAACAATGGAATTTCGTCTTTATTTTTGAAAGACTTCCTCAGAATCTAAAATAAAAAGGAAATATTGCTAAATCCGTTGTCAGTATTTGGTTTATCCACTTTTTCACTTATATATATATATATATATATATATATATATATATATATATATATGCAGTACCCACCTCATTAGCAATGACACTTCAAACACCTGATACATAATATATCAGATTTGCCTTCAAGAACCACATTCTTGGTAAAAAATGTTTATCCTCCACTGGTAAGACGTCTAGATTAGGGTTGTTTTGAGACTGAGGAAGGAAACATACACGTCTCTCTCTCTCTCTATATATATATATATATATACATATATATAGTCGTTGGCCGACCGTAATCGAGGGCAACCTGAAGGTTCCTTTTTCAATAGCTACTGTACGGGAGGGCGCAACTCCTCTCCCTTGATTGCTCCACTTACTCTTGATCGATACCTTATAATGCTGTGTGTAAAACAAGGAGGCATCAAGTACCATTTTTTTAAAGTTTTTGGTATGGCTCAACCTGGGATTGAAATCAGGTCTCCCAGACCTGGGGTAAACACTGAAACCATTATGCTAATGGACTGGCCCCTATAAATAATTATACTCCTAAAACTTTTCTTATCTATCTATCTATCTATCTATCTCAGGTTTACATTTGAGAGGCCCATTCTCGCCAAAATCTGATACATGCTGATTCTCCCCCAGTAAGACGTCTAAATTAAGGTTGTTTGGTAAGGAGAGAAGTAAGAAATATCCCTCCAGCAAATCCTCTCTCTCTCTCTCTCTATATATATATATATATATATATATATATAAGATATTATTCAATCCATTAAATACGGAGTAGGGAATAATTCCAATCAGGACCAATAAAATATTCAAAAATAGAATATCAAATTTAAATATTCCTGGTAAAGTCCTCAATGTAAATAAAATCCACAGAGCAAATAATTTTCTCTTCAAAAAATCCCGCAATCGGTCACATTAAGATTATAAATCTATTTCCGTCCTGTTAAAAGCATTGTTTGATCTGAAGACGTCCTGTTAATTTTTTAGAGCATTGATTTATATCAATGCTTTTAACAGGATGGAAATAAATTTATTATCTTAATGTGACCGATTGTTGTTTTTTTGAGTAATATATATATATATATATATATATATATATATATATATGTATTAGATTTGTCTTTAAGTGGTTCATTCTGGCCAGAATTTGATGCAAACTGATTTTCAGCTGGTAAGACGTCTGTTTACGCGATCGTTCTTGTTTGGGGCAATCAATTACAACTGATAATTAATAATTAATATGACAAGAATAAACGTGTAGAAAAAGTTTCGGGAAAAGGATAGTCCGAGATAAGACACACAAAATTCGACAAAGATAGCGGGAAGAGTAAAGGTGACATTAGTTTCCTTTTGAAAAGCGTCTGTCGGACGTTTTTAGCAAGTAGCAAAGGTGATTTGATCGCAAGCAGCATTTAAGATGGATCAAATTTGGCAAATGTTCTAAATTAGCTCAAAATTGATGAGAAATTGCATTACTACTATCATTAGTCAAAATAAGTGGTTCAATATGAAATTATTACCTGTGTATATCTCAAAAGGACACCAGTGAAGAAATCAGTTAATTGTAATGTTTGGAGTGGGTGGGTGGTTTAATATTTAAAGATAGATAATGACATTTCTCATTAGTGCGTTCAATATAAATAAAAGCAAATACCCTCTCCACAGCCTTTTTTCTTTCCCCTTATCTACTTCTTATCCACTTATATTTCTTGCAACGGTCTTCTGTGTTGTTGAAAACAACCGAATTGACTGAGCCTGCTTTCGAATATTGGCCATCAAATCGATTAACACGGTTTCGTATGAGAGCACGTGAAAGCGTTCATGTCTCAGAATGATATCTCCGTCTCCATGGAAACCACTGACCACTCCTAAAAGCACAGACTAGAGTCCGTGCAGTGAATGACGGGTCTATTAATTTTTTGACTAGTACAGCGCGTCTAAAAAATGTTAACATTTATATGGAAGTTTCTAAATGAAATTAGGATTTTTAAAGGCTCGAGCTGTTCAGCGTTCCTGTCAACACATTATAGGAATGTTCACCATGTTTGGTATGTTCGGTTGGGTTTTATGGCATATAAACGATTGTGGGTTATTTAATGCCAAATCCTCTGATTCCATATTATATATGCTTTGTAAATACATTGTTGTTGATTAGATTTTTAAAAGAGTCAGAGCTCATTAGTTTTTATACAGTTAAATGGTTATACATTTGATTTGTTAGTCAATAGTTTGTGGGTAATCCTATTTTTAAATGAGTCAGAACTAATTTGTTCGAATACAAGTATTTCTTTAAATCCCACTCAGTTAAATAGGTCTCTCATTGGCCGAGTGGGTTGAGTGTTCGCCAATGGTTCAGGAGACCTGGGTTCAATCCCATGTTCGCGTCATACCAAAGACTTTAAAAATGGTACTTGATACCGCATTGCTTAACACTCAGCATTATAGGGTACGGATCAAGGGTAAAGTGGAGCAATCCAGGGAAAGGAGTAACGTCCTACCCTACACCTCAGTGTTGTAGCTATTGAAAAGGGAGCCAAATCTCTGCAGCATAGCCTGGAGTAAACAGCAAAAAGCATTGGTCTCTACGTGTTCTCACGTGTTTTAACTACAATGGCACCATCTCTTCATCAAATAGCAACCATCTCAAATCAATAGACCACTTTATGTACCTGGGTAGCAATATTTCATCTACCGAAAACAATGTCTATATACGCATTGGTAAAACACGGCTTGCTATTGTCAGGTTATCGATCACATAAAAGTCTGACACTCAGTATTATATGGTACGGATCAAGGGTAGGTGTAGCAATCCAAAGAAAGGAGTAGCGCCCTTCCCTACACATCGGTGTAGTAGCTATTGAAAAGGTAGCCTTCAGGTCACCCTCGACTACGGTCGCCTATTTACTCTATCTTGCATATGCTTAAATGGTTCTTAGTGTTCCACCCTAAGTTTTATTTGCACATTGTCAAATAGTTTTGTAATACCAATTATTCAATTCAGGCGCACAGTTAAAAAGTTTCAAATACGACTATTCTAACTAATCTATTCCATAATACTCATTCGTAGTGCCCGTGGTGTAATGGTTATCGTCGTAGGAAATGGATACGACGACATAAGTTCAAGTCCTGGTCCAGGCTAATTGCATTTCACATAGCACTAATATCCTTGGGAAAGGTATGAATCCAATTATTCTCCCTCCAGTTATGGGTAAATAGTAGGATAGACTAGGTTCTTCAGCCTTAGTGAGGCAACTAGTCTAAGAGAAGGAAAACTCTGAATTGAAACCTGTTAAACTCCGCTTAAAAATTGACCTTGTGTCATATCCTGCTCGAGCGGTGGGATTGGTAAATATGATAATACTCATTCGTTTGCACATAGTTAAATCATTCTAAGTATTGCTATGTATCACTAGCAACTCAATTAAACATCAGTAATTTGTTTGCACACATTTAAATGATCAAACAGTTCTATTTCTAAAAATTCATTTTAATGCAAGTCATTAGTATACGCATAATTTAAATGTCAAACAGTTCTTTTTTGACCCAGAGATCGGACCCTATCAAGTGCTACCACTGATAGTCAGAGTGGAACTGAGAGCAATGGCACTAGTGCTTAGGGAGAGGTTTGTTTAATGTCATATAGGACACTCGTTGCGAAGAGTGTTACCCCTCTGCAGAGATGCAGTCGGTGTCTTCTATTGTTTCGGCCGGCCATGTGGTGGTGTAATGGTTAGCAAGCTCGACTAGCAAACCTACACGAGTGAGTTCGAGTCTCATTGGGTGCCCCTTTCATATGGCCTTGTGCCACATCTAAGCAAAAAGCTTAG
Organism: Sepioteuthis lessoniana; assembly: GCA_963585895.1. NCBI lineage: Eukaryota > Metazoa > Mollusca > Cephalopoda > Myopsida > Loliginidae > Sepioteuthis > Sepioteuthis lessoniana. The sequence continues at coordinate 29,598,802 of OY757917.1, forward strand.
TAAATTACCACTGTATTCGCCTGGTGGTCTTAATATCAGTTTTGCTTTTCTAATAAAGCTCTCTCACTTACTGTACGATTCCAAAAATTAATAGACCCGTCATTCACTGCACGGACACTGGTCTGTGCTTTTAGGAGTGGTCAGTGGTTTCCATGGAGACGGAAATGTCATTCTGAGACATGAACGCTTTCACGTGCTCTCATACGAAACCGTGTTAATCGATTTGATGGTCCTGCAGTCTGTTTTGGTCATTGGACTGATGTCGAAATATCCTGGTGGAGTCCCTCAATCTCCAAGTTTACAACTAGAAGCAATACAGTTTTCCTTCTCCAAGACCGGTTGCCGGTTGTAAACATTTTTTGACTCAAACATGCTTCTTCGTACACATCACTCATTCTTCTGTAAATTTCACATGGTTTGTACTTGTCAGCTTCTAAGAATTAAGTGATAGACCGCTGTTCACATCTAAAAAACTATGTTTAATTTGCCACCATTTTGAATAGTTTCAAAACAAATATTTCTTTGAGATGAAAATAATGTTTACTAAAAACCAATTCCTAAGAATGAAGTATTTACATTTTTTTATGGAAAAAACCTGAAAAAAGAATTATTTTACTTTTTTCAAAAAAATACACCATGTTTATTGAATGACCCTGGTATAGTAATTCATGAAGCTCTTTGCTTCGATGTGGCTCAAGGCCGAACGAATGGGGCACTCAATGAAACTCTTGTGATGGTTTGCTAGACAAGCTTGTTGACCATTAAACCGACCGAGGTACCCGAATGACCTTCGTTATAAGATTATTGATATTAGATGTGACTTTATCAAACATAATAAGATGACTGAAATACAGAGTGATTAAAAAAATGTTAACACCATTATCATATTTACCCAAACCCTCCGTTTGGGCAGGATATGACACAAGGTCAATTTTTAAGCGGAGTCTAACAGGTTTGAATTCAGAGTTGTCCTTCTCCTAGATTAGTTGTCTTACATAGGCTGAAGAACCTAGTCTGCCCTACTATTTACCCATAGCTGGGGGGAGAATAATTGGATTCATACCTTCCCCAAGGGTATTAGCGCTATGTGAAATGCAATCAGTCTCGTCCAGGATTTGAACTCGTGTCCATTTCCTACGGCAATAACCTTTGTTAACACCATTATGGGAGCTTCTTTATGATATAATTTCAAACGATTTCCATATATTTATCAATCCTGTCAACACATTCTTCGAATCTCCTATTGGTGATTAAAAAATATTGATATTTCTATGAGAAAAGTTTGGTTAGTGGAGTTACTCATGGCGTAACGAATATCATTAAAGGTAATGAACTCTGCTACTCGACTTCAAATCCTGAGCGAATCCATTTGCCCTTCACATAACACCAATACTGTTGGGAACTTCTCTAATAGTAACCCCAGAGGGGTAAGACTACCTACCAACGAGTGTCCTAGATATGACATTAAACCATCAGATGGTGAGATTCTAGCCTTGGAGATTTGGAGAAAGTTGAGTACACTTTCATTGCCTTTGCTCTCATGTCCACTCTGAAACAGAGTGGTAGCAGCTGATAGGGCTCTATCTATGGGTCAAATAGAACAAACTGATGTTAAATTATAATTTTTATATTGCAATATTTGAAAACTGATGTTAAATTGTAATCTTTATATAGCAATATTTGAAACCATTTATCTGTGTGCAAAAAAGAGCTCAGTCTCGTTTAAGAATATTATCTACAAAATGTGTTTAAAAATCATGTAACTAAAGATAAGTTGGCGACCTTAGTCGAGGGTCACTCGAAGGCTCCCTTTTCCGTGGTGTAGAGGAGGGCGCTACTCCATTCCTTAGATTGCTCCACTTTACCCTTGATCCTTACCTTTATAATAAGCATCTAATGTATATGTATAAACAGGATTTGGCATTAAATAACCAACAATGGTTGACATGACATTAAACCAAACCAAACCAAACCAAAATCTACATCGAGATAAAACCGTGTTTTCTTAACCCCGAAAAGTAATTAATCATAAAGATCCCCTTCTCTTTTCTTTACCTATTCCTATTTTTAACTTCCTTATTCTAACTGACGCTTATCCACTTTTTAGATCTTAAATATATTATTATTCTAAAATTTAATTCAGGGTATCACTTTACTCCTAAAAATGTTTCGACCTAATTTAACCAGACCGTCTACGTGAATTTCAAAGGGCCTCCTTTGAAGGAAAGCCGCGCATCTGTTTGGAATTTTCGTCATTTATTTTCTTTGTGAGGGGGCTGACCAGTTATCTCTTTATTAACCAGCACTTAGGATTCCTTATTCGTTTCTTGATCGATCAAGTCATTCATTACTTATTTCTTTGTCTATTTTTTAAAAAATATTTTCTATATCTATTTCTAATTTTTAAACAATTTAAAACTACGCAGTATGCTCTTACTCCACAGAAATAATGTTATACTTTTATTGTGAGGGGTAACAGTAAAACAAAGTGAGCGGGAGATTCTATTTATAAGACATTTCTTGGCTAGATTTTGAGCCGAGTTTTAAAATTTTTCTAGCCAAGACTCTAACAATTCCTGAGAGTTTTATTGAAGTCGGGGTAAAAATGGCGGAGCCGTAGTATTTGTCGCTGCCTCCCACCAGACACGACTTGACACAAGGTCAAAAGCCCGAAGGCCAATTAAAGTGGGGATAAAGGGGAGGGGAAGGTCGGGAACGAATCGAGACTCGAATCCTGCTTGTCAGTGCTGCTCATCGGCTCACTTAGTGCAATGTGAGCCTGATGAGGCAAGCAGTTTCACGAACCCAAATGTGGGTCCGGGCACGTATGCCAGTAAACGGCTTAAACTAGACGCATGGTCTAGTGCCGTTCAAAGGGGACAAAAGTGCAGCTCGCCCACCCGAAGGTTGCCCAGCCGAAGCTGGGGGCCTATTAGGCCCCGAGTCTGCTCTTGGTTTCGAGCGCCCATCCGGCACGAATGCCAGACGGCCCAGCTAAAAAGCCGGGGAGCACGCCTAAAAATGGCGGAGCCGTGGGTGTACAGACAGAGGGATATTTTTTGACTAAAGATAAGATTTTAACTTGTATTTATCCTTTATTGTTTTTTCCGATACATGCAGTTCCACGCTATTATAGAGATAATGAACTGAGAGGATTGAGATTTGAAAAAAAGAGTAGACTCGACTTTGATTGATTTAGCGAGGATGACAAACATCGGAGAAGAAAAAAAACTTGAGCAGGTGGGGTGGGGTTAAATTGCTGTGGTGGAATGACAAAACGATGTTTTATTTCTGGTTTTGGCAACATCTGTGGCGACGCCAATTCTAAGATCGGTATAAAATGACCAATTAGTTGTTAAACGAATCAGCCAAACCAATCCTTAAGACAGCTGACGAAAGACTTTAAGGGCGGTCGAAATGTTGTCAATATAGCGAGCCATATGTTTGATAAGCTATACTTGTGAAGAAAGAATTATAATCAATAATTTTTACCATATAACTATGTACAATCTATTTGTATGGGTAGAAATAATTGAAATAATATTGTGTGCAAAGAAATGGTTATTATCAGATAGGAATAGTCAATGAAAATTGTAGAGGGGTGTGTGTCCCTCGCGGCGTATGAGGTAATTTGCTGGACTGAGACATCGTAGTTAGCGAGTTCTAAACCCAGTCGCGCTATGATGATTTATAGGGGTTTATGTCCTATCAGCCATTGAAGGTTATTCTCTTTATACATATATATTAAATGACTATGATTTGGTTTGGTTGGATTTTATGGCATATCAATCATTGTTGGTTATTTAATGCCAAATCCTCTTTATTCATATATATTAAATATATATGATTTGGTTTGGTTGGGTTTTATAGCATATCAACCATTGTAGGTTATTCAAGGCTAAATCTTCTTTATACATATACATTAAATACATATGATCTGACCTGGTTGGATTTTATGGCATATCAACCATTGTAGGTTATTTAATGCAAAATCTTTTTAACATATATATTATATATATATAATTTGGTTGGATTTTATGGCATACCAATTTTAGGTTATTTAATATAAAATCTTCTTTATATATATAAGTAAGTAAACTTGGCGACCATAGTCGAGGGTGACCCGAAGGATCCCCTTTCGATAGCTACTACACCAAGGTGTCTGGGAGGGCGCTACTCCTTCCCCTGGATTGCTCCACTTTACCCTTGATCCGTACCTTATAATGCTGAGTGTTAAGCAAGGAGGCATCAAGTACCATTTTTTGAGTCTTTGGTATGACTCGACCTGGGATTGAACTCAGGTCTTCCGGGCCATTGGCAAACACTCTAGCCAATGTCCGGTATTATATATATATATATGTATTAAATATATGATTTGTAAACTCATTTTCTTCGTAACACTTTAAAATGTGCTTGAGCTCTTTTTTTTCACTCAGTCAAATGGTTTAAAGTAGTTAGATCAAAGATGGATAATTCTATTTACTATGAATCACTTGTTTGCATTACAATAAAGTGGTTACAAGTATTGCTACTTAACATTAATTATTCTATTTCACATTACTCACTCGTTTGCATACAGTTAAATGGTTCCAAGGATTGTTATGAATCACTAACAATTCAATTAAATATCAGTTATTTGTTTACACACAGTTAAATAGTCAATTTTTTTTAATATTTCAAACAATTTATCATGTAATTTGTTTGCACACAGTTTAAATATCAAACAGTTCTATTTGACCCATAGATAGGACCCTATCAGGTGCCACCACTGCGTGCCAGAGTGAAACTGGGAGTGATGGCAATAATGGGTACTCCACATTCCCCAAACCTCTAGGACAGGAGCCTCACCATCAGATTTTTTGTGCCATATCTCGGACACTCACCGGGAAGTCTTATCCCTTTGCAAAAAATGCAGTCAGTGTATTCTACAGGCTCAGTCGACTGGGCCGGTGCTATTATGTTCATTTTAGAACTAATTAGAAAAGGTATTAATCCACTTACCTTCTCCCTCAGGTGTGAGTTAAATCATACCACCATAAATTTTCAACAAGTATAGCTTTAGCATATAAAAAAATGCAGTAATTCTGACCTAATCCCAGCTTGGAATAATTTTCGATAAAAAAACCCTTCCAAAACAAACAGATAAACAAAAACTTACATAGAGTGAAAATAATAAACAACTATTATTTTGTAATATTCTCTCGGTAAAAAGGGCGTTAGCCCGGTATAAAGGACACGTCACTCGCGGAGTCTGGAAGAAAATTCTTATTGAAATGGCCAACAGATTGTTTGTCCTCGTAGCCGTTCTTCCGTAGAATAATTTTCTATTTTTCCAGAAAGGTACCTCTGGAAATTCCATCAGCTCCTCCAGTAAGCAGTGCGGTGAAGTTTCCTGATTTTTCTCCGAGCTTGTGTCTGCATACGTCATCCTCTCTCAAAACCGATGCATCTAAATGGAAACAAGGCAAGTTCCTGACTTCATCGTCACCTTTTGCTAATGTCCTCTGCCAATGAAGATGGGTGGCCGGATGGTATGAGGGAGAACCGGCCGATCAGATAACGCTCCACATGAAAGCAAACGAAATCAGGAGGGAACGCCTAATAAAAATGAGTGTTTGATGTGCCTAGCCATAGCGAGGGGCCAATTAGCTGGTATGATTCCTTGTTATTGGGAAGACAAAACTAATAATCTTCAATCTCTTAGTGACTCACCAGTAACATGTGCGTCAGTGGGAAACGATTCAACGGACGAACACGCTCAGACCGGTGTCCTCCCAGTTTAGCCTAACTAAATTGTGTTCTTATAATCATCACGGACGCTGCTTTCAGTATATGTATTGAAGATGAGCAGTTATTGTTGGAAGATGTGACATATCTAAAAGAAATACTGAATGTAAAAAAATAAAAAAAGAAAGAAAGAAAAAATAAACTTGTGAAAAGATTTTAGCTGTAGTTAGCTAAAAAATCACTGGTATCAAGTTCTGAGTCAATCATATTTACCAACCCCTCCGCTCGGGCAGGATATGACACAAGGTTAATTTTTAAGCGGAGTTTAACAGGTTTGAATTCACAGTTTTCCTTCTCCTAGACTAGTTGCCTTACCAAGGCTGAAGAACCAAGTCTGTCCTACTATTTACCCATAGCTGGAGAGAGAATAATTGGATTCAAACCTTTCTCAAGGGTATTAGTGCTATGTCAAATGCAATCAGTCTCATCCAGAATTTAAAGTCGTGTCACCGTGTCCATTTTCTACGACGATAACCATTAAACCACGGGCACCTCCAAACCTCAAGTTCTGAGTCAATAATGTTTATACAGTGTAACTCAGATATAAGGGTGTTGTCGGGACCGGAGAAGAAGTCTCTTATATCCAGGTTTGGTCTATTTTGTTTAGGTAACACAGGCTCTAATTTGGGACCAGAGAAAATCTCTATATTATCCGGGTTTCTCTTATATCAAGGTATCTTATATCCGGGTTGCACTGTATCAAAGTTCTACAATTCGTTGGTTCGTTCTGGCTTGTGGCGCGTAATTTACGTGACCAAAATAGTTCTGGCTCAGTCGGCTGGGGCTGTAGAATACACCGACTGCTTTTCTGCTGAGGAGTTGGACTCCCTCAACGAGTGTCCTCGATATGACACTAAACAATCTGATGGTTAGGTTCCAGTAATGCTGGAGCTTTGGCGAATGCGGAGTACCCCTTTATTGCCATCGCTCCCAGGTCCACTCTGTCCCGGAGTGGTAAGACCTGATAGGGCTCTATCTATGGATCAAACAGAACTTGACTGTATGCTTATGTTAATTTGAATTGTTTGAAATAAAACCGGTTTTACATTTAACTGTGTGTAAATAAATGACTGATGTTTAAGTGAATTGTTAGTGGTACATAGCAATACTTGAAACCGTTTAACTTTGATTACTAAACTACATAGCTCAAAATAGAAATGTTTTTGGCATTTAAACAGTGTACTTATGCTAAAATGAATTGTTTGAAATAGAACTGTTTATATGTATAAAAATGGATTTGGCATTAAATAACGTACAATGGTTGATGTGCCATAAAACCATACAAGACCAAAACAAAACAGTTCCGGTCGTAGTAAGAGGTACCAGCTGTGTTTGATAGTATCAATGCAATTCGTGAGCTGACACGTTGTGCATAGCTTTATTCCGTGTGTGATTTGAAAATCCGCATAGATGAACATGCAACCTAGTATAAATCGGGAATTTATGGTTTACGAATTCAAACTGAAATATATTATTGCGGAAGCAACCAAAAACTTTTTGCGTGAAATGTGAAGTCACAGTTTATTACAGAACAGTAACCAGATATTTCAAGAAATTTTGATAGGGTTGTAAAAGCCTTGATGATCAAGCAAGTTCAGGTAGGCCAAAAATTGTGGATTCCGAGGTTGTGCTCAAAGCCATTGAAGCAAATCCAACGTGTCGTACTCAGAGAGTATTAAGCAAGCTCAGTATCTCAACATTCAGTGTAGTTCCTCTCCTACCCGACCTCGGTAAAAGCACCCGAAAAAGCTAAAATAAGCATCATCATCATCATCATGTCGTGCCGCTAGCACGGATATCCCTGACCCTCTCTCGCCACTTTTCTCTATCGTTCATCGCCTCTGGCAGGTCTTCAGGGCTACCTCCCGTATCCTCACATAGCTGCTGAATGTATGTTCGTGCTGGTCGTCCTGCTTTTGCCCGGCCATATGTGGGGGTCCATAGGAGTACATCACTGATGAGCTCGTCCCTGCTTTTCCAGCAGTGTCCTGCGTGTCTGGTTCGTCTATCTTGGATAGTTTTCGTGATGGGAGGTAGGTGGCCGTATAGTTGGTGTCTTGTGGGGTGTTGCCGCCAGGACTTTTCAATGTTGCTCGCAGCATTCTTTTGTAATTCCCGTCTAGCTTCTTCTCCAGCCGTTTTGTTAGCGTCCATGTAGTGCATCCATACAGCAGTATCGATACGACAGCTGCCTGGAAGAAACTGCGTTTCATTTTATCGTTTAGGTCTGATTTCCATAAGATAGCCTATTGATAGCTTTCCTTGCCTTTGTTAGCCGCGTGTTGATGTCCTTTTCGGTTGATGAGACGCTGCTTCCAAGGTAAGTGAATTTGTCTACTAGTTTAAGACGGGTTCCGTCTTGTGTGGTGCAAAACTTCTGATTCACAAGCAAAAAACAAAACAAACTATAGGTATTTGTTAACAATGCATGAAACCAGTTGACCCTGTGCACATAAATGAGCTCTGCGTCGTTTAAAAATAATGTTACCTACAAACTATTCGCCAACAAATCGTATATATTAAATATAAATTTATTAACAAGATTTGGCTTTAAATAACCAAATAGGGTTGTTATGCCATAAAACCCAAACCACCAACTTCAGACGATGAGAAAGCTCCTCACATTGCACCGTTTCTCAGTTAAGTTGTTTTTAGACATTCAGGCAATTATTTTTCATCTGATCTATAAAGTCAACATTCTGGAGTATTACTGAAAAGGCAAAATCTTGTCTCATCTAATCACGTAATTCTCTCAAATGATTTTGTATCGAGATAACAATATTCTCCTACAAAAGGCAATTGGTCCTTAGAATTGTTCAACAGAAATGTTTTCCCATCCATTCTTAATTGCTTCCCAATAGTGTATTGTCCTTACCAGACAGCTTTTGTTTTATTATTCTTCGAATACTTTAAATTGAATTTAAATCTGTACTTTATCCACGCAAGAAGATCACATGAAATGAGTTTTTTTAAAATACACTTTTTTTTTTGTCATTTTAGCAGCATGAGGAGATGTGTTATCATGTTGATGTTTGTTTTGTTTTGTTGGGTTTTATGGCATATCAACCTTTGTAGGTTATTTAACGCCTAATCCATTTTTATGTAAATAATCTGTTCTATTTAAAACAATTCAGTTTAGCATAAGTACACAGTTTAATTGTCAAAAGCAATTCCATTTCAAACTATTCAATCAGTTACATGTAAATACAGTTTTAATGTCGAAAAACAGTTCTATTTGAAATAATTCAATTAAGCATAAGCACGCAGTTTGAATATAAGTACGGTTTAATTGTCAAAAACATTTCTATTTCAAGCTATTCAGTTTACTCAAACAATTCATTTTAGCATAAGTATGCTGTTAGTTCTATTTAACCCATAAATAGGACCCTTATCAGGGGCTACCACTCCGGGCCAGAGTGGACCTGGGAGCGATGACAATAAAGGGGAACTCCGCATTCCCCAAAGCTCCAGCATTACTGGAACCTCACCATCAGATTGTTTAGTGTCATATCCAGGACACTCGTTGCGGGGAGTCTTACCCCTCAGCAGAGAAGTAGTCGGTGTATTCTACAGCCACAGCCGACTGGGCAATTATCATGTTGAAAAATATTTGCTTGATTTGATTAGACCACAGTTCTTCAGTAGTTGACAGTTGTCCTTTCTCAAGAATTTTAATATATTCTTCAACATATCATTGTCACATCGATTTGGTTTGGTTGTGTTTTATGGCACATCAACCCTTGTGGGTTATTCAATGCCAAATCTTATTCATATATATATATATATATATATATAATCTTTTATTTTTATTTTTATAACTATTTCTATAATTCTGGCAGCGTGAAAAAAAACAGATAAAGCTATTTGTAAATAATTAAAAAAAATATTACAAACCGATATCTGGAAAAAATTAAATAAAAAAGAAAAGATTAAAAGCATTCATACTTTTTAAAAATAATCAGCTAATACCCACCCAAAAAGGAATATCTATCTATCTATCTATCTATCTATCTAAATATATATATATATATATATATATATATATATATATATATATATATATATGTATGTATAATGAAGAATGAATGGGAAAGTGGGTATACTAAAACACCGACAACGGTTTCAGTTCAGAATATTTCGTTCATTTTTTTTATTGGTAGAACTTTTTCGACTGAAAAAATAGGTAAAAACTTATTTTTTCTGTTAAGCAAGAGAGGAAGTAGATAAAAGTGTATAATTGTGAATATAAAAGGGGGTAGTATATCCACTTTTTTATAATCTTGTCAGATCTACCAAATTATGTACTTTCTACACACACACACACACACACACACACACACACACACACACACACATATATATACACACACACACACACACACACACACACACACACACACACACATATATATATATATATATATATATATGTATATAATTTGTAAGCGATCATTTTGTTCGTAACATTGTTTCAAATGAGCCAGAGAGGATTTGTTTACACACAGTTAAATGGCTTCAAGTATTGCTATTTAACATTCGTAATTCTATTTATGAAGTATGTCTCGGTTATTTGGTTTAATGGCATATAAACCCGTGTAGGTTATTTAATGCTAAAGCCTGTTTATACATATAAGATTTTTAAGCGAATAGTTTGTAGTTAGCTTTAATTTCAAACGAGTTACAGGTCATGTTATATAATAGCCGAGGGATTTCGGTTCATGCCTTTGAGTTTAGTTAGGCTGAGAACCTTTCGGCTCAGCACATGGGTTAGTTAGGTGCAACATTGAGGTAGGTGTTAACGCGGGCGCCCGCGGGCGGATGGAGGTATCACTCAGATGTCATAATAGTCCGAGACGAAACGGGGTGACAAGGTGCGGGTGACGTCACGCACCGGAAGCGCGCGGAAGTTTTTGTGAGATTTGAAGAAAGAGAGTTGAGAATTAGACGCCAAACGAGAAGGATCGACTTTTGGAGCTAGCAGGCGCGAGGCGAACTTGCGCCCTATGGGGGGAGGGCGCTCGAGTTGTGGGGCCAAATGAATAAGACTGCATAGAAGATTGTGTCTCTCCTCCTTGCGTCGAAACCTTTAACTCAAAGTTAATAAAAAGGTTTCGTACCTGAACTAGAAGTCGTTACGTGTTTTCGAATTCCGGGAGTCCTATGTTCTATCGTTATGAACATTTCACCCATTTCGCACATGGCTATATTCGTGTATATGGCTAAGTAACAGTCATTTGTTTGTACACATAATAATTGGTTTCAAGTATTGATATTTAACGTTTGTAGTTATATTCATCAAGTATTCCTAACTAATTTAATATTCATTTGTTTGCATGCAGTTAATAATATGAATCATTCGATTGGACACAAGTAAATGGTTTCCGGTATTTCTAACTAATACAGATAATTCAATTTAATATTCATAATTTGTTTGCAGACAGTTAAATGGTTTCAAGTATAGTAAATGATTGAACTGTTCTGTTCGACCCATTGATGGGGCCCTACTAGGTACAACTACTTCGTGTTTGATTGGACGTGAGAATAATGGCAATGAAAGGATACTTCATATTACCCTAAACAATAGAGCAACAGTCTCACCATCAGAAGCAATTTAGTGTCATATCCAGGCCACTCGTTGGAGTTGTGTGTATTACTCTTTCACAGAGATGCAGTCAGCGTATTCAACCGTTTTTATAGATCTTTATTTTAAAGTTAACTTTTTAATAATATATATATATATTTTTTTGATAATATATATATATATACACTTTTTTAAATAATATATATATATTATGTGTGGTAGAATCTTGGATTGGAATTTGAGTCAACCGGGTTTCGATCCCAACTTCGGGAATCTAGCCTGTTTAGCCACACTGATGAGTTCTGATAGAACGAAACAGATCTGTCTGTGGATGACAATATATATATATATATATATATATATATATATATATATATATATATATGTATTGTGTATGTGCGTGTGTGTATTTTAGCAAAAGATTCTCTTACCGATATATTTTATTAAAGATGACAGACAAGCATTTGGTATTGATATTTTTATTGTTTTTTATTTGTTGGCGAGTAAGTTGTCACAACGATTAATGAAGGTAGTTTAAAAACTGAACGAAGTGTCTAATGTTATAATCCGATTACTTTAAACCTTCGTTTGTCATTTTAACGGATGTGATACGGATATGGTCGATGAGTTCAAGCATTAAATCACCGGCACTTGATGAACTCTTCTATTCAAAAAGGTCTTTGATCACTAAAAACTTCCTTAATTCCTGAACGAATTATACTTAAGACCTTGAAAATGACCATCTTTTGTCGAAAGTACATATATTCTGATTATAACATTTAAGACGTCAGACAATTTTTAAACAGCCTTCATCCACAGTTACCACGTCCTGCTCATCAATAAGAAACGGCCAATGAAAAGCTGAACACCAGATCTTTGTCTCTAACCTTCAAGAAAATATGTCTACAATATATATATATATAGAGAGAGAGAGACAGAAAAACACAGAGACAGTAGATTTTGCGGAATCCGACAAGATGATAAAAATATATGGAAAAATGGATAAATCAAACACTTACAACGGGTTTAGTTGTGATATTTCGTTCTTTATTCACTGAAGAACTTCTCATTAAAATCAATCCACCGCTATAAGGTCAAATCTCAGATGGAACTTGATAAATTTGATGCCAACTAGCTTCCACCATCTACCCAGACGGTCATAGCCAAAACCAATGACCCCTATCACTATGACTTAAACCTTGGTCTATTTCCCTACCTATTTTTTCCTTATTTGTATTTTGTCTTTAGACTCTTTCTCTCCCTTTATACCTTTTTTCTTCTTTACTTTATTTTATCTATTTCCTTAATTGCTAAAATGTAGAAAAACTGAAAAAAATTTTAGTCTGAAGAAGTTATTCCTTAAATAAAGAATGACATATTACTACAAAACTCGTTGTAAGTGTTTGGTTGGTTGTTTGGTTGGGGTCTTATGGCATATCAACCTTTGTAGGTTATTGAACGCCAAATCCATTTTTATGAAAATAGTTCTATTTCAAACAAGTCAGTTTAGCATAAGTACGCAGTTTAAATGTAAGTACAGTTCAATAGTGAAAAACAATTCTCTTTCAAGCTATTCAATTAAGTCAAGCAGTTCTAATTCAGCTAATTCGGTTTATTATAAGTACAGATTTTGTTTACACACACTTAAATGTCAAAACAGTTCTATATCAAACAATTCAGTTCAGTGTAAGTACAGTTTCAATGTCAAAAAACAGTTTCATTTCAAATAATTCAGTTTAGCATAAGTACGCTGGTAGAGTGTTCGTTAATGGCCCGGGAGACCAGGGTTCAATCTCAGATCGAGTCATACCAAAGACTCAAAAAATGGTACTTGATACCTCCTTGCTTAACACTCAGCATTATAAGGTACGTTTCAAGGGTAAAGTGGAACGATCCGGGGAAAGGAGTAGCTCCCTCCCCTGTTGTAGCTATTGAAAAAGGAGCCTTCGGGTAGCTTTTGACTACGGTCGCCAAATTTACTTCAACTTACTGTAAAAAACATTTCTATTTCAAGCTATTCAGTCTAGCCAAGCAATTCTAATTCAAACAATACAGTTTAGTATAAGTATGCAGTTAGTTCCATTCAACCCATAGATAGGGACCTATCAGGTGCTACTATTCCGGGCCAGAGTGGATATGAGAGCAATGGCAATGAAGGGGAACTCTGCATTCCACAAAGCTCCTGCATCAGTGAAACCTCACCATCAAATTGTTTAGAGTCATATCAGGACACTCGTTGGAGGGTCTTACCCTTTTGCAGAGGTTCAGTTGGTGTATTCTACAGCCCCAGCCGACTGAGCAATGTAAGTGTTTGATTTATTCACTTTTCGACTTATTTTTATCATCTATCTATCTGTCTGTCTATATATGCTAACGTATCCGCACGAATAGGATGTAACAGTTATTTTTAAGCAGAGTTTAACAGACAAACTTAAAAAGCTTAGTCTGCCCTACTATTTATGTATAGGTGGCTTTATATCCTTCCTAAGGGTATTGTTGCTATGTGCAAATGTAAACAACCTCATTCAGGATTTGATCTCGGATTGACTTATCTACATTCAACGATGATAATCATTACACCATAAGAACCTCCATATAAAGTATATATATATATATATATATATGTGTGTGTGTGTGTGTGTGTGTGTCCTTATAAAGCCACGTGACGTACACGCGTGAGGAGTTTTGCACTGGATTAACTAAAGCATTCTTCGCCGATTTTGTTTGACTTAACTTGGCATTGTTTCGTTGACAAATAATCAACTTTTTTTTTAGCCGTGCGCTTTTTTTTTCGCCAGAGGAAAGAAAGCACGCGAAACTGTTTCGACATTTTTATTCGTTCTTGCAGAACGCCATTATTTCAACTGAGCCCTTCAACCACAGAACTATTTATGCTTTGTTAACTTTTCATTTCCCGTTTTTGACTCTGTTTTACTCTTCCGCCTCTGTGCGCGTCAATCTGCATTTTTTTTTTATTGTTTTGTTACTTCGACTCGAATTCCCTCTTTGCGATTAAATTCACACTCTTCTCTTTATTAGAGATACAAATAAAAGCTTAATATTCAGTTACAATAGCTGAGATTATTTGAGGGGATTCATCGAAAAAAAAAGGTATGAAAGGAAAAAGAAACAACAAAATCAAGTATGGCGAATCCTGTATATAGCTGGGCTATTAAGTGATAAAATAGGTTGTATAAAAAATCAACTTAATTAGAAATCTACTTTACTCCCTTACAAAACATTTCCCTTGGAAAACACCGACGAAAACGTTATTCCGATTCCTCGAAACAGGAATGGAAGTCTTCAACTGACACTGCATTCAGCAGGTTCGTCACAACGTTTTGCATATACTCAAAAGGTTCCGAATGATAACAAAGCTTGGTTTTGATGTGGTTCTTTATTTTAATAAAATCAAATTCTAATTGACTGACTGACTGATTTTAACGGCAGGTCAACCTTTCTAGGGTTTATTTTATGCCAAGAGGTTAGGGAATTGCATTTATTGTACGTGTATGTTTGTGTAGTTGTTTTTGAAGTTTTTTTTTAACCCACGCGGCCCTATCGAATACGAATAATTTTCAAACAGATCTGTGTGACCCTTCGATGGAATCCTAACAGGTTCTACAATTTCAAGTCAAAGAGAATGTAGGAGTCATGGCTCTGAAGGGTTTCGCCACACTCGTCATATCACCAGATATGGAGTCTCACCATTAAATACAGTTTACTGTCATACTAAGGACACTTCTTTTTGTGGGCTGACTGTAGGCGATACACTCAGCGTATTCTAAGCCACGATGAACGGTCATAGATCTTTTGCTTTCAAATATTATGCTGGTTCCAGACCAAACAAAAGAAAACTGCAATTAATATAAACATTGCTAGAGAAAACGACAACTTCTTCGCTTGATTATTTTTTTAAACAGAACTTCTACTTCTTTTTCCTTTCTTCTTTCTCCAACCTCCACCACACTCCACTGTCTCTGCCGGAAGGGTGTTGTAAACTAATTGGATTTTTGAAAAAGAAGGTCCTTGTGATTAAGGTGAGAGCCGCAAGGAGCACTGCAATTGACGAGTAAAGACAATGGCAGGGTAAGGTGGAGATGACTGCACTTTTGAGCAACCATCAATAAGTATTTAAGTCGTAAATATATAGAAACGATAAATAAATAGACAGTAGCGTGTCGCCGTGTCCATTTCCTACGACGATAACCATTACACCACGGGTACCACCTAGTCCTATATGACGTGGAGAGTTCGTACCTCTAAGATTTGTTTTAAGAGTATTAGTATTCGCAAGGGCCGTGTGCAAAAAAAAAAAAGGGCTTGACAAAATGAAAATACGAACGGATAATGAACGAGATTTCCCATCAAATAAGGAGTGTCCTGCGCACGACACTAAGCTGCATCTGATGGTGAGGCTCCAGTTCTGGAAATCTAGAGAGTGTGGAGAACTCTTTCATCCCATTACTCCCTGGTTGAATATGATGTGGAGAGGGACTTCCTTTAAGATTTGTTTAAAAAGTATAAGTATTCGCAAAGGCCGTGTGCGATAAGCCAAAAGGAATTTAGAATATAATAGAAATATCTTTGAAATACATATACAGTACAATCCAGGAGACCTGGGTTCAATCCTAGGTCGCGTCATACCAAAGAGTTTAAAAATGGTACTTGATACCTCCTTGTTTTACACAAAATGAAAATAAGTAAGTAAAGTTAGCGACCATAGTCGAGGGTGACCCGAAGGCTCCCTTTTCGATAGCTACTACACCAAGGTGTAGGGGAGGGCGCTACTCCATTCCCTGGATTGCTCCACTTTACCCTTGAACCGTACCTTATAATGCTGAGTGTTAAGCAAGGTGGTATCAAGTTCCATTTTTAAAGTCTTTGGTATGACTCGACCTGGGATTGAACCCAGGTCTCCCGGGCCATTGGCGAACACTCTAACCGCTCCGAAACTTCTAGGCATAAAATAGTACAGGTTGACATTAGCGAAGGAAAAATCCAATCAGATGAGTGAGAAAACAATATTAGTTTGTTTCTAGGGGTATTTTCCTCCACCCATAACAGATTAGCTGGCCTGAGGCGTTCCAAAATAGGTAATCAAATTTACCAACCCCTCCGCTCGGGCATGATATGACACAAGGTCAATTTTTAAGCAGAGTTTAACAGGTTTCACTTCAGAGTTTTCTTTCTCCTAGACTAATTGCCTCACCAAGGCTGAAGAACCCAGTCTGTCCAACTATTTACCCATAGATGGAGGGAGAATAATTGGATTGATACCTTTCCCAAGGGTATCAGTCCTATGTGAAATGCAATCAGTCTCGGCCAGGATTTGAACTCGTGTCGCCGTGTCCATTTCCTACGACGATAACCATTACACCACGGGCACCTTCCAAAATAGGTAATGTTATGACCGATTATTAGGGTTCAATAAATAAATAACTCAACACAGAGATATGAGGTGCTACACAAAGGTATCCAAAAGTCTCTGAGGAGGAATCTCCTTGGTTCAACGTACACGAAGACATGCAAGGTGCTTACTACAGCTGCTGCTGCTGCTGCTGCTCTCTGTTCTACTAGCTTAGTTCTTGGTTAATATTCTATTTGGCTAAGTCTATTATTCTGGTCATAGGTGAATCACCTACAACAGGTAATATCGACGAAATCAAGATTTTTTTTCAATGGCCATGCAGTGCGTGGCCCCTACTATAAAATAACTTCATGTTAAATCTGATTTATTAGAAAGATACCCCATAATGCGTTGACATGCCATTAAAATCCACCTTCTTTAATTTACACGTGGGTCTTGGGTTGCTTACAAGAACCAGCTGTAAATTGGTAAACATATGAATACCAAGCGGGCACATCACTGCTTAACTTAAATGATCATGTAGGAACATCACTGATCGAATGGTTTGAATAGCATGTCAACCTGTCAAGGGTTATTTTATACCTAAAGGATAAGCAGCCGATTTCCTTGTACGTTTGTATA
Source organism: Sepioteuthis lessoniana (assembly GCA_963585895.1). Taxonomy (NCBI): domain Eukaryota; kingdom Metazoa; phylum Mollusca; class Cephalopoda; order Myopsida; family Loliginidae; genus Sepioteuthis; species Sepioteuthis lessoniana. The sequence goes on from OY757917.1 coordinate 29,616,162, forward strand.
TACATTTTGAGAGCAGTTGTATCTTGAGAGTATTTTTAGTTTGGTTTGATTTGGTTTTGTTTCTTGGCATGTCAACCATGGTAGGTTATTTAATGCCAAATCCATTTTAATACATAAAAACGCTTCTGTTTCAAACAATTTAGTTTAGCATAAGTACGCTGTTTAGTTCTATTTGACCCATAGATAGGACCCTTTCAGATGCGACCACACCAGGCCAAAGTGGACCTGGCAGCGATGGCATTAAAGGGGTACTCCGCATTCCCTAAAGCTCCAGCATTACTGGGGCCTCACCATCAGATTGTTTAGTGTCATATCCAGGACACTAATTTGGGGAACCCTACCTCTCTGCAGAGATACAGTCAGTGTATACTACAGCCCCATTTTTTTTTGTACATTGTACCACTGACACTTATTAAAGAGATATATTTGACTCCAAGATGGGACACTTACAGGTACACCCAACACAGGTCAGAGGGTACTAGGGAGTACTGACAATGAAGGAGTGCTCCAGATATCCCAGATCTCCAGAAGTTGAGCCTCACCATCAGATGCAGTTTCGTGTCACTCCGAGGATAGCACCCTTTCAGGGGGAAGTCTTTCCCATCTTCTGAGTGATAAAGGCAGGGTATTCTAAGCCCCGCCGACTGGGCGAAAATTAGGAAAAGAAATTATTTGCAAATGACTAATATCCATGAGAGGCTGTTGAGGTGGTGAACGTGTTTGGTTTGATTTCTTTGTTTAATAGCATATCAGCCTTTGTGGGATATCTAATGCCAAAGCTGGGAGGTTAAGATGTTTCATGCCTTTCCCAAGTGTATTTGTCCGAAAGTGAAAGTAATAGCGCGACCGGAGTTCGAACACGCTTACTACGATTCCGCTGTCCAGCACTTTAACCATTACACTACAAGGACATATCCCTTTGAAGATCGCGTTTATGCATCAAAACAAGAGCTCGAGGAATACATTAAAATAGTAAAGAATGACTAATTAGGTTTGGTGTCGTTGTTTAATGTCATATTAACCTTCGTAGGTTATTTAACGCCAAAACCATCCTTCTAGAAGAACAGTAGTGGTACTATTTAACCAACTGCTGGGATGATAAGAGGTTTCATACCTTTCCCAAGGGTCTCTGTCAAAAAGTGAACGTAATAGCGCGACTGGAGTTCGAACTCGCTTACTACGATTCCGCAGTCCATCGTTTTAACAATTACACCGCAAGGAACCCCACTCCCGGTTAATGTGTCAAGTTAGTAGATCACTGTTAGGGAGTTCGATTCTCACTGGAATTGTACGAAACCAATGTAAGCTTAGGAACAGTTTACAAATCATTATGCGTCTTCATATTATCGTTCTCTTTTGCCCAGTGTTCGACAGAAATACAAAACCCTATAATCCATCCACTCTTTCTATAATCATTGGCCTTGCCCTTTTATATCAGAGCGACTGTCTTGCTGTCAAACATATATGACCGACCAATAAAATGTTTGTAGCTTACAAACAGTCTTTGATTTTCCTTTGTTTTTTTTTATTTTTTTTATTTTTTAAAAATCTTTTTTGTTGCCTGCGGGACAACAAGCCGCTTGCATTAACAGCCAATAGACAAAACAGCAGAGAACCACGCACTTTTTGAATATCGCCTGGCCAACATTTCGGCCTTCTCATTCACAGACAATTTGGCAACCCATTTTTTTTATCACAACTGACATGTCAAATTCCTGTCCCCTTACAGTTTTTTTACATAATATGCATAAAGCCACTTAAAAAATATGTTGAAAATCACAAGTACCCAGATGGACAGACGTCAAATGTATTTTTTAACCTTTTGCGTTCGAGCAACGAGAGAGAAAAAATATTCATTCTTTCTAGTGAACAAAAATATATGAAAAGAAGGGTTTTTTTTTGTATGGGTGTGTGTGTTGAGAATTAAATTGCTTTTATCGGTGGTATTGTAGCGATCCTAATCTGTTAGCCGTTGCTTTAGGTAGTCTGAATGCGGCTTTGCAGAACACAATACAGAAATTCACTTAACAAAAAAAAAAAAAAAAGAAAAAAAAAGAAGAATCAAGGAAATTTGACCAACGCATTTAATGTCTGTTCCTACGTTCCGACATGTTATTTACTGGTACCGGTAATCTTCATTCAGATTGTGGCAAAATAAAACTTCGTAGTTTTTGTAGACCAAGAAAAAAGAATTTTGAAACCTTATTTATTCAGGCTTAAATACCGCCCAAGGCGGCCATTAGTTTCAGTGTCAAACCGCTGATTATCTATAAAATTTACTAGACGATCCGTGAACTCATTGGGTTTGTTTTTTCAACTGCAGTCCATAATGCTATTGATGCTTCTGTTTTGAAAGGATGATTTGTGGTTTGTTTGTGGGTTTGGTTGGTTGGTTTTACTTTATGGCATGTCAAACATTGTTGGAGCACTTTATGCCAAAGTTAGTTTCTTCAGTTATGGTCTCCAATTATACACGGTGCAAAAATGTTGGAGAAAGAGATTTTTCGTGGTGTAGTGGCTAACGTGCTGACCTGCGACATCGTAGAAGACGAGTTCGACCTCCAATCGTGTTATTACGTTCATTTTTGGACTGATAACTTCGGGATACATATGAACACCCTTCCACTTTCAGATATGGTTTAAAATATAACTCCTAATGTTCCTCTACAAGTGTGGCTTTGGTATTAAATAGCCCACGAAGGTTTATAAGCCATTGTAAAGAAAGAAACATAAAAGAAACAAAAATGTATATTTACAACCACTACAAAAATCACGTCATACTGAGTCGCCAGTGTAGTTCAAAATAATTTTAAACGTTATGTCAAAAAGATTCATTTGACCAATAGATAGGACACAAACAGATCAGTACTTATCCAACTCCTCCACTATAGAGAGAGTGTGACAAAAGGTCAATTTTTAAGCGTAGTTAATCTGTTTTAAATTCAGCGGTTTCCCTTCTACTAGATTTGTTTAGTTACAATGTCTATTGGCATAATAACCTTCGTGGGTTATTTAATGCCAAAAGCATCATGTAGAAGAACAGCAGTGATATTATTTAAGCGATACCTAGTAGGATACAAGGTTTCATACCTTCCCCATGGGCATTAGTCCGAAAGTGAATGTAATAGCATGATTGGAGTTCAAACTCGCTTACCACGATGTCGCAGTCGAACACGTTAGCCACTGCGCAACGTGGACTCATCCTCACCAAGACTTATTTCCTAACCAAGGCTGAAGAAATCAGTCTGTCCAACTATTTACCTATAGCTGGAGGAGAGAACAAATGGCTTTATGATTTTACCAAAGGTATTAGTATTATTCAGAAGTTCTTACTCATTACTAAATAGAAGTAGTAATATCATAATGTACCACTACTACTTCAAAGGGAGCCCAATAAGTTTGCGAATCATTAAGTTGTAATATAAATTTTAGAAGCACAATTATCTATTGACTGCTGACTTCTGAATTTGTATATATAAATACTAGCCAAAGTACACGTCCTAGACGGGTGAGTGGTGTTAACTATAACGTAAAAAAATCTGAAAAATTAATTGGCTGTATAAGCTCTGCAAATTTTAGCCCAGTCGGCTGGGGGTATGGAATACACCAACTGCTTCTATACACAGGAGTAAGACTTCCCCAAAGAGTGTCCTGGATATGACACTAAACAATCTGATGGTGATGCTCCAGTAATGCTGGAGTTTTGGGGAATGCGGAGTACCTCTTCATTGCCATCGCTCCCAGGTTCACTCTGGCCCGAAATAGTAGCACCTGAAAGGGATCTATCTGTGGATAAAATAGAACTGTTCGACATTTAAACTGAGTGCAAACAAATGACTTATGCTAAACCGAATAGTTTAAAAAAGAACTGTTCGATCATTTAACTATGTGTAAACAAATGACTGATGTTTAATTGAATTGTTAGTGATACATAGCAACACTTGGAACCATTGAAATTTGACTTATACTAAACTGAATTGTTTGAAATAGAACTGTTTGATCCTTTAACTGTATGTGAATAAGTGATTGGTGTTCGAACTCGCTTACTACGATTCTGCAGTCCAGCACTGAAACCACGACACCACGAAGACTCCCTCTACACTTCTGACATATTGTTAAAGTAAGGAAAACTTGGTAAATAAAATTCAATACATAAATAAAAAAATAAAAAAAATTAATACAAGTTGAGTAAAAAAACTATGAAAGTGCCTCTTCCCACCAGAAGATATGTCGGCGGGGCTTACAATATGACGACTGTATCCCCTTTGAAGGGATAAG
>OY757917.1:29625439-29757939 GCA_963585895.1 Sepioteuthis lessoniana
GGATAAGGCTGTTTGATTTTTCAAATGCTCATGAGAGAATGAATGACTAAATGGTTCTTCTGCGTACATATCCCACATTCTTCAGTAAATTTCAAATGTTTTGCACTTCTCAGTAAGCAAAATTTTGATGACAGACCTCTGTTCCAAAAAAGTACCCTTATTTTATTTACCGCCATTCTGAATGGCCATAAAAGAAATATTCTTGTGAAATTTAAAAAAAATTGCTAAAATGAAAAATAATCAATTCCAAACAATGCAGAGATTACATTTATGGAAAAAAATGTGTATTAGTTTTTTCTTTAAAAATTCTCCCTATTTATTAAATAACCTTCGTTTATTCATTACCCAACCACTCGAGCAGGCAGTGGAGGTCAATTTGTTACGTGGAGATTAAAAGGTTTTTTAATTCAGAGTTTTCCCACTTTTAGACAGGTTGCCATACCAAGGTTAAAGAGCCCAGGTTGCTCTACAGTTTATTTACCCATTGCTCGAGGTAGAATAGTGGGATTCTGTTGTGATGCTGACAAAAGAAAGACATGGGGAACGCAAAAAAGGTTGATAGAAAAACATATATATTCAAGTATTAGAAACAAGATACAAGTGAACCTGGTTAAACAGTAGTTCGTTGATAGGAAGCTGAGAGTTCAGTGGGGTAGTGACTATCTGTTCACTACGCAAACGGTATCACACCTGATTGTGTCACACGGGTCTAGTTAACTCCGTCTAACGCTCTCGTTGACCTGTATCTATGGAGAAGGGCGAGTCCATTATGTAGGGAGTACAACAGCTTCATACCTTTCTTAAAGGTGTTAGTGCTATATTATATCTAAATTTGGGTAGCTGACTCCATGTCTTCCGACAATAGCCACTCTACCATGAGAGCTGCCACGTTTATATATATATATATATATATATATATATATATATATGTGTGTGTGTGTGTGTATAAATATATATATATGTGTGTGTGTGTGTGTGTAAGTGCGTGTGTGTGTGTAAATATGCATCTATATATGAATATATATAACCATTAGACCACGAGCGCCTACTATATATATATATATATATATAAATATTCGTACTGTTATCCATCTCACGATCATGCTGTCCAATGTATGTCAAATACGTATTCTTTTTAAATTTTTAATATATTCTGTTTCCTTCGGCCATCGACTACGTAAAAAATCTTTCCCAAAACGTATACACTATTATAAAGGGTGCTTAAAAAATGCCAATATTTCTACGGGAGTTCCTATATGAAATAATGATTTTAAGATCACCATCCTTGCTAACAAAATTTTATAATTTTCCTTTGGTTTTCTCCGTAATTTCACTTCTGCTTTTCTAATAAAGATACTCCCATAGAAATATTAACATTTTTTAAACACTCATGGTTGATTCCAAGAATGTGTTGATAGGAATGTTCAACATGTGGAGACTATTTAAAATTCTGTCATAAATGGACTCCCATAAGTAAGTTAACATTTTTTGCTAATAACACAGACACACACACACACGCGCGCGCACATATATATATATATATATCATCATCATATCGCGCTGGTAGCACGGATATCCCTGACCCTCTCTCGCCACTCCTCCCTATCGTTCATCGCCCTAGGTAGGTCTTCAGGACAACATCCTGTATCCTCACATAGCTGCTGAATGTACGTTCGAGCTGGTCGTCCTGCTTTTGCGCGGCCATGTGTGGGGATCCATAAGAGTACATCTCTTATGAGTTCATCTCTGCTTCTCCAGCAGTGTCCTGCATGTCTGGTTCGTCTAACTTGAATAGTTTTCGTGATAGGGGGGCAGGTGGCCGTACAGTTGGTGTCTTGTGGGGTGCTGCTGCCAGGACTTGTTCAGGATTGCACGCAGCATTCTTGTGTAATTGCCATCCAGTTTCTTCTCCAGCCGTTTTGTTAGCGTCCATGTAGTGCATCCATATAGCAGTATCGATGTGACCGCTGCCTGGAAGAAGCTGCGTTTCATTTTATCGGTTAGGTCTGATTTCCATATAATCGATAGCCTATTGATAGCTGTCCATGCTTTCGTTAGCCTCGTTTTGATGTCCTTTTCGGTTGATTCGACGCTGCTTCCTAGGTACGTGAATTTGTCTACTAGTTTAAGTGGGGTTCCTTCTAGAGTGGAGATGTCCCCCGTTTGGTTATAGCACATATATTCCGTTTTGTGTGCATTAACATAGAGGCCTATGCTTGCTGCTGCTCGTTCCAAACTATGCAGAAGAGTTTCGGCTTGGTCAGGTGTATTTGCCAGTATCGCTATGTCATCGGCGTAGTCGGCGTCGGTAATTGTTGTTGCGGGGTATCTTCTGCTTCTTTTCTTCGTCAGTTCGAAGCCATTCTCTTTGATTTTGTCAATCGATGTTCTAAGTACGTAGTCTAGACAAATGATAAAGAGGTACGGGGCCAGCGTGTCCCCTTGTAGTACTCCTGCTACAATGTCAAAGTATTCTGTGTCTCCATCCGGTGATCGTACTTTTACTTTAGTGTTTCTATAGAGAATTGTTATTGCCGCTACGGTTTCTTTAGGTATGCCGTACGCTAGTAGGATTTGTTCCATCTTTCCTCTGTGAATGGAGTCGAAAGCCTTGGTAAAGTCGACAAATATTAATGTCGCTTGTAGGTTCTTTGCCCGTACACCTTCAAGGATTCTGCGGATGGTTAATATTTGTGAGGTCGTGGATCTATTTCTTCGGAAGCCATTTTGGTTTTTTTTAAGTATGATGTCGATTTTGGGTTCTATTCGGTTTCGTAGTAGGGCATTGTAGATTTTGGCAGCTATGGATGTAAGTGTTATGGCTCGGTAGTTTTTGGCTAATCCGAGGTCCCCCTTTTTAGGGAAGGGGAGTATGCATCCCTTCATCCATCTATCTATCGGATTTTGATTGTATACTGCGTTGCAGTGTCGGGGCAGTATGTCGTCGAATTGTCTGGTCTTCCATACTTCCGGGGGAATTTCGTTCAGCCCTGCAGCTTTCCTATTTTTATTTTTTTTGAGAACCGAGTCGAGTTCTTCTTGTGTGAACGGTCCTAGTTTAATGTCTAATTGTTTGCTAATTGTTCTGGTGATTGGTTCATGCGTTATTTTTGGTGGGTTTCCAAGTAAGTTTTCGAAGTACTGTTTCCACAGTTTTATTCTTTCTTGTTGGTTTGCTGCTTTAAGTTTTGCTTTGGCTGTGTTCTTTCTTCGGCTCACTTCGTTTATTGTTTGCCAGGCTATCCTAGATTGCCTATCTTCCACCGAGTCTCTGATCTTATATATATATATATATATATAATCATGTCTCGCTGACTGCACTGATTTCCCTGACTCTCTCTCAAACATCTGTTCCGATTATCCATTGGTCCCGGCAGGTCTTCCAAACTATATAGTGTCTCCACACAGAGCTGAAGTAAAAAAGATTCTTACCGATCGGCTAACACTGGCACGTCCTTGCGTCGGGGTCCATCGAAAATTTTTACTTATGAGTTCGTCCCTGCTTATTTATGTATATATATGCACCTAATATTAATCTCAAGATCGTATAATTCCATGTACTTGAAATGAAGAGTTTTTATTATTAGGAATATTTCAAAATTATAAATTTTGAATCGAGACCTTGATAAGGGCTTTGAACACTTTAGAAAAACTATTTTCCCAAAATGTTTACACTAATATATATATATATATGTATATATACATATAATAATCATAAGTAAATATATATTAGTTTTTATATATATTTAATAGCATGGCAGCCTGTCTGCGATCTCAGGTTGCATTACGTTTTATAAACGACAATGATCATGTTGATAACAAAAGATAATAAAGAAATCTAAAACATCGAAAAAAACAGCCAAAAAAACGTTAGAATTGTATAGAAGTCTTTATGCGTGTGTGCGTGTGTGTGTGTGTATATATATATATATATATAAGCGTGTGTTTGTGTAGATTGTATTTGCGTATTATTATGTGTCGATGTATAATTATGCGTGTGTGTGCGTGCGCGCGCGCGCGCGTGTGTGTGTGTGTGTATATATAAGCGTGTGTTTGTGTAGATTGTATTTCCGTATTATTATGTGTCGATGTATAAGCGATATTTAATATGTGTACGTATGAAGATATATGCGCTGAGCGATAAATTTGAATTTGTCTCCTTGATGTATGAGACGCGATGTGTTTGTCTGCGATCTCAGGTTTCATTACGTTTTATAAACGACAATGATCATGTAGATTACAAAAGATAATAAAGAAATCTTAAACATCGTGTATTGTGTGTGTGTGTGTGTGTGTGTGTGTGTGTGTGTGTGTGTGTGGTGATTTGAACTTAGGAACAAAATACCATCATTGCATTTTAAAGGAAAAAAGTTTTGATTTGTAAGCATAATAGGCGAATGTAGTATGGTGGGCCAGAATCGCAATAAATATCATGGTGATGTGATATCCTATATTGTAATATACTATGGAGTATAATGCAATATCAGTATTCTATGCTGGAATATGATTTGTGTTTGATTGCAATAATAATTTGTATTAGTTATGATGCATTAATGATATATTGCGTACACATCATTGTAATACATGATTTTATGTATGTAAGGAATACATTGTGTTAAGACGTTGCAAAAATTGTTCGAATTAGCTATGTCATTTAAAAAAAAATTATGTGTGTGAGAGTGTATGATGATGATTTTAACTAACGAGCGAATTATCATCATTGCATAAGTAAGGAAATGAATATATGATATGACGTGTAAGTATGATAGGTCTGGACCGTAACGGTAATAGGTGGTGCGTTGTGTTGAGTTACAATAATTTTTATTTGCTATCTATATTCTGTTAATGTTATGTTACGTATACGTTATGGTAATATATGATGGTGTGTGTGGGGGGGTATGTTAAAAATACTCTATGGAGACCTATTTCTAACACTCATGAAAACATAGCTAACATAGTGTTTACAAGTTGTGGAAGTGCATGAAAATGGATATAAAGATTTAATGGAGAAAACTGGTACACACGGTGCGTCAGGTGTGTTGGAGGGTCATTTGTGGAGGTATTTATAGAAGTAGAAGTGGTATAGGCAAAATGGATGGGTTATGTGAGAGTAGATGTTTGTTCTCCTGTCTGCATTTGGATAGTATTTCTGATTTTTTGTTTAGCCGGATGTTTTGTGATGGGTGGGTGATAATTGCTAGTTTTTCGTGGAGGCAAAGAAGGCATTATTTATGTCTTGCTGTCGGCGGGTGCTAGTTTAAGAATTTCCCAGGTGATTGTGGGTGAGATGTTCATGTCTTTTAGGCACCACATGTGTATGGATAAAGAAGTGTTAGATGAGTAATTTATGTTGGTGAAGGAAAGGGTTAGGGTTAGGGTTAGAACTGAATTGTTTTGGAAGGTGTCTTGTAGTATGTTGATTTTACTCATGAACTAAACAAAAACAATAAAATTTCCTTTTTAGATGTTCTCGTTGATACTAACAACAATAATAACTTCACTACCTCCAATTACAAAAAAACCTCTAGTAATAACTCCTGTACCCTCAACTTTAAAAGTGAATGCCCCTTCAGATATAAAAAAGCAATTATTCATAATCTAATATCCCGTGCCAAACTAATCTCCTCCTCCAAAACAATATTTTATAAAGAGGTAGAAAACATAAAACAGGCTCTCATCAACAATGGGTTTCCTAACTATATTGTTGATGAACAAATTAAACGTATGATCAAAAATGTTAACCAACAAAATAAACAGTGTACTACTCCATCCAGTCAACAAACATATATTAAACTTTTTTATCGTAATCAAATGCACAACAATTATAAATCCGATGAAAAAATATTGAAAACATTGATTCACAAAAACATACTCCCCACTGATCCCAACTTATTATATATTATAATAAGTTTAAAACCTCGAATTTAGTCATTAGAAATAATTCTTCTCCCTCGATTGGGGTTTTGCAAAAAACCAACGTTATATATAAATTTAAATGTCCTTTAGGAGATTGTATCTCTGATAATAATAATATATATGTTAGTTTAACCTCAACTACCCTGTCGAGGAGACTTACAATGCACCTTTCTGACACAAGTTCAATAGCTCAGCATTTGAAAAAACATTCATGCCCAATAACACGACTACGAAAAATTCTCACCAACAACACAACAATATTAGAACATCAAAATAATAAACAAAAACTTCAGATTCTCGAAGCACTACATATTAGAAACCTGCAACCAACACTTAATAGAATTAATTTTCAAACCAGTGCTAATGTACTTGTATGTCTTTGGCTGCTGGCACTAATTGTGGAATTGCATTTAAAAGCAAACGCCATAATCTTCAACGGCAAAGACGCCCTTACAGAGTGGTAATATACTAAAACAAAAGTTACATCACTTTTGTAATAGATCCTCCCCTGATGATGGCCCAAAGTCGGGCAGAAAGTACAGGGGATACATACAACTATGGACAATACATAAATCAATTCCCCCCCGAATACGATAAAAGTAATACGAGAATTCGAACGGAAAATATGTGGACATAGAGTGTCTATTATGTTTAATGAAATTAGCATATATATATATATTTACTAACTTACTATCTACCAGCATTCACGGTTACCAGGAAAAAGAAAAAAAAAAACGCCAGAATTTAGAGATAGCAATATCTCGGATCACTGCCTGTGGGAAAAAGAAAAAACATTTTTTCGGGAAAAAAAAGAAAAGGCCAACTTCGTCACATCAGTTGAAAAAAATCAAGAGATATGCAATCAGTTGGCCAAAAGAACAAAAACCCACCGTAAAATGCTGCAATGCTACAATTACAACTAGTGCTCAATACTAAGTAGAGCTAATTACAGAAATACAGAAATTACAGGGTATCTAGTCGGTGCTAGATACCCTGAGGAGCCGATTTAGGCGAAACTGTTGTAGGATAGTCCCGACTCGCCATTTAATATATATATATATATATATATATAGCTTGTGACTCTGATTAAATTGTCCCCTACTCTTGTAGTTGATTTTAGTCTACCAGCCCAATTTTTGGTCTTGTTTTGTCCTGTTTTCTGATGTCTTTTAACAGTATAATCCACTATAGTTCTGAGAATTTTTAGTTTTTAAAAGAATTCTCTGCTTGAATATCTCTTGTATTTGTTCACGTGTTTGGGGCATTTTGATGAACTGTAATTCAACACAATATGGTCTGATGTGAGTTCAAGTGGTGATATAAAGTAACTTTTGGAAAACGGTTTTTTAAATACTCAGTACTAAATAAGAAAAATGCCTTCAAATCAATTTTTCAAAAGATGTCTGCTGATACTAACTGAGGTTACTGAGGAAGACTTGTATTTGATATGATGAATAAAGATATTGTGTTGCATAATATGTTTTATTAAAAATAATACTTTAAGGATGAGAATTAAAAATTTTTGAGGGTGTCAAAATTACTTTGAATAATAGTGTATATATATACTTTTTTTTTATCATACAACGTGTGAAGCTCGTGCGATACCCTGCCCACATCAACCGCCAAGTAGGGGTGATAACACAGTTTTGGTAGCACAAGGCGGTACTGCCACTCCTGGGGCTACCAAGCAGATTTTGCCACCGGACAGGGTATTTAAAAGAATTATATACGCCAGATCAATTAAAAGCAGTGATTACATTGGACGTTCATCTTCATTTGTACAGTTTGTGATAAAAAAAACAAAACACATTTACTTTCGGCCGTTGATGTTATCATGCGTTTACAGTAACCGTTTCTTGATGTTATATATATATATATATATATATATATATATATATATTCTGTGATACGTATACAATTTTAGAATAGCTTAAAGTAAAGCATAAATCAATTTATAAAAAGGTCCATTTTTTCGTTCACATACCGTCAGAGGAAACCGTGACAAAAGCTAACAACAGAGGGAATAAAAAGATCTGATAGTTGTTGACGAAGGATAAAAAAAGAAGAAAAAATTACAAAAGGGGAAAAAAGGAAACAAACGATTACCGGGAAGAATTGGTCCTTTTTTAGAACTTATATATATATATATATATATAGTAATAATGATAGTAAATAAATATATATTATATATATATTTAATCCATGGAAAATATTGCTCTGCAACCTAAGGTTTCTTAAAGTTTATAATAACATTCATCAGGCAGTTAAGAAGATGGAAGGAAATTGAAAATCGAATATATATATATATATATATATATATATATATATATATATGGTGACTGCAAAAGTAATAAAAAAGTTTTGGTTTGGTTTGGTTTTATGGTATATCAACTATTGTAGGTTATTTAATGCCAAATCCATTTTTATACGTTTAAACAGTTCTATTTCAAACAATTCAGTTTAGTATAAGCATAATTTTTTGTTTACTCTCAGTAAAAACAGCCTTATTTCAATCAATTCAGATAAGCTGAAGTACACAGTTTTAATGTCAAAAATAGTTTTATTTCAAATTGGGCATAAGCACACAGTATAGTTATATTTGACACATAAATAGGACCCTATCAGGTGTTACCACTCCGGGCCAGAGTGAACCTGGAAGCGATGGCAATGAAGGGGTTCTCCAGATTCCCCAAAGCTCCAGCATTGCTGGAACTTCACCATCAGATTGTTTAACATCATATGCAGGACGCTCGTTGGGGTGGGGTTCTTGTCTCCTCTTCAGGGAAGCAGTCAGTGTATTTTATAGCCCCAGCTGACTGGGCAACTTTTTGAAAGAAACTATTTTTGATATTAACACTTTTTAAAATACATGATACGCTTTGATACGGTTTTTAGATAAGTTTTCTTTTTAATTTCCGTTTCTTTAGTTGGCACTTTATATCAGTGTAAACAAAAAGTCTAATATTGTAGACGAGGGATCAAAGGGTGCGAATAGTTAAGGTATTAATAAAAAAATAAATGAATTCACCAGTCGGAAGAGAAAAGAGTTGACCAGGCTTAAAATCTCGACCGATAATTATAAAAGGTTTCGTTTTCTTTGTTTAATAACATATCAACCTTTGTAGGTTATTTAATGCCATTTTCCTAGAAGAACAGTAGTGGTACTATTTAGCCCATAGCTGGGAGGTTAAGAGGGTTCAAACCTTTCCCAGGGGTATTTGTCCGAAAGTGAACGTAATAGCGCTGCTGGAGTACAAACTCGCTTACTTCGATTCCGCAGTCCATCGCTTTAACCATTACACCACGTTTATTATAGGATCATATATATTTTTTGTTTGTTAGTTTGTTTGGGTTTTATGGCATATCAACCTTTGTAGGTTATTCAATGCCAAATTCATTTTTATACAAATAAACAGTTCCATTTCAAACAATTCAATTTAGCGTAAGTACGCATTTTAAATGAAGTACGCATTTTGAATGTCAAAACAGTTCTATTTCAAGTAATTCCGTTTAGCATAAGTATACAGTTTAGTTCTATTTGACCCCTAGATTGGACATTATCAGGTGCTACCTCTCCGGGAAACAGTGGAGCTGGGAACGATGGCAATGAAGGGGTAAAGTTAAGTTGGCGACCTTAGTCGAGAGTGTCCCGAAGGCTCCCTTTTCAATAGCTACAACACTGAGGTGTCGGAGAGGGCGCTACTTATTTCCCTGGATTGCTCCAATTCACCCTTGATTCTCACGTTATAATGCTGAGTACAAGGCAAGGTGTCATCAAGTATAATTTTTTGAGTCTTTGGTATGACTCGACCTGGGATTGAAACCTGATCTCCCGACCATTGGCAAACACTTTACTCCTTAGGCCAACAGCCCAGTTACCGGCTCATTGGCCTAGTGGATATAGCGTTAGCCAATGGCTTTGAAGACCAGGGTTCAGTCCCTGGTCGCGTCATACCAAAGACTTAAAAATGGTACTTGGTACCTCCTTGCTTAAAACTCAGCATTATAAGGTACGTATCAAGGGTAAAGTGGAACAAACTGGAGGAAGAAGTAGCGCCATCCCCTACACCTCGGTGTAGAAGCTATTGAAAAGGGAGCCTTCTGGTTGCCCTCGACTACGGTCGCCAACTTTACCTAAAAGAAATAATATGCAGTTATATAGTATCAAATATTTATCTCTCATAAAAATAGTTTTCAAACAATCCTATTTGGCTCAATAGATGGTACGCTAACAGGCCAGAGTGATCCTGGGAGTTATGGTCATAGAGAGGTACTCCACAGACCTTCACAAATGGAACCTCACCATCGAGTGCTCTTTGGTGTCATAAACAGGACATACCATTTTTTGGTTGGGCCAGGGAAAACAGTCAGCGTATTTCAATCCCTGTCGACTGTGTTTATCCTATTACTCGAGTTTTTAAATATATCTACTTGTAAAATCCATATCAATGTAAATGGTCTCGTTTCTTCTTTCATGAAAGAGCGAAAACTTTTTTTGAAACATGAAGAACACACACACACACACACACACACACACACACACACACACACACACACACACACACACACACACACACACACTCATGGACATACACACATGCATATGTATAAACAATAGTAAAATATATTCGTTTAGTTAATCTTATAGTAATAAGTATATTCGCGCCTAATTCCATTTAGGATAATAATAAAAAAAACAGGATAGATTATTTGCCACTTTCATTTCGTGAGGGCTCTTTTTTTTTCTTCTTTTATCCTTATCTTTTTTGCGCTCTTTTCTAATGCAACCCCAGTCGAAATATTTATTTCCAATATCGCATTATGTACCCCAATCGTGGTGGACAGGATCTATGAATAAAACCAGAATTGAATGATAACAAAGTTTCACTTTTCGGCGTCGATCTGAAAATGGGGCCCGTGTGAAAAATCAGACTCTTCGACGCCATTTACACATTTGTCTTGATAAATAAAAAAAAAATATAATAATAATAAAATAAAATTGTAATTATAACTTATTTCGCAGCTCAATAGTTTTTTTCCCTTATGAAACTTATTCATAAATGATTATGGGATTTCATATATATATATATATATATATATATATATATATATATATATATTATATGTTTACGTGTATATATATATATATATGTATATACGTGTATATATATATATATATATATATATATATATATATAATATATATATATATATATACATGTGTGTATGTGTATGTGTGTGGGTGTATTTTTTACTTTGGCGAAAATGGGCAACCGGTTTTTGAGCTATAGTTTTCTTTTTACCCAACTGGACAGCTTTTTATGTATGTACACCCATATCTATTCGTCTATTTCAACAGAATATGGTGTATGTTATGGTGTACGGTGTGTGTGTGATTGTGTAACTTCATTGGCAGTCAATAAAATATGCAATTATCGTTACAGATGGCTACGTATGGTAGCTTATCGATAATCGATGCCAGTAGCTTTTTATATCTATCTATCTATCTATCTATCTATGTGTGTTCGGTGTGACTGCATTGAAGTCAATGAATATGCAATTATCGTTACAGATGCCTACGTATGGTCGCTTATCGATAATCGATGCCAGCAGCTTTTATGTATGTGCATCCATATCTATCTATAATATCTACTTCTATCTATCTATGGTGATGTGTGGTGTGTGTGTGTGTGGTTTGTGTGTGTGGTGTGTGTGGGTGTGTGTGTGTAACCATACTGCAGTCAATAAGTCTGTTGCAATTCAGATGACTACGTGTAGTAGCTTATTGAAAATCAATGACTGTAGACATTTGAGAAATCAATAGAATGTTGATATATAAATAATCTATGTGCCTAAATATTCCTCTTCGGTCAAGATGTGACACAAGGTCAATTTTAAAGCAGCAGATTTGTAATCAGAATTTTCAGGGTTCTCTTCAACCAGTAAACGCACCAAGGTACGGTAAACGGTTAAAAATCCAGCCGGCCAATAATTTATGCACTGGTAAGTTAGAGGGGGAAAAGAGATGGATTCATACCTTTCCTAAGAGCATAATATATATATATATATATATAATATATATATATTAATATATATATATATATATATATATATATATATATATAAAGAAATCAGAAACTAGGTATAATCCAAATAGGTGAATTTATTGTACTGTAAAGCCAACGTTAAACGTTTCGGTTTAAATAACCTCCGTCAGGACTTTAATATCAGGATAATTGTTCACACAGCGATGGATGCTTGTCGAGATAACAGGAACAAATAGAATATATACAACGAAAAGATACAAATCTGCACATAGCGTTCTTAGACGGGAAGGATTTTTCTTGTCTCTTAAAAATACAACATTTTCAAATATCATTCCACGTGCCAAACATGAATTTAGTACTTTTAGATTAAGAACGCTATGTGCACGTTTGTATCTTTTCGTTGTATACATTTTTTTGCTCTTGTTATCTCGACAAGCATCTATAGCTTTGTGAACAATTCTCTCGATATCAAAATCCTGATAAATGTTTTTGAAAACGAAACGTTTAACGTTGGCTTTATATCACAATAAATTCACCAATTTAGATTATTCTGTTTTTCTACTTTTTTCATACTGTCGGATTTAGATCAATATTTACTTTCATATATATATATATATATAATATATATATATATATATATTATATATATATATATATGAAGTGTGGGTTCCTCATATGTTTCTTAAATAAAATGTGTTAAAGCTTTCATGGCCTAATAAACTGAAATAATGTCAATAAATTTAGAAAACGTTGAAAAAATATAATATACTTACATCTAAGGGCTTCAGAGTAGAAGCATTTAAAAAAAGTAATTGCTTGTTTTCCTGTGATATTTCAAGGAGACCTTTTCTTTTCATCTGACGGGAAAAAATGATCAGGAAATCAATATGTTCTCATAAACAGCAACTAAGTCCCATTTGAGACGTTGTCATGGTTCAACCTCAAACTTGACAGAAACATACATCAACGACTCAACTTCCATTTAATTTCTGCTATCTTTAACACACACACACACACACTCTGACCCGGAGTGGTAGCAGCTGATAGTGTCCTATCTATGTTTAAATAGAACTAATTTGCGTACTTATGCTAAACCAGTGTACTTATGCTTAACTGAATTGTTTGAAATAGAACTGTTTGACATTTAACTGTTTAAACAAAAACTATACTTATATTAACTGAAAATGTTTGAATTTAATTCGGCGTAAAAAGACTCGAAAACAGTTGATACGTCTATAAACCCCCCCCCCACACAAACACGCACGCGCATATATATATATATATATATATATATATATATATATATATATAGAGAGAGAGAGAGAGAGAGAGAGAGAGAGAGAGACTGGACTGCAAAAAAGGATTTGACGAAAAGTAATATTTCATTTATCAATTATTTTTCATTGTTCGTTACTACTTTTAGATTTGAGGTCATCGTCAGGAGAAGTGTTTTTAGAAAGAAAATTTGTTTTTAGAAATTTCTTAAAATAGCTTTGAGAATACTTGATATGCTATAAAAGAATCAACACAAAAATGAACGGGTGATATAGCATATCTATTCATTGAGTGAAAATGATTAACTGACCACAATATGATTTCTACTATCATAAACCCCGGTTCAGTCAGCTGGGGCTGTAGAATTCACCGACTGTATCTCTGCCAAGGAGTAAGATCACCCCCACAACGAGTGTCCTGGATATCACACTAAACAACCTGATGGTGAAGCTTCAGTAAGGCGGGAGCTTTGGGGGAATCGGACCACCTCTTTGTTGGCATCGCTCCCAGGTCCACTCTGGCCCGGAGTGGTAGCACCTGATAGGGTCCTATCAATAGGTCAAATAGAACTATTAGACATTTAAACTGTGTACTTATACTGAACTGAATTATTTGAAATAGAACAGTTTTGACACTTGACTGTGTGTAAACAAAAAATTGTACTTTAGCAAAACTGAATTGTTGAAGTTTGATCATTTAACTGTGAGTAAACAAATGACTGATGTTTAATTGAATTGTTAGTGATACACAGTAGTACTTAGAACCTTTTAACTTAGTTGACATGCTAAACTGAATTGTTTGAAATAGAACTGTTTTTACATTTAACTGTGTGTGAACAAAATTGTATTTCTGCTAAACTAAACTGTTTGCAATTAAGTGAAACCATTTAACTGTGTGCCAAAAAGATAATCTCAGGCTTGTTTAATAATCTTATCTACAAATGTGTTTCGAAATCATATATTTGATATATGTCTAAAAAAGAACTACCATTAAATGACCTATAACGGTTGATATGCCATAAAACCAAACCAAACCAAACCTATGGTAAATACCAAATTATTTACACTAATAAGAAGAATTAGTCAATTAAGTGTGATTAACTCAGCCGGACCATATCTGTGACTTCCCAGAGCATCGTTCTCAAGAGGAGAACACTCTCAGCATATTCTAAATAAAATACGGAAGCCCCTAAAATGGGTTTCTCGAATGTTAAACACCGCCAAAACACACACACCCAACACACACACACACACACACACACACACACACACGCTTTGAAGTACTCTAGAAATGTAACTGCTAAAACATGGAGCGTAAACTTTCTCAGAACTGTTTCAACTCTCTAACCTCTCATCTGTCAATCAAAAATACCCTCACACCTCCGCCAGTGGGCCGCTGGAAGTGGGAGACATTAAATAATAGTCAGTATTTTGACGATATCATCTGCGAAACAAGGATATGGCAATAACAAAACAAAATGGCAAATATTGTACTTTATCCAAATAATATTAAATTTTGATTGATTTATTGATTGATTTTAACGGCATTTTAACCCGTCTGAGGTTATCTAATACTAAGAGGTTAAGGAATTGAGTTCATTGCTTGTTTATATTTACATTTTACTCTGAAGAAATTTTTTTTTTTTTGGACACGGTTCGATCGAATACGAATAATTTTTAAACGCATTTACTCAACCTATAAAGAGGGGGAGTCCTCGAGGTGTAATGGTTAAAGCGATGGACTGCGGAATCGTTGTAATCGAGTTCGTACTCCAGTCGCGCTATTACGTTCACTTTCGGGCAAATACCCTTGGGAAAGGTATGAACCCCCCTATCCTCCCAGCTATGTGTTAAATAGTACCACTACTGTTCTTCTAGGAAAATGACTTTGGCATTAAATAACCTACAAATGTTCATATGCCATAAACAAAGAAACCAAACCAATCAGCCTATAGATGAGAGCCTAACAGATGCTACTACTCTGGATCAGAGTGGACCTGGGAGTAATAGCAATGAAGAGGTACTCCCAAATCTCCAGAACGAGATCCTTACCATAAGATGCAGTTTAATATCGTATCAAGGACGCCTCTTTTTAATGATGAGTTATTACATCTTTGGGGGGGGGGATACAGTCGTATTTTAAGCCGTTTGGCTAACAATGATTGACAAAACTAACC
Organism: Sepioteuthis lessoniana; assembly: GCA_963585895.1. Taxonomy (NCBI): domain Eukaryota; kingdom Metazoa; phylum Mollusca; class Cephalopoda; order Myopsida; family Loliginidae; genus Sepioteuthis; species Sepioteuthis lessoniana. Next base: position 29,640,854 of record OY757917.1, read on the forward strand.
AACCAACCAACCAACCAACTAAAACTTCGAAATACAAAGCTTCTGACAGTAAGAAAGTGAAATATATTTTACTTTGAAAATTACATACAAATGTATACATACAAAATAAATTAGTTTTATGATTATATATATTTCCCAACCCCTTCACGCAAGCAAGTTGCGATGCAAGTTCAATTTCTTAGTGGATATAGGTTTGTATAACCGGCTCATTTTCCAAGTAGGTAGAGTGTTCACCAATGGCCCAGGAGACCTGGCTCAGTCCCAGGAGCCCTGGCTCAGTCCCAGGTCAAGTCATACCAAAGACTTAAAAAATAGTACTTGATACTTCCTTGTTTAACACTCAGCATTATAAGGTACATATCAAGGGTAAAGTGGAGCAATCTGAGGGAAGGAGTAGCGCCCTCCCCAACGCCTTGGTGTAGTAGCTATTGAAAAGGGAACCTTCTGGTCGACCTCGACTACGGTCACCAACTTTACTTATTATGTTTTCATTCTCCTAGGCCGGTTGTCATAACAAGGCTAAAGAGCCTAGCCTGACCTACTATTTATCTTTAGCTGGAGATAGGATAGTTGAACTCATACAAGTGTATTAGTGTAAGTTAGATTCATATAAGGGTAATAGTACAATGAAAAATTCAAACAGCCCCGTCCTCGATTTGAACACGAGTTGCTGTGTCCAATTCCTACGACAATAACCTTTGCACTACGAGCGCCTCGATTAATCTTCTAATTATAAGTAGTATATAAGCAAGTCGTATTGGCAAATCTATTAACTCGTATTCATTAGCATTTCTGAAGAGTTTACTAAATGATATTGTATAGCTGTGATACAACTATACGTATACATGTATATGCGGAAACATAGTCAACATAATATACGAACTTCAATGAACGAACGAACACAGTTCTTCATAAAAATATACCTCTTACACTTTATTCTAAAGGGTTGTGAATAAGAGGTGAGTGGGAGACTGAACAGACTGCAACATATTGACCCCAAGTTCCTCTGACTATAGCAGCACTTCTTTCTCATTATGCTGGGCTGCTCAACCGGGGGTCCTGCTGGGAGCTGGTTCTCACTGCCTCGAACTGCCACTCGAACTCCAACTAACTGACCCCAACTCTGACTCCAACTAACTCGAACTGTCTATGGCACCGGGTTATATACTTGTTTGACATCCACCTGCTTCCCGAAGGCGTCGCAATTGCACCGATTTCAACCCGTCCATAGGTCAAGGTGATATCTTCGATATCTTCGACCGGATACACCTGTTTCTTGATTGACGGTTGGGTCGAAGGTCAATATGTTACATTGACAGCGAGTAATGAAGCAAAAGATACCTCAAATAAATACCCTCCCCCAGCAATGGGTTAAATTGTGCCTCTAAAATTGTTCTAGAAGGATGGCTTTGGCATTAAATAACCCATGAAGGTTGATATGCCATTAAAAAAAGAAACCAGATCAAATCCCAAATAGAGAATAAATAAATTGCATCGAAGAAGAAAGCAATTATGAAGAGTACACGTTATTCTTTCACAAAATTTTCTCATTTTATTTAAATATAAAAAAAATATCAAAATTAGTTATAATGTTACTCCGTATTTTCAGCTTTTTTGGTAAGCCATCTCAGCAGAGTTAAGAATACACCGACTGGGTCCCTGAAAGAGGAGTAAGCTCCCACCCCTAATAAAAGATGTTCCGGGTATGACACTTAAACACACCCGGAGTTCTGGGGAGAGAGAAGTTAACAATTAGTTACTATTATTTCCAGATTCACTTGAGCCAGTAGTGCTTGTCAGGGTCTTATCAATAGTCTAAATGAATATGTTAGAAATTATTAGTGTAAGAAAGGAATACTTGAAACCAATTAAGTGTGTAAAGATTTATAATAAGAATAGTTAGTTGATGCTCTGTTTAAAAGGAGTCAGAATTCCGTATTAAGTTGCAAGTAAATGATTATTATTCTATTGGATTAGTTGAAACCATAGAATTGTGGTTTGGTTGGTTGGTTTTGGTTTCTTTGTTTAATGGCATATAAACTCTTTTTAGGTTATTTAATGCCAAAGCTATTCTCCTAGAAGAACAGTAGTGGTACTATTTAACCTATAGCTGGGAGGATAAGGGGGTTCATACCTTTCCCATGGGTATTTACCCGAAAGTGAACGTAATAGCGCGACTGGAGTACGAACTCGCTTACAACGATTCCGCAGTCCATCGCTTAGAATTGTGTATACATTTTTAGTATTACTTAGTTCTTGATACCATATAATTATGCAAATTATGGTAATAAGAATCATCATCATGATGATCATCATGATCATGTCACGCTGCCAGAACGGATCTCGCTGATCCTCTCTTGCCACCCGTCTCTATCATCCATTGTTCCCGGGAGGTCTTCAAGGCTAGATCCTGTATCGACAAAGAGCTGCTGTATGTAGGTTCTAGCTGGCCGTCCTGCCTTTGCTCGTCCATTTGAGAGGAGTATGTCGCTAATGAGTTCTTCCTTACTTCTCCAGCCGTGTTCAACATGTCTGGTTCGTCTAACTTGAATAGTTTTCGTGATGGATGGTTAGAAGCCGTATAGTTCCAGGACTTGTTTAATACAGCTCGCAGCATTCTTGTGTAATTGCCGCCAAGCTTTTTCTCCACCCGTTTAGTTAGCACCCATGTAGTGCATCCATATAGCAGTATTGACACGACCGCTGTTTGGAAAAGAACTGCGTTTTATTTTATCACTTTATTTTATTTCGGTTTTTTCTGTCTTTTCTTTTTTTTCTACAAATTTGAAATCCTTAAATCTTTTTCATTTAAAGAAGGAAATTAATTTCTTTCGGTGGGTTTGAGAAGCTGAGTAGATTAGAATTTTAGTTTTGCTCAGCTTCAAAGGACCAAAATTCCTTGGTTTTATGCGGATTTCCATGGTCTGAATTAGAATTTGAAAGACTTAAAACTCACGTTTAATTTTTTAAGAGTTGACTTTGTAAAAGTCCTATAATACCCATAGATTTAATTTAGGCTGTAGGGATTGATCTTATTCCTTACATAACAATGAACATTCTCTCAGGTCTTACTTTCACGATCTTTTACGTTCTTATTGGATATTTCTGGGACTTGACTGTTTTAAAAAATGATTAAATCTATCAAGACTGAAAATGACTTTACCAAGGTTGAAACAAACAATGAACGAAACGCTCGTTTTGTTTGTAAGGACCTCCGTGGTGTTAAATACTCTTATTCCACTGATTATTTGATAAGTCGAAGCACCTTTAAAACCCCTTTAATAATATGATGTGGGTGCCCCGACTAATATATATATATTTATATATATATATATATATAAAATGATTGAAAATATATTGTGCTATTTCTTTGCATTTTTGTGTAAATATTTTACGAATTAGTGGCAATTTTATCGTTAAATTTTAACCTCTTTCTCTCTGTCTGTCTATATATGTATATATATATATATATATATATCGTGCAAAGAAATATGTTGACATTTCTCGGGTAGGGGTTCTTTTACGATATTTTGATTTCAAATTCTTCATCTGTTCGCCGTCCTTGTTAAATATTTTAAAGAATCTTACCCCAGTTTTCTCAGTAATATCACATTTGTTTTACTCATGAAGATACTTCCATAGAAATATAAACATTTTTAAACCACGTAGGGGAGATTCAAAAAATGTGTTGACTGGGATGATGAACATGTGGAGACAATTTGTAATTATATCATAAATGTCCTCCCATTTGGATACTAAAATTTTTTAATCCCCCCTCTCTCTCTCTTTACATATACATATATATATATATATATATATATATATATATATGTATGTATGTATTTATATATAATGATTGATCGAAAAATAAACTCCAGCAGAGCAAACCCTGGAACTGTGAAAAATTAGTAGCGTAGATGACGAGAAATATACCGAAAATTTAATAAAAAGGAAAGAGTTCCACAATTCGAAATGCAAAGTTTATCTGAATGAAAAACTTAACACCTCAAAGGGAGTTATGAAAAAGAGGGAGTTTTCCTTAGCTACACCTGCAGAAATATTAAGTATTAAGTCTTAAGAACGCAAAGAGTGGGTGGCTAGAAAATAATTACTGTGAAAAGAGGTAAAGAGATACAAACTCACGTATGCATTTTGACATTTAACAAATTCATAATTCCCTGGAAATAAAATTTGAATACTTGCTTGAAAAGTAGAACAGTATATTCCAATAGCCTTATGGTGCTTTAAATTTCACAAGTATAGACATCACAAAGAGGAGTGAAGCGGGTGTCCGACACGTGAAAAGTGTAGCAACAAAACTAAGACAGAAAACCACCTCCCCTAACTCCCCCACCACTGCAAAAAAAAAAACAAGATACATGGAAGATTGTCCTAACGAAACCAAATACTCAAACTGCTTAGAGAAGCATCACGCCAAACGAAAATGTAATATTTCCAAAAGAGATAGCCAAATCGTCTGTACAAAATATAGACGAAATAAAAAAATTCATAGAAACAAGAAAAAGAAAAAAAAAAGGAATCTTATATGAAAGATAAAACGGCCAATGTATGTATTTACCACCCCCTCTATCTGGGCAGGATGTGACAGACGGTCAATTTTTAGCGTAGTTTAACAAGCTTGCATTTAGAGTTTTCCATCTTCTAGACTGGTTGCCTAACGAAGCCTGAAGAACCAGTCTGCCCTACTATTTACACATAGCTGGAGGGACAATAAGAGGATTCATACCTTTCCCAAGGTTGTTAGTGCTTTGTGAAATGCAATCACACTCGTCCAGGATTTGAACTCATGTCTCTGTATTCATTTTCTATAATGAAAACCATTACACCACGGGTACTGCAAATGGAGGACAGTAGACGAGTCCACTCAGCAACAATAACTATCTATATAAATCCAAAATGCTCTTCGAACAACTAATGGAACGAGGATCAAATCACTGGCTTAACTTTTAAGAGCAGCTAAAAAGAACTACATTCAGCTAAAACCAAACAATGGTTGTTTAATTAGTTGGTTTGATGGCATATCAACTATTGTAGGTTATTTAATGCCGAATACTCTTTATACATATATATTAGATATATATGGTTTAGTTTGGTTGGGTTTTATGGCATATCAACCATTATTGGTTATTTAATGTCAAATCCTCTTTATACAGATGTATTAAATATATATGATTTGATTTGGCTTGCTTTTATGGCATATCAACCATTGTAGGTTATTTAATGCCAAATTCTTGTTATACATATATATCAAATGTGTATGATTTGATTTGGCTTGGTTTTATGGCATATCAACCATTGTATGCTGTTTAGTGCTAAATCCTCTTTATTCATATATACTAAATATATATGATTTGATATATGGCATATTTTGTAAATAAAATTCTTAAAAGGGCTTGAACTCTTTCTTGCCCTTTGTTAAACATTTTCAAGTATTGATTTAAAACAATTATTTTCAAGTATTGCTTTTTAACAATTCAATACCAGTTATTTTTTTGCGCAATGTTTGTTCTATTTGACCCATAGATATGACCCGATCAGGTCCCACCAATCTAGTTTAGAGTGGACCTGGAATCAATAGCAATGAAGGGGTACTCGATATTTTCCACATCTTCTAGGCTGAAGGCTCAACATCACATGGTTTAATGTCACATCCATTTGCTTGTGTGTTTGTATATTTGTTCAGTTTGGTTTTATGCCATATCAACCATTGTAGGTTAATTATATCAAAATCCATTTTAAAACATATAAACAGTTCTATTTCAAACAATTCAGTTGAGTATAAGTACAGTCTTTTGTTTACACATAGTTAAACAGTAAAACACTTCTATTTCCAATAATTCAGTTTAGCATATGTATAATTTTTCGTTTACACACAGATACAAAAACAGTTCTATTTCAAGTAAATCGGTTTAGCAAAATTACACTGTTTAGTTCTATTTGACTAATAGATAGTACCCTGTCAGATGCTACCATTCCGTGCCGGAATGGACCTGGGAGTGATGGCAATGGAGGGGCTCTCTGCATTCCCCAAAGCTCGAGCATTACTGAAATCTTATCATCAGAGTTATATCCGGGGCACTCGTGGAGATGACTTATCAGAGATGCAGTTAGTGTATTCTACATCCCCAGCAGAGTGGGCTGGAAATCAGACAAAAACCAAAAAGAATCCATCACAAACAGCTCTACCACTGCCTAAAAAATTCTACAAACAACTCTAAAACTCCAACTAAAATAAATGCCACAAAAGAAAAATCACAACCATCATCAATCTGCCCACCATTCCCCATATTCAAACCAGTAACCAAAAATCAAAGCAAAACACATCCTAATTACCCCAACAAAATTCGAGCCATCTCATCAGTCTAAAAGAAATCGTACCCAATCTAGAATTGAGGAAAAATGACTGAAAATATCCAACTCCTTAATACTTCAATCTAGAAACCATTAAAAATCAAGAAGAAAATCATTCATTAACGAAAAAATAATGGTAAACTAAATATCAAACAAGAGCATACAAACTAGCAAAAACAATATTAATACAAATAATAACAAAACCCTAAATAGATCGGAGAGGGTAGAAAGTATGGATATTGAAACTGACAACATAATTGCCAATACCAAAGCAGTATATATATATATATATATATATATATATACTATTTTGAGCTTTATATATATATATATATATATATATATATATATATATATATATATATATATGTTTATATTCTGTATATATATATATATATATATATATATATATATATATATATATGTGTGTGTGTGTGTGTGTGTGTATATATATACATATTTATATATATTCTATCCATATATATATATATATATATATTTACTAATTTTATATATATATATATATGTGTGTGTGTGTGTGTGTGTGTGTGTGTATATATACATATTTATATATATTCTATCCATATATATATATATATATATATATATATTTACTAATTTTATATATATATATATATATATATATATATATATATGCGTGTGTATATGTATACATATTTATACATATTCTATCCATATATATATATATATATATATATATATATATATATATATATTTTCTTCTTTCTTTCTTTCTTTCTTTCTTTCTTTATATCTATCTATCTATCTATCTATCTATCTATCTATCTATCTATATATATATATATATATTAAAATGAGTAGGTCTACGAAAGATTAGTAATAGGAAAAAAAATCTCAAGACACATTTTTTTCTGTGTGTGTGGTGGGGTGTTGGGTCTTGAGATTTTTTTCTATACAAATCTCTTCGTGGACGTACTCATTTCAAAATATTTCCTTCTCTCTCTGGATCTACCACAATAAACGTCACACACACACACACACACACACACACACACACACACACACACACACACACACACACACACATATATATATATATATATATATATATATATATATATATAATGACGATAGTTATTTTATAAATAAGGTGACTTTTACCTTAGGAAGTGGCAATAGTAAGCACTGTTTACAATTGTGCCTTCTTTAAGTTCGTCAAAAGTGACAGCATGAACACTGTCTGAATCGTTTTCTTTACTAGACCATCCTTGTGTTTCTACCTCATAGACTGTCTTTTCGACGCTGACTCGCAGTGGAAACCGATTCTTAAACATTTTTCAACTGAAACATGTTTCTCTGTACACGTCGCAAAATCTTCTGTAAATTTCATATGATTTGCATTTCTCAGCCCACAAAATTGTTGCCCAGTTGGCTCGGGCTGTAGAATACACCGACTGTAAGACCCTCCTCCCACAACTAGTGTCCTGATTATGACTCTAAACAATCTGATGGTGATGTTCCAGTAATGCTGGTGCTTTGGGGAATGCGGAATAAACTTTTCATTGCCATTGCTCCCAGTTCCACTCTGTAGAATACATTGACTGCATATTTGCAAAGGGATAAGATTCCCTGATGAATGTCCGAGATATGACACAAAAAATCTGATTAGATCGGCCAGAATACTGAGAAGAATACTTGATATTTGAGAAGACTTGCTCTCGCTCAAACTCCAGTGAGAAACCATCAGTTAACACTAGTGTATTAAACTCTCAAAGGAGTAAAACAATGATAAATATCTCGGCCAGATGACCGGACCTTATAGTCATCAACAACAACAACAACAACGAAAAAAAGAGAACTTCATGAATTGGGGACTTTGCTGTCCCAGCTGACCATAAAGTAAAGTAGAAAGAAAGCGAAAAGAAGGATAAGTACCTCGACTTTGCTCAAAAATTGAAAAAAAAACAAACTGGGAAACATGAAAGTGTCGATTATACCAAATGTAATTGGTGCTCTTGGAACAGTCACCAAAGGATTGATACAAAGACTGGAGGACTTGGAAATAAGTGGACGAGTGGAAATCATCCAAGCTACTGCATTATTGAGATCAGCAAGAATACTGAGAAGAGTTCTGGAAACTTGAGAAGACTTGCTGTCACTCAAACTCTAGCGAAAGATCATCAGCAAACGCTCATGTGAAAAACTCTCTAGGAGTAAAATAATATGATGTATGTGTGTATTTAGGCAGCATATTTTCCTGTGGATTTATATCTTGTTAAATTCTCGTCTGTTATTTTGATAATAATAATAATAATAATAATAATAATAATATATATATATATATATATATATATATATATATATATATATATATATATATATATATCTAAATTATCCAGTTAGTGTCCAAGGACAGTATTTGTGGATTATTGTTTTACATAGAATATATGAGGGTAATCATATAAATCTATGAGAGCGCTCAATGTATGGCTATTGTTAGTTCCCTATTTATTCTCTAGGGTATAACAAAATTCACATTCAGAGCGTATATAGTGCAATTAATTGCACTATATATCTATATCTATATCTATATATATATATATATATATATATATATATATATATATTCTGTGTGTGTGTGTGTGTGTGTGTGTGTGTGTGTGTGTGTGTGTGTGTGTGTGTGTGTGTGTGTGTGTTTGTTTTCGCCTTTTGCAGCTAACAATATTTTTAACTTTCAAAGTCGCCTAGCCTCTTTTTACATCACCATCGATTGCAAATAAACTTCATTGAAGCATACGGTTCATTGGTACCGAATTTAGATTATATCTTCTCATACATGCGTACACGCTCCTACATACTTATGCATTAATTCTTGTGTTATGTGTACGAGTGTATTTACGTGTACGTGTATGTGTGTGTGTCAATAGGGGAAACACTGACCAAACATTGTAGTTCATTGATTTGGCTCATGCAGATAGTGATTAAACAAAGGCCTAATTAGCTGTCCTTTATTATATTTTAATTTGTTCTATAAAGTCAAACAAATCGGTTTTATAATTTATTGGCTTAGTGCCTTGATACAATAACCTCGAGGAGTGATGGCTAGTTCCTTCTACTCATAACATGATACATTTTCTGGGCAGGAATTGTCAGTCCTGTTTTCTTCATTTTATTTAACGGACTTCCGTTGGAATTCAAAAATTCTGCTGATTTTAGGCTACTTCGATGGGTAATGTTTAAAAACTAAATAAATAAATAAAATTAAATTAATTCTATGTCATTCAATGGGGATTTTTCTTTGAAAGTTGAATTGGTTTGATTTTTTTTTCTTTTTTTTTAGATGGGATTGATAAAAAATCTTATGATTTTTCTTTTATTTTTAAACTTATTTCTTAAATTTTGACAGAGGAATCAAAATAAGATACATGCCTAAAATCGAAATTTTAAATTAAAACTTCGATAATCGAAAAATATAAAAATGTGAAAAAGTTAAAAAAAAGAAAAAAGTGTATGGGGGTGGAGGGAAATTGAAGTAAATTTTAAAGCACTAATGTGTGAAATTAATCGTTGGAACAAGTGAAAAAACATGAGAAAATTTTCAAATAACAGTGAAAGTTTAAATTTTAATTTAAAAGTTACATTACTCTTAGTGTGAAAAGCGGTTGTGGAGAAACATGTCGGTCTCTGTTTTGTGTGTCTTGTGAAAGTTGTTGACACACAGAGATCGTCTTTGGTTTTTTCCCCCTTTGATAATATTATATGATTAGAATCAGTTGAGAGTGTGTTTGTATTCAGTTTATTTGCTCAACTGTTTGCCTGTGTACACTGTGGCGCTTTCTTGTTTGGGGAACTGGAAAAATGAGACGTACACCGTGTGTACGTGGAAAGAGTGTCATGGTGGATCAAAGTGGCTAGAACGCCGTCGCTGTCGGCATTGAGGGTTCGAATTCAAGTTTTAGGGCCTGATTTTCATCGAAGGTAAGATATTCGTCGTTGCTGTACAATAGCTTGAGAACCCAGTCAACCTTACAAACTTGACCCATATTACTATTTACACCTCCAAGGATCAGTTACATAAAATCTTCCTCCTGGAAGGCGGACTTAACGTTACGTTCATCGGCGTCGGAAATGGAATCGACAGTCCAAGTTCGAATCCTGTACGTGGCAGTTTGCATTTCATTTCAAGTTAATGCTCTTTAAAAAAGCATGGATCTCTCTGTGTTCTCCATCCCCAACAGCTGAGGGTAAATAGTAACCACTTACCCAACCCCTTCTTCACAAGAAGGATGTGACACAAAGTCAATTTTCGAACAGAATACAGGTGGTTTGAATTCAGTTTTCCTTTTCCAAGGCTGGTTGCCTAACCAAGGCTAAAGAGCTCTGTCTGTCCTAATATTCATTGATAAGTTCCATGAGAACAGCTAGATTCATGCCTTTCCTAAGATCATTAACTCGAAGTGAAATAATTACAGCTTCGTCCAGGATTTGAACACGGATCAAAAATTCCATTTTCTACAACAAGCTTTATACTAAATGCATCTCTCTTTGAAGGTGTTAATAATAATGTGGGTAAGTAGTATGACTAACTGGTTTCTTTAGCCCTGGTTAAGCAACCAGTCTATGAGAAAGAAAACTTTGAATTCAAACCAGCAGTACCCAGCTTAGAATTGACCTTATGTCACCTCCTGTACGTGGCAAAGGAGTTAGGTAAATACAGAGATGACCCCATCACCAAATAACAGACTGGCAGATGATAAAATTTCCAGTGATAAATGTCAAAATTGTGTACGCATCGACGTTTTTTTTTTGGTTTTTTTTTTGTTTGAGTATGAATTTGAGATAATAATTTTCTGATGCCTTTGGTTTAAAAAGAAATGAGCTTTTTATAAAAAAAAAATCGGGGTGAACTTAGTTATTCCTGTTATATATATATATATATATATATATATATATATATATATATATATATATATATATATATATATATATATATATAGTCACTTTGTATATTATATATACATAGATTCGAATTCGAAGGTTTGGCCAACTTACGGTAAAGACAAAATATATTATTACGAAGTTATACTATATTATAATGAAGTTTTATTCTTATAAAGTTATATTATAATAAAATTACATTCTAATAAATTCAAATTATTTTATAATAAATTTATTACAGAAAAAAAAACTGTTATGAAAAGGCATCGTTAAAAAATGTTCTAACTTATATGATTGTCCGGAAAGAAACCTACCGTAAACATTAATGAAAAAAGAGCTTATCTAGAGCATTTGGTCTTTGGTCTTTCAATTACTCCTCTTAAGACTTTGATGAAATGAGCACACACACACACACACACACACACACACACACACACACACACACACACATATATATATATATATATATATATATGAATCCGTTACGTAAAATCGTGTCCTCTGTAAAATTTAAAACAGTCAAGTCCCAGAAATATCCAATAAGAACGTAAAAGATCGTGAAAGTAAGACCTGAGAGAATGTTCATTGTTATGTAAGGAATAAGATCAATCCCTACAGCCTAAATTAAATCTATGGGTATTATAGGACTTTTACAAAGTCAACTCTTAAAAAATTAAACGTGAGAGTCTTAAGTCTTACAAATTCTAATTCAGACCATGGAAAGCCGCATAAAAACAAGCTATTTTGGTCCTTTGAAGCTGAGCAAAACTAAAATTCTAATGTACCCAGCTTCTCAAACCCACCGAAAGAAATTCATTTCCTTCTTTAAATGAAAAACAGTTGAGAATCTGAAATTTATAGAAGGAAAAAACAAAACAAAAAAATCCGAAATAAAATAAAGTGATCAAATAAACGCAGTTTTTTTTACAAGCAACGGTCGTGTCGATACTGCTATATGAATACACCACATGGACACTAACAAAACGTATGGAGGAAAAGCTTGAAGACAATTACACAAGAAAGCTGCTAGCTGTATTGAACAAGTCCTGGAATCAACCCCCCACAAAACAGCAACTGTACGGCCACCTACCACCCATCACGAAAACTATCAAAGTTAAACGAATCAGACATGCAGGACACTGCTGGAGAAGAAAGGATGAACTCATAAGTGATATACTCCAGTGGACCCTTTCATATGGACGCGCAAAGACAGGACGACCAGCTAGAATCTATATATAACAGCTCTATGCCGATACAGGATGTAGTCAGGAAGACCTTCCGCGAGCAATGAGTGATAGAGACGGGTGGTGAGAGAGGATCAGCGTGATCCATTCTGGCAGCGCGACTTGATAATGATAATATCTTTTCTTATAAGAAGTAAAATTGACACCATCAAAACCCAACAAATGTAACAGTCTGTGGCAATAAAACTCGAATCAAATCCAATTGATCAAATCCCACAAGAATGACATATGTATCTCCGTAATTACAGTTATCATTAAACGGTTGATCATTAAACAAAAGATTCTGAGCGAGGAGAGTATTATAGGAGAAAGTATGAATCCAATTATTCTCCCTCCAGCTATGAGTAAATAGTAGGGCAGACTACGTTATTCAGCCTTGGTGAGGCAACTAGACTAGGAGAAGGAAAACTCTGAATTCAAACCTGTTAAACTCCGCTAAAAAAATTGACCTTATGTCATATCCTGCCCGAGCGGAGGGGTTGAGTAAAAAAAGGAGTTGCCCGTGGTGTAATGGTTATCGTCGCAGGAATTGGACACGGCGCACGAGTTCAAATCCTGGACTGAATGCATTTCACATTGCACTAATATCCTTGGGAAAGGTATGAATCCAATTATTCTCCCCCCCCCAGCTATGGGTAAATAGTAGGGCAGACTAGGTTCTTCAGCCTTGGTGAGGCAACTAGTCTAGGAGAAGGAAAACTCTGAATTCAAACCTGTTGAACTCCGCTTAAAAATTTGACCTTATGTCATATCCTGCCCGAGCGGAGGGGCTGGGTAAATATGATTATAGGAGATACACAAGCGCTTAGCCTAGGGAACCATGTGATGTAGATATGAAACAAGGCGAATGAATCCAGAAGAGATTCAACGGCGCTTGTCACCTCATGCTGAGTGGAGGAACCTCATAGGTTAAGAGCAAAGATAAAATAGTTCGGTCAAGAAACTACTGCTACTCATCTATAAGGTGCCCGTGGTGTAATGGTTATCGTCGTAGGAAATGAACACGGCGACAGGAGTTCAAATCCTGGACGAGACTGATTGTATTTCACATAGCACTAATACCCTTTGGAAAGGTATGAATCCAATTATTCTCCCTCCAGCTATGGGTAAATAGTAGGGCAGACTAGGTTCTTCAGCCTTGGTGAGGCAATTAGTCCAGGAGAAGGAAAACTCTGAATTCAAACCTGTTAAACTCCGCTTAAATAATTGACCTTGTGTCATATCCTGCTCGATCGGGGTGGGGGAAAGAGGTGCCCGTGGTGTAGTCGTTATCGTCGTAGGAAATGAACACGGCGACACGAGTTCAAATCCTGGACGAGACTGATTGTATTTCATATAGCACTAATACCCTTGGGAAAGGCATGAATCCAATTATTCCCCCTCCAGCTATGGGCAAATAGTAGGGCAGACTAGGTTCTTCAGCCTTGGTTAGGCAACTAGTCTAGGAGAAGGAAAACTCTGAATTCAAACCTGTTAAACTCCGCTTAAAAAATTGACTTTGTGTCATTTCCTGCCCGAGCGGAGGGGTTGGGTAAATATGCTATTCATCTATAAGGATGGCGTCCATTGATGAAGAAGAAACAACAATATTGAAGGGTTGCCATGACATTAATTACAGCTATACGTCAAAACGGTATCGTCCTTTACGCGCGAAAACAAGGGACACGTTCCGCCGAGGTTGGAACTCTGATCACCGTGTTTGAGAAATTAGCAACAGAGCTCAAACAAAAATTTCTTCGATCCGAATGTACCTCTACTCGGGAATATATGTGCATCGGCTCTGTGTAGACACCTGATGCAGTCTAGAGGACCTGTCAGAGGTGATGAGGAGGGATGGCGCACGCGCGAAAGAGATAGATAGATAGATAGATAGATAGATAGATAGATAGAGAGAGATAGAGAGAGTGAGCTCTGTTCTATCAGCACGACATGATGATGATGATGATGATCATATATACGAGGTTCCTTCAAAAAGTTCTTAGCCTCACTTAGATTTTTGATTCGTCGTACACCTTCTCACCTTGATATGGGTCTCAACTGCACAGAAATTAAGTTACAAATTAGTTTTTCTAGATTTATAAGAAGTGGTAGTATGTTGCCATAGCAAACATTTTCTACTTTGCCACTTCTTTCTGAGTGAGGCTTATATTAGAAATTTCAAAATGACTCTTGTATATTGCGTAGCGTTGGTAAGTTTTTGGTCTGACCAATAAGAGATTCCCTCAATTTTAAAAAGCTTAATTATGTTTTTAAAATATTCCAAACCGATGCTGGATATCAATGTAGAATAGAATGCATGTTTTATGACTTTATATCATTCCCATATTGGTGAATATACGTACATACAGACACACACATACACTCACAGATATATATATATATATATATATATATATATTATAATGTAGAATAAAATGGATGTTTTATGGTTTTAATCATTCCCATATTTGTGAATATATATATATATATATATATATATATATATATATATATATATGTATTATTATATATAAAAAAGTTGGCGAACTTAGTAGAGGGTGACCCGAAGGCTCACTTTTCAATAGCTAAAATGCCGAGGTGTAGGGGAGAATGCTGCTCCATTCCCTGGATTGCTTCACTTTACCCTTGATCCTTACCTTATAATGGTGAGTGTAAAGCAAGGTGGCATCAAGTACCATTTTTATGAATATTTTTTATGACTTGACCAAGATTGGACTCCGATCTTCCGGACCATTGGCGAACACTCTACTCATCAGCCCATGTATAATATACATGAGATAAAAAATATATTATTCCCATATTTGTGAATATATATATATATATATATATATATATATATATATATATATATATATATATATATAGTGCCTAATTCTCCCGTTATCAGCTCATCCAAAAATTGTATCTGGTTTTAAATTAAGCACCAGGTGTAAAAAGTCATATGGTTCACATATTTGGTTAAATTGTTGGGCACTCGCGTCTTGCCTCATTGATGAGTTGTGATACAACGAAACAGCCTGTCTGTGGATGACAATATTTATATATATATATATATATATATATATATATATATAATGTGTGTGCATGTGCGTGTGTTTGCAGGTTTCATGGGTCTAGTCGGTTTATTTGTGGGCGTGTGTCTGTGTGTATGTATGTGTGCGTTTCATTTACCTTATTTATCAATATATGTGTATGTGTGAATGTATATAAGTACACACATATATATATATATATATAGAGAGAGAGAGATTCACGGAATGACATCGGTATATATATATATATATATATATATATATATATATATATATATATATATATATATCATGGTAATCTTTCTGTACGGACACAGGATGTAGTCTAGAATACCTGTCCAACGCGATGGATGATTGGGATAAATGGCGTGAGAGTCAAGGTAACCTGTGCTAGCAGCGTGACTAAATTATATATATATATATGTGTGTGTGTGTGTGTGTGGGGGTTATGTATGGGTCTGTATAACTTTTAAAGGGTCTACTCTGTATATATTTATAATTACTTGTCAAGAATCAAAGATTATTTCTGATGTGATTCATTTTGTTTATTCATAGAATTGTGAGTAAATTACTGTTATTATTTTGATAGATAGATAGATAGATAGTATTTTTGTATTTCACATTTCTAATCATCCATCGTTAACTTAAAATTATTATTATCACCCCTCATGGTCCTGATGATGGTTCAGTAGAACCGAAACGCTATAGTGTTGACCCGTTAATAAATCATTCCTTCCTCTTGGATCGTTGTTATCAGTTTTTCTACATAGATAGATAGATAGATAGATAGATCATACAAAGATAGATAGGTAGATAGATAATGAAAAGACTTAAATGAATAGATGGACTGACAGATAGAAACACTGGCAGACAAACCGACAGATAGATAAGGAAAAGATTGAAATAGATCGATAGATAGATAGATAGATATGATTTTGATTTAACGAAATTACAAATAACGCGTGACCGTCAGTTACACAGATCTGGTAAGGATTAGTGAGTGTTTCGTCGAAATAAAAAAAAATAAAAAAAAAAAATAAAAAAAAGCAAAAAACAAACAAAAAAAAAGCAACAAAAAACAAACTCATAAACAAAAGGGAGCAAAAAGAAGAAAAAAAAAAGAAACATTTTGTATTTGAGTATATGGGTGAGTCTGGTGAGCTGGGGGTTGCATTTACTTGCATGGAGAGAATCTCTCCTTAGCATTTGCTTTAGTTGTTTGGTGAGCTTTTCTAGTCTCCTTGGTCAACAAACTCTTACACGCCGCTCAAGAAATTATTCTATTTTCATGTTTCTTTATTGTGATCACTACTTTTTCTTCTTCGTCTTCATCGCCTCCACCCTGCTACGCCACGCCACGCCACGCCCCACTAACGTCACGACACGCCCCACGTCCTCGTCCTCATCGATCGGGGGGTGTAGCCGGCTGTGGCTCGTTTTAACAAACAGAACAACAGCCTATTATTAATTCATCGTAGAAAATTAATAAACTTTCGGAGCCAATGTAAGGTTTTTGTAATCATCACACACACACACACACACACACACACGCACCACGCCCGCCCGCGCGCCCGCGTAGAAACTGAGGTTGAATAATATTACTTTTTTAGTCGAAGAAAATGATTGATTTTCAAAGCCACGTGTAAACTTTTATAAGTATTTTTTTTTGCAAATACAACAGGCTGTGTCTACAATTAATTATTTACGATAAAATAAAAGTCAAAATTAGTCTTTATTTATTTTAAATGAAGCTCACTCAACTATTATTATTGGTAATATTGACTAGTATTTTCTTTTATCTTTTTAATTCTACTTTTTCTGTCAATCATTAATAATAATTTTGATTGGTATTATCTTTCATCTTTCTATTTTTTTCTGGTTTAGTCAATCAATATTAATAATAATTTTGAATAGAATTTTCTGTCTTCTTTTCTAATTAATCTTGTCAATCATTATTAATCATTATTAAAAACTTTCATCTTACTAATTCTTCTTTTTCTCGTCAATCATTATTAATAATAATTTTGTCTAGTTTTATCTTTCATCTCACTAATTATACTTGTTCAGTCAATGACTGTTATTAATGATTTCAATTAATTATCTTTAATAATAGCACCTGAAAAGAAAAAACAATATTTTTCAAAGAGAAAAATATTGTTTATTCATTGATGAGTAAGTCGCAACGTATAATCAACAAGAATTAAGAGATCAGAGAGTAAAACTTGTCAAAATCTTAAATAATAATGAATGATAAAATAATTAAAATTAAGAAGTGGATGAATAATATGGGTAAAAATTATTATTGATAAAATGAGATGAATATTAACGGTAGTCTCAATTATTAATAATAATGATAGACAGAACAATTTGAATCATGAAGATGAAGGATAATACTAATCATAATTATCAATGATTATGACTGAAAGAAGAAAGAGGATTATGAAGATGAAGGATAATACTAATCATAATTATCAATGATTATGACTGAAAAAAGAAAGAGGATTATGAAGATGAAGGATAATACTAATCATAATTATCAATGATTATGATGAAAAAAGAAAGAGGATTATGAAGATGAAGGATAATACTAATCATAATTATCAATGATTATGACTGAAAGAAGAAAGAGGATTATGAAGATGAAGGATAATACAATTAAAATTATCAATGATTATGACTGAAAGAAGAAAGAGGATTATGAAGATGAAGGATAATACTAATAATAATTATCAATGATTATGACTGAAAGAAGAAAGAGGATTATGAAGATGAAGGATAATACTAATCATAATTATCAATGATTATGACTGAAAGAAGAAAGAGGATTATGAAGATGAAGGATAATACTAATCAAAATTATCAATGATTATGACTGAAAGGAGAAAGAGGATTATTAAGATGAAGGATAATACTAATAATAATTATCAATGATTATGACTGAAAGAAGAAAGAGGATTATGAAGATGAAGGATAATACTAATCATAATTATCAATGATTATGACTGAAAGGAGAAAGAGGATTATGAAGATGAAGGATAATACTAATCATAATTATCAATGATTATGACTGAAAGAAGAATGAGGATTATGAAGATAAAGGATAATACTAATCAAAATTATCAATGATTATGACTGAAATAAGAAAGAGGATTATGAAGATGAAGGATAATACTAATCATAATTATCAATGATTATGACTGAAAGAAGAAAGAGGATTGTGAAGATGAAAGATAATACTAATCATAATTATCAATGATTATGACTGAAAGAAGAAAGAGGATTATGAAGATGAAGGATAATACTAATTAAAATTATCAATGATTATGACTGAAAGAAGAAAGAGGATTATGAAGATGAAGGATAATACTAATCAAAATTATCAATGATTATGACTGAAAAAAGAAAGAGGATTATGAAGATGAAGGATAATACTAATCATAATTATCAATGTTTATGACTGAAAGAAGAAAGAGGATTATGAAGATGAAGGATAATACAATTAAAATTATCAATGATTATGACTGAAAGAAGAAAGAGGATTATGAAGATGAAGGATAATACTAATCATAATTATCAATGATTATGACTGAAAGAAGAAAGAGGATTATGAAGATGAAGGATAATACTAATCAAAATTATCAATGATTATGACTGAAAAAAGAAAGAGGATTATGAAGATGAAGGATAATACTAATCATAATTATCAATGATTATGACTGAAAGAAGAAAGAGGATTATGAAGATGAAGGATAATACAATTAAAATTATCAATGATTATGACTGAAAGAAGAAAGAAGATTATGAAGATGAAGGATAATACTAATCATAATTATCAAGGATTATGACTGAAAGAAGAAAGAGGATTATGAAGATGAAGGATAATACTAATTAAAATTATCAATGATTATGACTGAAAGAAGAAAGAGGATTATGAAGATGAAGGATAATACTAATAATAATTATCAATGATTATGACTGAAAAAAGAAAGATGATTATGAAGATGAAGGATTATACTAATCATAATTATCAATGATTATGACTGAAAGAAGAAAGAGGATTATGAAGATGAAGGATAATACTAATCATAATTATCAATGATTATGACTGAAAGAAGAAAGAGGATTATGAAGATGAAGGATAATACTAATCATAATTATCAATGATTATGACTGAAAGGAGAAAGAGGATTATGAAGATGAAGGATAATACTAATCATAATTATCAATGATTATGACTGAAAGAGGAATGAGGATTATGAAGATAAAGGATAATACTAATAAAAATTATCAATGATTATGACTGAAATAAGAAAGAGGATTATGAAGATGAAGGATAATACTAATCATAATTATCAATGATTATGACTGAAAGAAGAAAGAGGATTGTGAAGATGAAGGATAATACTAATCATAATTATCAATGATTATGACTGAAAGAAGAAAGAGGATTATGAAGATGAAGGATAATACTAATCATAATTATCAATGATTATGACTGAAAGAAGAAAGAGGATTATGAAGATGAAGGATAATACTAATCAAAATTATCAATGATTATGACTGAAAGAAGAAAGAGGATTATGAAGATGAAGGATAATACTAATTAAAATTATCAATGATTATGACTGAAAGAAGAAAGAGGATTATGAAGATGAAGGATAATACTAATCATAATTATCAATGATTATGACTGAAAGAAGAAAGAGGATTATGAAGATGAAGGATAATACAATTAAAATTATCAATGATTATGACTGAAAGAAGAAAGAAGATTATGAAGATGAAGGATAATACTAATCATAATTATCAAGGATTATGACTGAAAGAAGAAAGAGGATTATGAAGATGAAGGATAATACTAATTAAAATTATCAATGATTATGACTGAAAGAAGAAAGAGGATTATGAAGATGAAGGATAATACTAATAATAATTATCAATGATTATGACTGAAAAAAGAAAGATGATTATGAAGATGAAGGATTATACTAATCATAATTATCAATGATTATGACTGAAAGAAGAAAGAGGATTATGAAGATGAAGGATAATACTAATCATAATTATCAATGATTATGACTGAAAGAAGAAAGAGGATTATGAAGATGAAGGATAATACTAATCATAATTATCAATGATTATGACTGAAAGGAGAAAGAGGATTATGAAGATGAAGGATAATACTAATCATAATTATCAATGATTATGACTGAAAGAGGAATGAGGATTATGAAGATAAAGGATAATACTAATCAAAATTATCAATGATTATGACTGAAATAAGAAAGAGGATTATGAAGATGAAGGATAATACTAATCATAATTATCAATGATTATGACTGAAAGAAGAAAGAGGATTGTGAAGATGAAGGATAATACTAATCATAATTATCAATGATTATGACTGAAAGAAGAAAGAGGATTATGAAGATGAAGGATAATACTAATCATAATTATCAATGATTATGACTGAAAGAAGAAAGAGGATTATGAAGATGAAGGATAATACTAATCAAAATTATCAATGATTATGACTGAAAGAAGAAAGAGGATTATGAAGATGAAGGATAATACTAATTAAAATTATCAATGATTATGACTGAAAGAAGAAAGAGGATTATGAAGATGAAGGATAATACTAATCATAATTATCAATGATTATGACTGAAAGAAGAAAGAGGATTATGAATATGAAGGATAATACTAATCATAATTATCAATGATTATGACTGAAAGAAGAAAGAGGATTATGAAGATGAAGGATAATACTAATTAAAATTATCAATGATTACGACTGAAAGAAGAAAGAGGATTATGAAGATGAAGGATAATACTAATCATAATTATCAATGATTATGACTGAAAGAAGAAAGAGGATTATGAAGATGAAGGATAATACTAATCATAATTATCAATGATTATGACTGAAAGAAGAAAGAGGATTATGAAGATGAAGGATAATACTAATCATAATTATCAATGATTATGACTGAAAGAAGAAACCGAATCAAGTAAATGAACGATAATACTTATGAAAATTACCAATTATAATACTTGACAGAATTTCATGTAAAACTAAATAAAAATTAATTCTGTCCTGTATTTTCCTTTTTTTTCAAATTTCTTGTTGCTCTTTTATTGCTACTCGGGGATTTTTACCTGTTTATTTCGATAAAACTGAAAAAAAAAATCTTTTCTCAAATATATTTAAAATTTCCGTTTATATGGAAAATTAAAATTTAAAAAAATTATCTAGATGTACCTTTTTGCTATTCTGATCTCAACAACAAAAAAAAAATCTTGAAATCTTCTCAGTTATCTTCCAAATATGGTCTCTCTGATATCAGTTCTGCTTTTCTTATAAAGATACTCCCATAGAAAAGTAAAAGATTTCTTAAATCACCTGTTGGACATTCCAAGAATGTGTTGAAGGGGACGGTTAACAGATGGCAACTGAATGTTGCCCCCATAGAATTAGTAACATGTTTAGGTTGGCTGGTTGGTTGGTTGAGCGTCAATTTTTGCTGGGTTACTTAATGTTAAAGTCAATCTTTCTTTTACTTTTCAATTTTGTTTTTTTTTTTGCAACTAAAGCAATTGAAAAAATTAAGACACGAACAGATTTAAAAAAAGATGAAATAAATCAAATCTGAGAATTAATTTTTTATTTATTGCGGACTTTTTGTCCTCATCTTGGTAGTTTTTGTGTTGTTTCTTCTTTCACTACGTTTCGGCCAAATTTCACCTCTGGCCTTCTTCAGGTGATTTACCGCGACCTCGGATAGGAATGCTGAGTCTTGTAACCGTATCCCCAGTAATTACTGACTTCCATAGTTGTTGTCTATCGCATCACGTCCGCAATAAATAAAAAATTAATTCTCAGATTAAGAAACCTCATCACAAAATGATTCCAATTAAAGACAAGTACAACAATTCGGCAAACGAAATCGTTGGAAACGCGTTAGTAAGTGAATCAAAAAATGAACATGCAAGAAAAAAATATTTGAGAAGAGAAAAAACATAATAATATATAATGAAGAAGAAGAAGAAATAATGGTATCTAATGAAGAAGAAGAAATAATGATATCTAATGAAGAAGAAATAATGATATCTAATGAAGAAGAAGAAGAATAAATAATGATATCTAATGAAGAAGAAGAAATAATGATATCTAATGAAGAAGAAATAATGATATCTAATGAAGAAGAAGAAATAATGATATCTAATGAAGAAGAAGAAATAATGATATCTAATGAAGAAGAAGATATAATAATATCTAATGAAAAAGAAGAAGAAGAATAAGATCTAATGAAAAAGAAGAAGAAGAATAAGATCTAATGAAAAAGAAGAAGAAGAATAAGATCTAATGAAAAAGAAGAAGAAGAATAAGATCTAATGAAAAAGAAGAAGAATAAGATCTAATGAAAAAGAAGAAGAAGAAGATCTAATGAAAAAGAAATAATGATATCAAGTGAAGAAGAAGAAGATATAATAATATCTAATGAAAAAGAAGAAGATTTTTAAAAAATTTCAATAATGAAGAAAAGTAAATATCAAATAAGAATATTATAAAAGCAGTAAGTCAGGGAAGATAGATAATAGAAACAGACTAATAATGGTTACACTAAAATATGAAGAAAAGACGCTCAATTTCTTCACAACAATAAAATTTGAAAGGAAAATCGAAAATAAAGGAGAAAAAAATGGGTAAGCCTTTTCTTTTACAATTCGCTATTCATTCGGTGTCGCTTTTGATAAATATCTGTACGTGAACAGGATCTTAATTTTTCTTCTTTTTTTTATGACTTGTGATTTTTTTTAACTATTCAATTATGTAAAGTTTTGATGATTTTTTAAAAATAAAATTTGTATATTTTAAAAAAATTTAAAAAAATTAATCCAGACTTGACAAGAACAGAAAGAGAGCTGAATTTGAAAAAAAAAAAAAAAAAGAAAAACAAAAAGAACCTATTAAAATGCAACAAATCACAATTAGTACGAAAAACCTGTTAACGTAAATAAAAATTTAGACCATTACAACCCCGCCTCCCACAAAAAAAAAAAAAAAAAAAAAAAAACAGAGAAAGTCGGAAAATATTTTGTACAAACGCTTTTTCGTTGAGAAACAAAATATACGAACTTAATTGCTCAGAAATATAAAATAATTTCTATTACGAAAATTGATGGCCAAGTCGGCTGGGGCCGCAAAATACTGACTGCTTCTATGCAGAGGGGTAAGACTTCCCCAACGAGTGTCCTGATATGACACTAAACAATCTGATAGCGAGGCTCCAGTAATGCTGGAGCTTAGGGAAATGCGGAATATCCCTTTATAGCCAATAATCCAAGGTCTACCCGAGGGGTCCTATTTATGGATCAAATAGAACTAAGCTGTGTACTTATGCTAAATTGAATTGTTCGAAGTAGAGCTGCTTTTACATTTAACTGCGTGTAAACAAAAAACTGTACTTAAGTTAAACTGAATTGTTTGAAATACAACTATTTAGAGGTATAAAAATGTATTTGGCTTTTAATAACCTACAATGGTTGATATGCCATAAAACCAAACCAAACCAAACCAAACCAAACCAAACCAATTACAAAAACATATTTGTCTGCAAAAAATCTAAAAGAAGCAGAATCAACAATAGCTATTTTTGAATTAATACGAGAAGATAAAAAAAAATATATATATATTTTGGAGGAGTCTGCTATTTATATACATAACACGTTTGAAATATATAAATTAAATTCGTTTAAAAAAAAAGAGACTCCGCCCCCCCCAAAAAAAACTGAATCTTTGGTGTAAAGAATAATTGATTCCAATAAGGAATCTTTTATGCATCCCTGTACAGATTTCGAAATTTAAGTAAAGAAGAAGGTACCGTTTACGTCAGACAAAACTGCAAATATAATGGTCTGAGATTTCCATTTACTTTATGTAGGTTAGGTAAATGGCTTAGTTGTGTCTTCTGTAAGTTCAATTCGTCAACATCTTAGCATGCAAAACGGATATCTAGATTTGTTTACAACGAAAGGACTGTATTGGTTAATGGAAGAAAACACTAGATGTAAACTAGTTGGAACTAGATAGACCAAGCTATATTAAATCAGGTTTTTTCAAATAATGAATTTTTAATAGGAGAGGTAAGTTTAAAAGCACCATTAAGTAAATCTGATTTTGCATATATTGAAATAGAAGTGGAAATGAAACGGGATGTTGATAAAACAGAGAAACCGTTCTAAATTTACAGAAGAGTTTAGACCTGAAAAGGGAGATAATATTGATAAGGATTATAAATATGACACTATTTACATTAAGGAAATCTGGGAAGGATTAAACAGAAACATAAAATCAATAATAAAAAGATATTAAGTTATAAAATTCTCACATCAAGGGAGAGTAATCGGCTATCTTGTAAAAGAAAAGAAAAGAAAAAGACAAACCTTGAAAAAATGTAAATTATATCAAGTATGGAAAGTTATAATATCTCTTTAAGTATGCAAAATGAATATGAAAATTGGTAGTAACTGGAAAAGTGAAACATAGAAATAAATTTGTTAAAAATCTCCCAATAAAATAAAACGCAAACGGTTTGTGTGTACATCTGTTTGTCTCCAGATATTTAAAAAAGAAAGAAAGAAAGAAAGAAAGAAAGAAATGGAAGCTGAGATCTCAGAGGTTTTTGTTGTAAACTTTAAACAAAAAAAAATTAAAGTAAAAAAGAAAGAAAGAAAGAAAGAAAAGACAACAGAAAGAAAGAACGGAAGGTGAGATCTCTGATGTTTTTTGTTGTAATCTCTAAAGAAAGAAAGAATTAAAGTGAAAAAGAAAGAACGGAAGGTGTGATCTCTGACGCTTTAGTTATCTAAATTTCTGAGACGAAGCTGGTTGATTTTTATCATTAAGGGTTTTCGGACTATTGTCTTTATTGTCATTTCCACTACGTTTCGGCCGATATGTCCTCCGATTTTGTCGAAATTCGTCCTTTATTGAATCTACGGGGGTTGCCTGTTCTGATTTCGTTAGCCATAACTGGGTACAAGTGTTAATTATTCCTGTATTGTTACTCGTCTGGAGTGAGGATTGAACCTGCAACCTCCAGATGATTGTCTCCTTAGAAGCTTAGGGAACCAACGCCTATAACCGTTACGCCATGTGTCCTGCTGGACCATTCAAATACTATTATGTATGTTCTTTCTTGACAAGAATTACTTCTATCATGTATGATTTTTTACCTGTGCTCATATTCAGATTTTTTTTACACGCATACATAATAGTAATAATTCTAGTCAAGTAAGAACATTAAGTTCTAGTCAAGTAAGAACATTAAGTTTATAAGTCCCAAAAATTCACTCAGCCGTTTTGTTATAATCTTTAAAGAAAGAAAAAATGAAAGTGAAGAAGAAAGAAAGAAAGAAAGAAAGAAAGAATGAATCACGTGATTTGTAGCTTGCCACATCGAAAAAGAAAAAAAAAAGGAAAAGAAAGCAGACAAGTTGTCAGGAAAGATGGCTGATGTCACAACGGAACAGTTTCTTCTGTTTTTGAGTTTGTCTGCTTGGCTTTGTATCTTTTCAAGAGGAAGAGAGACAAAGAGAGAGAGAAAGTGAGAGAGTCTCCATTTTTAAAGATTATATAAGACTCATACGCCATTATCGACTGGTGTATTCTAGTATTAAATATAATTGTAAACTATTATTTAAGTATGAAAAACAAAAGCTAAAATTCACAAAAACCTTAGAACTGTAAAAAAATTATAAGACAAGTGAATTAACAAACATACCAGTTGAAATAGTAAGTACGCTGACATAATTTTTTTCAATTTGTTTATTCTTTGAAAGAGTTTGGTTTGATTTTATGGCAAATCAATCATTGTTCGTTGTTTAATGCCAAACCCTCTTTATACATATATATCAAATATATATCATTTGGTTTGGTTTGATTTTATGGCAAATCAAACATTGTTGGTTATTTAATGCCAAATCCTCTTTATACGTATATATTAAATATATATGATTTAGTTTGGTTTGGTTTTATGGCATATAAACCATTGTAGGTTATTTAATGCCAAATCCTCTTTATACTTATATATTAAATATATAGGATATGGTTTGATTTGATTTTATGGCAAATCAAACATTGTTAGTTATTTAATGCCAAATCCTCTTTATTCGTATATATTAAATACATATGATTTAGTTTGGTTTGGTTTTATGGCATATAAACCATTGTAGGTTATTTAATGCCAAATCCTCTTTATACTTATATATTAAATATATAGGATATGGTTTGATTTGATTTTATGACAAATCAAACATTGTAGGTTATTTAATGCCAAATCCTTTTTACGCATAAGTATTGAGTATATGATTTCTAAACATATTGTTGATAACATATTGAAACGAGTATGAACTCATTTTTTCTTACACACAGTTAAACGGTTTCATTTATTTCTATCTAATACTAATTAATTGTTGTATAGCCACATAATACATATGCATGCAGAAACATAACGAAGCAATGCAGACGAATGGACACAGGTCTTTAGAAAAATATACCTCTCACTTTATGGAAAGGGTTGTGTGTGAGAGGGAGTTGGAGACTGAACACAACTGCAACATATTGACCCTCTACTCTTATGGCCATAACAGCGTTTCTTTCCCGTTCTCCTGGGCTGCTCAACCGAGCGCCTAGGGGCCCAGCCTCTCTGGGACATGGTCCTCATTCCAGCATCTTCTCTCCAACTGCAACTGCTCAATCGGGGGCCTGAGGGCCCCCTCTGCTGTGTGCTGGTTCTCTTTACTGCATCTTATCTCCAACTGATTGAACTTCCTGTGCACCGAGTTATATAATAATTTGACGCCCACTCTTCTTCCTGCGAGCGTCTTAATTTCACACTCAATTCAACCCGTCCACGGTCAAGGTTATATCCTGACATTCCTCGACCGGATGCACCTGTTATTTACACTGGTGCATTTCCTATTTTGACAGCTTGGCCGGGTCGGAGGTCAATATGCAACATTAATCATTTGTTTCCACGCAGTTAAATGTTTTCGAGTATTGCTATGTATAACTAACAATTCAATTAGACATCAGAAGGAGGTGTCCTCTTGGTGTAGG
Organism: Sepioteuthis lessoniana; assembly: GCA_963585895.1. Taxonomy (NCBI): domain Eukaryota; kingdom Metazoa; phylum Mollusca; class Cephalopoda; order Myopsida; family Loliginidae; genus Sepioteuthis; species Sepioteuthis lessoniana. The sequence goes on from OY757917.1 coordinate 29,668,546, forward strand.
GGTTAAAGCACTTGACTGCGGAATCGTAGTTAGCGAGTTCGAATTTCAGTCGCTCTATTACGTTCTCTTTCGGACAAATACCCTCGGGAAAGGTCTGAACCCTCTTATCCTCCCAACTATGGGTTAAATAGTACCACTTCTATTCTTCTAGAAGGATGAATTTGGCATTAAATAATCTACAAATGTTATTATGCCATTAACAAAGAAGCTAAACTAAACATCAGTCATTTGTTTACAAAGTTCAATGATCAAACAGTTCTATTTTAAAAAGCTCAGTTTAGTCTAAGTACACAGTTTAAATGTCAAACAGTTCAAGTTGGCCTATAGACAGGACCCTATCAGGTACTACCACTCTGGGTCAGAGTAGACCTGGGAGTGATGGGACTGAAGGCATACTCCGCATTTCCGAAAGTTCCAGAATTATTGGAGTCTTATCATTAGATTGTTTAGTGTCGTAATCAGGACACTCGTTGGGGAAGTCTTACCTTTCTGTCTAGGTGAAGTCGGTTTATTCGTAAGTCCCAGCCAGAAAGAGTTTGGTGAACTGCAGCAAAGTTGTTATGAAGAGGATACTGAAGGATCGATCATTAGACCTAGGGACATAAAACTATTATTATCTTGGTTGAATGTTAGTAAAAGTATGGAACCTGATGAAACGCATCCTAAAATAATAAAATACTTTTCATCTAATCTAATGTTTTATCAATAAGTAAGTAAAGTTGGCGACCGTAGTCGAGGGCGACCAGAAGGCTCCCTTTTTAATAGCTACAACACCGAGGAGTAGGGGAGGGTGCTACTTCTTTTCCTAGATTGCTCCACTTTACCCTTGATATGTACCTTTATTGCTGAGTGTTAAGTAAGGGGGTATCAAGTAGCATTTTTAAAGTCTCTGGTATGACGCAACCGGGGATTGAACCCAGGTCTCCCGGACAATTGGCGAACACTCTACCCACTAGGCCAATGAACGCAAATTGTTTGGGAGATGTATTGAATATAAGATGATTCCATATATTTGGAAAACAGCAATTGTAATAATTCTACATGAAAAGGTTCGATACATTTAAAAGGTAATTACTGAACATATTCTCTTGTCTAATGGTTTTGAAAAATTAATCAGAAATCATATATCAAATTTTATAGGGAATATAAAACGTAATCAATACTGTTTTACCCATGGTAAATCAACATTATTTAATATTGATATCATAAATGAATATTTGAAGGAAAGGGATAGTGAGGTTATATATTGGGACTTTAGCCCGGCATTGGATACGGTATCCAATTATCGTTTACTCGGGGGAAAAAACTAGTAAATGTTTTAAGATACTTTTAACAGATCAGTGAAAGAAAAAAATGGTAACAATTTGAATTTCTTAAAAAAAGTAATTGGTGAAAAAACACGTATCTGACAACAATACATTAAAAAATTGAATTTTTTAAAATTTTGATTAAAAGAAATTTTTCTTTTTCAAATACAAAAAATTGAAGGTTCAGTTTTAAATCGTAAGATTGAAAATGCATATTTAATTTTTTAGACAAAACCTTTTCTGATGGTTAGTTTTATTTTAATAGTTTCAAGGTTGCCAGTCTAAGAGAAGGTCAATAATAGTATTACAGTCGGTTGGTTGGTTATTTTGTTTAAAGGCATATTAACTACTGTCTCTTATTTAAAGCCAAATCTTTTTTTCTGTGCATATGATTTCATGTGTATTAATAAATTGTTAGCAATAATTTTCATTTACTGTTAGGTGTTTGTTTGCCATGAAAGTGTTGAGTTTTTTTTTGCCGCAAAAATGTTGGGAGTTTGTTTAGCATAAAAGTGTTGGGTGTTTGCCGTAAAAGTGTTGGGTGATTGCCATGAAAGTGTTGAGTTTTTTTTGTCGCAAAATTGTTGGGAGTTTGTTTACCATAAAAGTGTTGGGTGTTTGTTGTAAAAGTGTTGGGTGTTTGTTTGCCATGAAAGTGTGGGGTGTTTGTTTGCCATAAAAGTGTTGGGTGCTTGCCGTAAATGTGTTGGGTGTTTGTTTGCCTTTGAAGTGTGGGGTGTTTGTTGACCGATTTGAAGAATATGGCATAGTTTAGTTCCTTTGTTTTTAACGGCATATCAACTTTTATGGGTTATTTAATGTCAATGCCATCTTTGGGGAAGGATAGTGGAAATGCTATTCAAATAATAGCCGTGTTGGGGGATAAGGGAGTTTATACATTTCCAAAGGGCATCAGTCCGTAACTAAATGCAATAGCGCAACTGGGGTTTGAACTCGCTTACTACGATGTCACTGTGCAGAACGTTAGGCACTACGCCACGGAACACATCCCGAAGAATACAGTCGGAACTTAACCATATAGATGTTACTACTTGATATAACAAACTGATTGATCGGATTGGGATTTTCCGATCACCTGCGTAACCTAATTAAGAGCTGAAGTGGAGTGTTGCAGGTCACGTGACCGCTGAGTATCCGGATCTCGGACCATTCAGTCTCTAAGATTCCTTCTTCAAGTATTACAGGTCGTTACCCACGGCCAACACTTTGAGAGGGTTGAGAGGTATTACCCATATGGAGAAGTGCAGTCGGCGTATTCAACAGCCCGAGCCAAAAATTTTCAAAAACTCTCACCAAAACAATCACTTATTTAAAAAGATGTCTATCTATCAGAACTAATATTAATGAGATATCAACTCCTAATTCCTTACGCTGTGACTTGACGTTTTACGAAAGGGATACTGCGACTTGAGAAAATTTTAGTCACAGTTAAATCAAGTAAATCTCATTGCCTCGAGAAAAGCAGTTAATTAATCAATATGGTTACTCAGCGATTTACTAGCTTATGGGATAATTTGATTTCATTGAATCAAGAAAAAAATTTACCAACTTGACAGTGAATATATAACATCGATAATATGGTCATAAATTCCTCGAAGATTAACTATTTGTTCTCAAACATATATATACGAGGATCATTAAATAAGTTTCCTGGCTTTTTTTCGTATGGACACTTTTATTGATAGTACACACATGAAACTCTTGTCCCCTTCCAAGTAATCTCCAAGGATGGAGTTGTGGACTGGTGCATTGTCCTGGTAGAAATGCCACTGACCCGATTTGAAGAGTGCTGGCCTCTTCCCAAGGAATCTCTTCCTGAACTCCCTTAAAACCTCAACATAGTAACCCTAACCCTAACCCTTTGGCCAATCAACTATGGTATATTGACTTCCTTACTCCTCCCACACCTTTCCTCATCCCTCACAGACTCCCTGGCTTCCTTGAATCTCTTATGCCACTCGAAAACTGATGCTCGATTCATACAAGAGGCTCCAAAACTAGTCTGAAACATTCTATATGTTTCTGTGGCATTTTTTCCAAGTTTAAAACAGAATTTTATTGCATATCGTTCTTCTAAAGTGTCTTCACGTCCAGATTGCACTTTTGAAATTCACCAGCTGTGACAATCAGACTTTAGTAAGGTGTATTCCAATTCCTGCTGTGGGTGTTCATTTGAACCTGAAATCATAAAAATTAACCAGTCATCTCATGAGATGTTTAGCTTCTTTCATACTGAATTTTCAAGAGTCTACGACAATTTTAAATTCCTGTACAAAAAAGTCTGGAAAATTATTGAATGCACCACGTATATAGAGATAGATAGATAAATAGATAGATATACAGACAAATGTGCTGACAGAGAGATAGATAGTGTTCGGTTGGTTGGGTTGTCCTTTATGCTATATCAACCACTGTGTATTTTTTAATGCCAGATACTGTTTATACATTATATGCATAATTTTTAAGCGATTAGTTTGTAGGTAACATTATTTTTAAATGAGCTCGAGCTAATTTGCTTGCACACAGTTAAATGGTTATTGCACGCAGTAATATGCATCAGTGTATAGCTATTTACGACCAGATATTTAATATTAATCATTTGTTTGCAGACAGTTAAATGATTTCAAAGATTATCATTTAACGATAATAATTTCATTTAGTTTTTAATTATTTGTTTACAGATAGTTAAATGATTTCGAGTATAACTATTTAACATTAATAATTCTATTAATCAAGTATTCTTATATAACACAAACAACTTGCTCAAAGATTTATGGCTTGAAATCAGTAAAAATAATAATCATTAGTTTAAAAAAAAACTGAACAGTTTTATTTGACCCATAACAGGTAGTACCTCTATGGGGCAGAATGGACCTGGGAGTAATGGCAATGAAGGGGTTTTCCTCATTTCACAAACTCCATCAGATGCAGTTTAATGTCATACCCGGGATACTAAACGATTTCAAGTATTGCTATCTCACACTAATAATTTTATTCAACATTATTCATTCACTTTCACACAGTTAAGCAAAAGAGAAAATAGATAAAAGTTTATAAATGTGAATATCAAAGGTTTTTTTTCATCATCTTGTAAGATCTACCAAAATATCTACCTTTTCTCTCTCTCTCTCTCTCTCTATATATATATATATATATATATATATATACAAGTGGTGCCTTCAATAGGTTTCCAGACTTTTTTGTACAGGCGTTAAAAATTATCGTAGACTCTTGAAAATTCAGTTGACCAATTTTTATGATTTCAGGTTAAAATGAACAGCTACAATGGCAATCGGAATACACCCTACTAACTACCCTACTCCCTGTGACTTTTGGTTATTCCCTAAGCTCAGAGGCTGTCGTTATGAGACGAAAGTCATTGACATTGTCGTTGTGTGACGAAGGTCATTGACATGCTCACACAAGAGGACTTCCATGAGGCTTTTCCAGAATTTGTTGGAATGGTACAACAAGTGTATTGCAGCAGGAAGAGATTACTTCGAAGGGGACAAGAGATTCATGCGTGTACAATCAATAAAAGTGCCCATACGAAAAAAGTTTGGAAACTTATTTAATGATCCTCGTATATGTATGTATAATTTGTAAGTGAATATTTTGTAGTTAACATTATTTAAAATGAGCCAGAGAGTATTTGTTTACACACAGTTAAATGGTTTCAAGTAGTGCTATCTAATATTAATAATTCTATTTAATATTAATCAATTGTTTTCACCTAGTTAAATGGTTTCGAGTATAGTGAATGATAGAATTGTACTATTTGATCCATAGATGGGATCCTATATGGTATTACAAACTAGACCTGGGAGTAATGACAACGAAAGAGTAGTCTATATTCCCCAAAGTTCCAATAAAGTAAATGGTAAAGTTGGCGACCATAGTCGAGGGCCACCACAAGGCTCCTTTTTCAATAGCTACTACACCGAAGTGTAGGGGAGGACGCTACTCTTTTCCCAGGATTGCTCCACTTGATAGTACCTTATATTGCTGAGCCTTAAGCAAGTAGGCATCAAGTGCCATTTTAAAAGTCTTTGGTATGACGCTACCTGGGATTAAACCCAGGTCTCCCGGACCATTGGTGAACACTCTACCCACTTGGTTCATGAGCCGATAACGCTCCAAAACTAGATCCTAACCTTCAAGTATCACAGGCGGGGACATAGATATCACCAATATAATTATATACAGATTATGAATATTCGATAGGAATACGTGAAACTATACGACAGTGAAAAGTATTTTGTAAAAATAATTTTTTTGAAACTGTAAAGCAATTACATGTTATTCTCCACTTCTCAGCCATGGGTAAATAGTAAGGCAGAATATGTTCTTTAGCCTTGATACAGTAACCGGTCTAGAAGGAAAAAATGTTAATCAAAACCACCAGTAATCGGTTTAAAGGTTTGGTTTTGTTTGGTTTTATTGCACATCAGCTATTGGAGGTTATTTAATACCAAATCTATTTATATATGTATAAACAGTTCGATTTCAAACAATTCAGTTTAGCATAAGAACACAGTTTAGTTCTATTTGACTTATAGATAGGACTCTATCAGGTGCTACCACACCGGGCTAGAGAGGACCTGGGAGTGATGGCAATGAAGGGATACTCTGCACTTTCCAAAGCTCCAGCATAACTGGAACCTCATCATCAGATTGTTTAGTCTCATATTCAGGACACTCTTTGGGTGTCTTACCATTCTGTAGAGAAACAGTCAGTGTATTTAATACTCCAGCCGACTGGTCCCAGAATTATTTGATCCATACATAGGACTCTATCGGGTTCTACCACTCTGGGCCAGAGTGGACCAGGGAAATATGGCAACAAAAGGATACTCCTCATTATCCAAAGCTCCGGGTTTACTGGAGCCTCACCACCAGATTGTTTACTGACAAATCAGGACATTCGTTGGGTGTGTCTTACCCCTCTGCAGAGAAGAAATCGGTGTATTTGACTGCCCCAGCCGACTGGGCTCAGATGTATTTGACCCATACATAGGACCCTATCAGGTGCTATCATTTCGGGCCAGTGTGGACCTGGGAGTAATGGCAATAAAGGGGTACTCTGCATTCCCTAAAGCTCCAGCATTACTGAAGCGTCAGCGTCAGATTGTTTAGTGTCATATATCCAGGACATTCGCTAGGAGTGTCTTACCCTTAAGCAGAGAAGCAGTCGGTGTATTCTACAATCCCAGCCGACTGGGCAACATATTTCGCTTAAAGATTGACTTTGTGCTACTATTCTTTCCATGGGGAAGGGTTGGGTAAATACATACGAATATGGCAAACAGGTTATTTTTCCTCACTTTTCAACATGCATTCCTCCCCGCCACACACAAGAAATAATGCTTTCTATCTGAAAACTTGCTATATTTAATGTTGTTCGTGTTCTCTCAGTATCAGTTTTGGCTTAAGTGGAAATAAATAACGGCATTACTTTTGGAACATTTCCCATTTCGACGAATTTATTCTACAGCTTTCCCCAACTATACAGTCAGTAAGAAAAGAGACGGACCTCTTTTTTCTTTAGAAAGCAGAAGCGAACTGAAAAGAAAGGTGGTTGAAGAATTGATCGACTACTACATGCTGATGATTCGCCTTAAATATTTATTAACCTTAACTTAAATCTGGCACAAGGCCACAAATGTAATTAATAGATTTCTTGAGTGATTTTGACGGTATGAGCCTACAATGAACGCAATTCTCTAACCTGTAAGCATATGTCAAGAGGTTAGGGAATCTCGCCCATTGTATGTTCGTATTTAGCATTTTCGTCTAGTTGTTTCTTAAGAGGGTTTTATTGTACACACGGTCCTACGAAAACGAATCATTTTTAAGCAGATCTGTTTGAGCCATAATTAAACTCCAATAGGTACTACTAGTCCGGGTCAGAGTGGACCTTTGTAGTAATGGCCATGAAAAGGTGTAACATATTGACTTTCGACCTAGCCGTCAATCAAGGAACAGGTGCATCCGGTCGAGGATATCAAGATATAGCCATGACCGTGGACGGGTTGAATTGGGTGCAGATGCGACGCTCACAGGAAGCAGGTGGGTGTCAAACAATGATATAACCCGGTGCGACAGGATGTTCAGTTAGTTGGTGTCAGTTAGTTGGAGATAAGATGCTGTAGAGAGAACCAGCACCCAGCAGAGGGCTATGGGCCCTCAGGCCCCCCGATTGAGCAGCCCAGTAGAACGAGAAAGAAGTACTGCTAAAAATAAAGGAACTGGGGGTCAATATGCTGCAGTTTGTTCAGTCCCCAACTAACTTCTCGCACATAACCCTTTCGTAACCATTTCGCAACCATTTCGAATAAAGTGTGAGAGGTATATTTTTCTAAAGAAGTGTGTTCGTTCGTCATTATTGTTGATTTTGTTTCCGCATGTATATGTGTATAGTTGTATCACGCCTATATAACAGAAGTTCTTCACACTCCCCAGATCTTTAGAACTGGAGCCTCACCAACAGACTCAGTTTAGTATTCTGGCCCGGACACTCTTTTTTTTCGGGAGGTTGTTAATAGGGGGATACAGTTATCTATGCCCCTCTGACGAGGAATCATTGGTGTGAGGAATCCGTAAAGATCGAACACATTTCTCCGGGAAATAGTCAGGAATCTACAAAGATTAGCTTATTCTGGTACAAGGCTACTAGTGTGGGCCTCCTAGGAAAATATAGACTTCAGTATAGAAAATAATGGTCAGCTAAACAGTGAAACTCTCAATACTAAGGGAACTTACCTCAGAAGGTACAAGAAAAATTAGTTTACCAAGATTGTGCAATAGTGGAGCCTCCCCGAAGCAATAAATAAATAAATAACCAGTAAAAAAACTGAAGCATTTTTATTATTGACACAAATTTTAACAAAATTTAAAAACAAAATTTCCAGAAATGCCAAAAAAAAAAAAAAGAATTTTCTTCTTTGATTATTATGACTTTTTGCTACATCTAAGGGAACTCTAATCAAGGAAAATAATTACTTTAACGGACATCGGCATAATGGTTAGTGTGTTCGCCTAATGGTTTAGGAGACCTGGGTTCAATCCCTGGTCGAGTCACACCAAAGACGCAAAAAATGGTACTTGATGCCTCCTTGCTTAACACTCAGTATTATAAGGTAAGGGTAAAGTAGAGCAATCCAGAGAAAGGAGTAACGCCCTCCCAAACACCTTGGTGTAGTAGCTATCGAAAAGGGAGCCTTCGGGTCACCCTCGACTAAGGTCACCAACTTTACTTTTACTTATGCATTTAATTTGTTTGTTTCTTCGCTAAATGGCATATCAACCTTTGTAGGTTATTTAATGCCAAAGCTGTTCTCATAGAAGAACAGTAGTGGTGCTATTTAACCCATAGCTGGAAGGATAAGGGGGTTCATACGTTTCCCAAGGGTATTTGCCCGAAGGTGAACGTAATAGCGCGACTGGAGTACGAACTCGCATACTATGATTCTGCAGTCCATCGCTTTAACTATTACGCCACGAGGACAACCAGCTTTATGCAATTAAGTTTCGTTAAAAATTTTGTGAAGAATAAAAAAAAAAGTTCAATCTTTTCAAAGTCTGTTTGTTTTTTATTTGTTTTTTTTTTGTTTTTTTTCCAGTATTGTATAGCGCCAATTATCTCCGTGTTTCGGGAAACCCTGCTTTGAAAATCGTCCCTCGAAGACCTGATTCTTTAGCTGAATTTGAACACGATTCGAAGAAAGTAATGTAGAAAATTCAGCTTTATAAAGCAGGAATTTATCTTCATCTTTTTTTTATAGTTCTAAATTTGGATAAGTAAGCCAGAAAGTGACAATTATTTATAGAAATGAAATTAGCCACAACGCGTTTCCTTAAAAAGCCTTCATTTGCTGAAAACCAAGAACAGTTGAGAATGAGAGACAACCAATGGCTGCCATGTTGGATGTGTGATTTCAAGTTTACAAACTTCCGGTTTAGTTGTTTTGTTTCCTTGACTGAATTGTTCCATTTTTGTCGGCAACGAAGAGAGAGAGAGAGAGAGAGAGAGAGAGAGAGAGAGAGAGAGAGAGAGAGAGAGAAATGGACCAATGTGAGAAAGCCATAGAAAATAGGCACTGAATTAGCTCAGTAAAAATAAAATAAGAAAAAATGAAAATAAAATAAAATAAAAAAAATAAATAAATAAAATGGTTCATTTGTGGCAGTGACCACACAAGGAAGGGGTGAGGACGGGTGAAAACAGAAAGAGAATTGTCGAAAAATACCGTTAAATAATAGTACGTATTAAGATGGAAGGAATCAAAAGAAAACCCTAAAAATCGGGCTCCTTTTTTATTTTCAAATTAGCTGGGTTTTTTTATTTGCCTGAATGATTTTGTGTTTTGCAGTCTTGGACTGAGACCAAAAACTAATATATAACCGCCCCACGGAAAAAAAAGATTTGATTTGCCTTTTTTTTCCCTATCTTTTGCGACACCCAACCACACACACACACACACAAAAAAAAACAAAAACAAAAAAAAAAAACGGGGAAGGAATAATTAAATTAAAGAAAAAAAAAAACCCTTTTTCGTAAAGTACAAACGATTATATAAAATCTTAGGCTGAAAAAAAATCATTGTCCCTTGTCTTGGTTTTTTGGTTTCTTTTTTAATGGCATATCAATCTTCATTGGCTATTTGATGCCAAAGCCATCATTGTAAAAGAACACCAGTAAAGATCTTATTTTTTAAAACTCATCATAGAACTAATCATATAACTCTTTTGTTACTGAGGTTTTGTTTGGTTTCTTCATTTTATGGTATGTCAACTTTCGTGGGTTATATAATTCCAAAGCTATCCTTGTAAAGTAAGTAAAGTTAGCGACCATAGTCGAGGGTGACCCGAAGGCTCCCTTTTCGATAGCTACTACACCAAGGTGTAGGGGAGGGCGCTACTCCATTCCCTGGATTGCTCCACTTTACCCTTGAACCGTACCTTATAATGCTGAGTGTTAAGCAAGGTGGTATCAAGTTCCATTTTTAAAGTCTTTGGTATGACTCGACCTGGGATTGAACCTAGATCTCCCGGGCCATTGGCGAACACTCTAACCGCAGGGCCAATGTCCCGGTTCTAATCAAAAAAATCTTATGAAAAACATGTTTGGTTTGATTTAGTTCCTTTATCATACGGTATATCAACTTTCCTGGGTTATTTAATGCCAAAGCCATATTTACCCTTGTTATGCTATGATTGCTTTATAAAGTCTTAGACGGCATGAGTTCTGGATATAACATAGTATTCCAATCTTTTTTTCTAAGATATCTAATATAATTAAAATAATAATAGATATAATTTAATATAATGTCGACGGGGCTAAAAATACATTAATTGTATCCCCCTGTCGAGGGGTAAGACTTCCCCGCTAAAAAACAAAAACAATAAACAAATAAATAAAAGGGTGACCTGGATATGATAATAACACCCCACTTCTATAGACTTGGATAACGTGTAGAACCCCTTCATTGCCATTACTTTCAGGTCCACTCTCACCGGTATTGGAACAACGTGTGATGGTTCCGGCAATGGGTTAACTATGTCTGTTTAACTATTCGATCGGACCGTGTGCAAAATAAAACCACCTTAAGAAACAACAAAAATATAAATATGAATAATATAATTACTTAAAATCATATAATAACACCGGTTTACTAAGAAATTGAGGCAAGCACAAAAATACCCGTTTTTACCTAATTTGAGGGTGCTGAATTCAAATTTGAAATCCGTTTTTACTCATCACCTCTACTTTATCAGATATGCATAGCATGCATTTTGTGCATATACGGTACATAAAGGCGTATATGAATTCAGGGTTAATTCTAATATTGTGAGACTTATGGCTTTATTTTTCTAAATGTAAGTGATAGCATTACATTATATATATATATATATATATGGTAATATATCAAGACGGATTTTGACAGTTGAGATAGCAGGTCTCAATCCACACTCTGGCAGTCATTGGAAGAGGTTGTCTCGCAGGCGGCGAAGGAGGTTGGTGTCCTTCAACTATCGTGTTACACATCTTTTGGGTTACTAAATGTTAGTATTACATTTTCAAATGCACATTTAGTTTTACTTTGTTATATTTTCAGATTCTTCAATGGCTTCAAGCACGTCAAAATGTCGAGGATGCCTCAACAAGGCCAATTCTTTCTGCTACGTGTGTGGGGACTTCACAACAGTTGCACAGCGTCGAACCATCTCTTACCTCCTCAGAACCGCCTACTTTCACTATTTTGACTGTAAAATTGGTGATCAGGACAGGTCTTGGGCTCCACACATCTGTTGTAAACCCTGCTACAATGGACTAACTGTATGGTTTAATGGCAAGAAAGCAGCTTTCAACTTTGCAGTCCCAATGGTTGGGAGAAAGCCGCGAAACCACGCAGATGATTGTTATTTTTGTTTAACTAATATAACTGGTTTCAATGCATCTAGGAAAAGATCAAATATCCCAACCTTTGATCTGCTATGAGACTCGTTCCCCATTAAGATGATCTTCCTGTACCCACACCTCCAGTAAATAAGGATCTTCTTTCCTCATCAGATGAAGAAATGCCTTCAAGGGAGGATTCTGCCGAGTTAATATCTTTGGAAGATATTGAGTTTACATGTTCAGGAACAAGTGGCAATGAGCCACACTGGATCACGCAAGAAGACCTGAATGATCTTGCTCGTGATTTGTATCTGTCAAAACAGCAGTCAGAGCTCTTAGCTTCTCGGCTTAAACAGTGGAACATAGTCAAGGAAGATGTAAGGATTACCAGTTTCAGGAATCGGAACTAATAAGGTCATTGGTCTTCTTACGGTTACGCAAACGGGCTTGACAAAGTACTGTTGTTTTCTCTGTCTCTGGGATAGTCGGGCTGTATCCCAGCATTACAAGCAGAAAGACTGGGGGTCTAGAAGCACTTTTGTTCCTGGCGAACACAGCGTCAAGGAGAATCCTCTGGTGGACATGAATAAGGTGCTTCTTCCTCCTCTTCACATCAAGCTTGGTTTGATGAAGAATTTCATGAAGGCGTTGCACAAAAATGGTGCTGCCTTCGAACATTTGTCTACTGTGTACCCAGGTCTTAGTGCTGCTAAGCTCAAAAAGGGCATCTTTGTCGGACCTCAGATCCGAGAAGTGCTGAAAGATACTGATTTTGAGGAGCTTCTTAACTTAAACGAACTGAGAGCATGGGAAGCATTCAAGTCAGTCTGTAGTGGCTTCCTTGGTAACACACGCGTACCAGATTACCAATCCTGTATTGAGAAGTTGCTAAAGTCTTACAAGGGTATTGGGTGCCGAATGTCACTCAAGATTCATTTTCTCCATTCCCACCTCAACCTCTTCCCGCCAAACCTTGGAGCAGTGAGTGATGAACATGGAGAAAGATTCCACCAAGGCATTACGAAGATGGAGAACAACTATCAAGGCAAATGGATGCCCGGCATGATGGGAGACTTCTGCTGGATGCTCTTGCGTGACATCCCAGAGGCAAAATACACCAGATCTTCTAAGAAAACACATTTTTCACTGTGGTACTATGAATTGTGTAATTGTGTCATCCTAGTATATTGATTCAATCAGTGTTCTTTATCTATCCTGTTTTATCTGTTATAAGCTGCTGCAACTCTTGAAATATGCACATATATTCTCTGTTTATACTAAAATGAGACTATTTAAAAGCCAGAAAACTAGTGGTGCTAAAGCAAAACTATTTACAAATTTGAATTCAGCACACCCAAATCAACAAAAAACACCTATCCCCATTCTTGTCTCAGGCCAAAAATTTATTTTTGTAAACCAGTGTGATTAGTATTAGATAAAAATACTTGAAACCATACCACTGTGATAAAATTATTTGTGTTTGATAGGATTAATTGATATCAGATAACAGTATGCAAACAAAAGATTCATCTATACAAATATAAATACGAATATACAGTAAACACTATTCCCTAAATAACACTAGACGGGTTGACTTACCATTAAAAATCAATCAATCTATATTTAATGGTAAGTTGAATAATCTTAGATCTGATGTGACACATGAAAAATGAGACCCATTTGATACTTTGCTTGCATTACTTGTTTCAAAAGGGCTCATCAGTTTCAGAAGCGGCAAAAAGTATTTGCATTGTTCCAGGGAATAAAGACTTAAGTGTTAAGAATTCGAGCGTTGTTACACACTGCTTAGCTTAGTCTTTCGCTAAAAGATTCCCCACGCTACCTAAATTGAATCTTTAATCATATTTACCGACCCCTCCACTTGGGCAGGATATGACACAAGGTCAATTTTTTAAGCGGAGTTTAACAGGTTTGGATTCAGAGTTTTCCTTCACCTCGACTAGTTGCCTTACCAAGGCTGAAGAGCCTAGTCTGCCCTACTATTTTACCCATAGCTGGAGGGAGAATGATTGGATTCATACCTTTCCCAAGGATATTAGTGCCATGTGAAATGCAATCAGTCTAGTCCAGGATTTGAACTCGTGTCGCCGTGTCCATTTCATTCGACGATAACCATTACCCCACAGGCACCTTTTAATAAATCATCAAATATTAATCAATTATAAATCGTCACAAACATAGCAACAATCATATTGATAAAACGAGGTATAATTCATATCTAATATTAAAAATAGATCATTCGGCTGCAGATTACACCGACTTCATCCCATCAAGTGCCCTTGATAGGACACTAAAGTAACCGATGGTGAGGCTCAAGTCCTGGAACTTTGGTGAATGTGTAGAATCCCTTTAATTGGCATTAATTTGATGTTCACTCTGAACCGCAGCGATTTGCACCTGTTAAAGTCTCATCTACGTGTTAAATAGAACTATTTAATCATTTATTATACTTGAAACCATTTACCTGTGCGCGAACGAACAAATAATGTTGAATAGAATTACTTGTGTTAAACGATTTAACTGTGTACAAATAAAATTATCAGCATTTGATAGCAATACTTGAAACCATTTAACTGAGTACAAACAAATGAGCTCAGGTTCATTTAAAAATTGTTACCAAACCATAGATATTTATATATATATATATATATATATATATATATATATATATATATACGAGGTACATACGATAAATTTCCAGACTTTTTTCGTATGGGCTTTTAAAATTGTTGTAGACTCTTGAAAATTCAATACGTTATTGCAATACATCTTATGAGATGACAGATCAATTTTTATGATTTCAGGTTCAAATGAACAGCTACTGAAGCAATTGGAATACACCCAACTAAAGCCTGATTGTCACAGCTGGTCAATTTCAAAAATGCAGTCTGGACGTGAGGACACTTTAGAAGAACGATATGCAATAAAATTCTGTTTTAAACTTGGAAAAAATGCCACAGAAACTGATGGAATGCTTCAGACTGCTTCTGGACCATCTTGCATGAATCGAGCATCAGTTTTTGAGTGGCATAGAATCTGTGAGGGATGATGAGAGGTATGGGAGGAGTAAGGAAGTCAATACACCAGAGTTGATTGGCCAAAGGGTTAGGATTAGGGTTACTATATTGAGGTTTTAAGGGAGTTCAGCAAGAGATTCCTTGGGAAGAGGCCAGCACTCTTCAAATCGGGTCAGTGGCATTTCCAGCCGGACAATGCACCAGTCCACAACTCCATCCTTGTCACAGACTATTTGACCAAGATGGGTATCAAGACAGTTCCTCAGCCTCCCTCTAGTCCAGACCTTGCTCCCTGTGACTTTTGGTTATTCCCTAAGCTCAGTGGCTGTCGTTATAAGACAATTGAGGAGATGAAAGAGGCTGTGACGAAGGTCATTGACACGCTCACACAAGAGGACTTCCATGGGGCGTTCCAGAAGTTGTTAGAACGGTACAACAAGTGCATTGCAACCGGAGGAGATTACTTGGAAGGGGACTAGAGTTTCATGCGTGTACTATTAATAAAAGTGCCCATACGAAAAAGTCTGGAAACTTATCGTATGCACCTCATATATATATATATATATATATATATATATATATATAAACAGGATTTTCATTGAATAACTTAGAAACAAGCAACCAACCAATATTATCAACAGTCAATATTCATTTCAGTCGGCAAAAATAAAAAGAAATTGTCTAAGCTGACCCTGCTAAAAAACAGGTTTTAGGTTTCTTTATTTGTATGTTATTCAATGCCAGAGCTATCCTTGTAGGAGGACAGCAATGTTAGTATTTAATTCATAGCTGAAGGGATGATAAGAGTTCATATCTTTCCTAAGGGTATTAGTTGCCAAGTCGGATGGGGCTGTAGAATTCACCAACTGCATCTGTATAGATTGGTAAGACACCCCAGCAAGTGTCCTAGATATGACACAAAACAATCTGATGTTGAGGCTCCAGTAATGCTGGGGCTTTAGGGAATACGGAGTACTCCTTCACTGCCATCGCTCCCAGGTCCACTCTGACCCAGAGTGGTAGGACCTGATAGGGTCCTATCAATCGGTCAAATAGAACTAAACTGTGAACTTATGCTAAATTGAATTACTTAAAATAGAACTGTGTTGATATTTAAACTGCGTACTTACGCTAAACCGAACTGCTTGAAATATAATTTTTTGACATTTAAACTACGTACTTATGTTAAACTGAATTGTTTGAAATGGAACTGTTTTTGTATGCTAAACTGAATTGTTTGAATTAGAACTGCTTTTGACATTTAACTGTGTGTAAACAAAAACTATACTTGTACATATATTTTTTTAAGTAGAAGAATTAATATTGTGAATTGAATTACCACGACCAGAAAATCCGGCGAACACCTACGCACAACATGCGAGAACACTGGACAGCTGTTTCCATAATTAGTTGATTTGGTGTCATTTGCGTGCGATATTAACTGGTGGCTCAGTTGTAGAGTTTCGGCACTGCAATCTGTGGTTGCTGGTTCGATCTCCAGTAGTTGAGATTACTGCTGATGAAACCTAATAACGTCCAAACCGCTGTCCAGTGTTCCCGTATGTCGTGCGTAGGTGTTCGCCAAATTTTCTGGTCGTTGTAATTCAATTCATAAAAACTATACTTATATTGAATTAAAATTGTTTGACTCAATTGAATTGGTTTGGTTAGGTTTCTTTGTTTAACATCATATCAACCTTTGCATGTTATTTAATGCCATTCTCCTAGAAGAACAGTGGTACTAGTTAACCCATAGCTGGGAGGATAAGGGGGTCCATACCTTTCCCAAGGGTATTTGCCCGAAGGTGAACGTAATAGCGCGACTGGAGTACGAACTCGCTTACTACGATTCCGCAGTCCATCGCTTTAACCATTACACCACGAGGACACCCACCTCAATTGAATTGGTTGAAATCGAATTTTTTTTTTTGACAATTAAACAGTGTACTCATGCTCAACTGAATTTTGAAATTGAACTAATTATTTGTATAAAAATGGATTTGGCATTAAATAACGTACAAAGGTTGATATGCCATAAAACCTAAACAACTAACCAACTAGGGGTATTAGTCCAAAAGTAAATGCAATTGGGTGACTGGTATTCAAACTTGCTTACTTGGAGATCTCAATCCAGTACTTTAACCATTATGTAAAAGGATTTAGAAAGGTGATGATAGGCTCGTCGGTTGGGGCTATAGTATACATCGACTACATCTCTTCGGAGGGATAAGACCCCCCCGATGAGTGTCCTTGATATGACGTTAAACAATCTGATGGTGCGCCTTCAGTAATGCTGGAGAGAATTGGAGCACTTCCTTATTGCCATTACTATAAGATCCACTCTGGCCCGGGTGGTATCTGATCGGGTACTATCTGTGGGTCAAATAAAATCGTTTGAGGTTTATCCTGAGCGCAAACAAATGATATACTGGGTGGGTGGGGTCCTCGTGGTGTAATAGTTAAAGCGATGGAATGCGGAATCGTTGTAAGCGAGTTCGTACTCCAGTCACGCTATTACGTTCACGTTCGGGCAAATACCCTTCTTGGGAAAGGTATGAACCGCCTTATCCTCCCAGCTATGGGTTAAATAGTACCATTACTGTTCTTGGAGAATGGCTTTGGCATTAAATAACCTACAAAGGTTGATATGCCATTAATCAAAGAAACCAAAACTAAATGACGTACTAAATTGAATTTTTTTAACTAGAATTATTTGATCCTTTAACTGAGTGTAAACAAATGACTGATGTTTAATTGAATTGCTAATGACATAGCTATACTTAGAACCATTTAAATTTGTTTACTCATGCTAAATTGAATTGTTTCAAATAGAACTGTTTGATCATTTAACTGTATAAAAATGACTGATTTTAATTGAATTGTTAGTAATACGTAGGGAATACTTACAATCATTTAACTTTCTTGACTTATGTTTAGAAATTATAAATATCAAATATAAGACTATGAAGCAATTTTAGCATTACATAACCAATAATGGTTGATATACCATAAAACCGAACCAAACCAAAAGTGATATCGATAAGAGGAATAATTCTTTGTTGGTGTTTAATTTTTTATTTGTTTGCAGATGTTTTTTTAAACTTAGTCATCATAAAGAGACCCTTTTTTTAGTGGAAAAAGATTGTTTAAAGTATTTTCTAAAATAGTTTTAAAAGAGGAATTATCCTAGAAGAGAAACGATGAAAAACGAACGGGTGACGTAGTATGTCCATTTGTTGAGCGAAAATCTTTTGTTGTTCAATACACAAATGATGACTGCCACAAGTTAATAAATAATAGCCGTCTTTACAACCTAAAAGAAAACTCAAACACCCGAATAAATAACTTATTCAAGTTGAGAAAAATATACAAGATGCATAAGATGATAAGGTAGTGAGAATTTTGGACTTCATTAGATTATAATGACATATGCTTGAATGACACTTATGTCTCTATCTGGGCCATGCAGGTACAGCCTAGTGACAAACAAAGCAAAATAATTGGTGACTATGGAAACAGCAGGTTTTATTTCAGACTTTATTCCCTTAGACTTTGCTCGTCAAAAGATGACTACAGGTCTACCAAGGTTTGATGCTGGATCTTTCTGTTATATAACATATAACAGGGATTTTTGGTTCGTTCCTAGTGACCCCGCGTGCTTTGACAAGCTGTTCCGCTGGGATGAATAAACAGGGATATGACAGCACGATCAGGGCAGTCGGGTACAACAGGTGTGTAACCGGAAGGAGACCACGTGATGAGAACCACGCGGTCAGATTTAGACAGAGTGCAGAGAAACGCAGTCGAGCGAGGGACACGCAGTCGATCAGAGGCGTCTCTGACGAGCTTGCAGGGGGGTGAAAGCGTTGCCCTCGCCTGGCTCCTGGAAGAAGATACGGGAAGAAAAGGTCGTTTCTCTGAGTATAGGTCTCTCCACTCATCACTCACACACCACAGAAACATCAACCCTTTCGAGAATAAAGTGTGAGAGATATATTTTTTTTATAAAGAAGTGTGTTCGTTCGTTTATTGAAGTCGTAAATCATATTTGATTATGTTTCTGCTTGTAGTTGTATGTGGGGTATACAACATTTCTTCTCCAGTTCTGACTTTAGTGTTAACTTCTCTGATTAGTGTTACCTTTACCACAGCGTTGTCATTCAATTGGAGTTATTTTCCCGCTTAACACACATACACACACACACACACACATATATATATATATATATATACTCATACAAATATATATATATGTACATGTATACATATATACAGAATTATGTATATTTGTGGAGGTGCCTGTGGTGTAATGGTTATCGTCGTAGGAAATGGATACGGTGATAACGAGTTCAAATCCTGGACGAGACTGATTGAATTTCACATAGCACTAATACCCTTGGGAAAGGTATGAATCTAATTATTCTCCCTCCAGCTATGGGTAAATAGTAGGACAGACTGTGTTCTTCAGCCTTGGTGAGGTAACTAGTCTAGGGGGAAGGAAAACTCTGAATTCAAACCTGTTAAACTCCGCTTAAAAATTGACCTTGTGTTATATCCTGCCCGAGCGGAGGGATGGGTAAATATGGACTTTAACGTTAACATCTCTTAGTTTGGCCTTTACCACGGCGTTGTCATTCGATTGAGTTATTTTTCCGCTCCACACACATACACACAAACACACATACACACACACACATACACATACATATATATATTATATATTTATATACACATACAAATATATATATGTACATAAATACATAAATATGTATACATATATATATATAAATAACTGTATATATATACATATATGTATATGAATATATACATATACTTATATATATATATATATATATATATATATATATATATATATATATATACTTACAGATATACATAGCGCCCTCCCCTACACCTCGGTATAGTCGCTATTGAAAAGGGAACCTTCGGGTTGCTCTCGGTTATCAACTTTACTTTACAAAAAGATACATACACATGCATACAGTTCCGCAGCTTTTGGGGAATGGAGTACCTAATCATTGCTATTACTCCCAGATCCTCTTTGTTTTTGTACATGTTAGGGAATTGTCTTACAGAACTTTTTTATCATTTACTAACCATTTAAATGAGTGCAAACAATTGACTGGTGCTAAATTGAATTATTACTATGAGTTAGCAATACTTCAAACCATTTAATAGTGCGCAAAAAGTGATGTCTAGCTGGTTTAAAAATCATGTTACCAACAATCTATTAGTTTACAAATTATATATATATATATATATATATATTATATATATGCAATAAACAACCTACTAAGGTTGATATCTGGGGCTGTAGAATACACCGACTGCACCTCTTCAGAGGGGAAGGTACCCAAATGAGTGCCCTGGATATGATAATAAACAACCTGACGGTGAGGTTCCAGTGATGCTGGGACTTTGGGGAATGCGGAGCACCCCTTCATTTCCATTGCTCCCAGGTCCACTCTCGCCCAGCGTGGTAGCACCTGATTGGGTCCTATCTATGGGTTAAATAGAACTAACATATGCTAAACTGAATTGTTTGAAATAGAACTGTTTTTGACATTGAAACACTACTGACACTAAACTGAATTGTTTAATATTGAACTGCTTTTTACATTTAACTGTGTTAACAAAATTTGTACTTATACTAAACTGAATAAGAAGTGTTTGAATAAACTGAATCGTTGGAAATAGAAATGTTTTTGACAATTAAACTGTGTACTTATGCCAAGCTGAATTGTTTGAAATAGAACTGGTTATTTGCATAAAAATGGATTTGGCGTTATATAACCTAAATTGGTTGATATGCCATAAAAACCCAACCAACCAACTAGGGTTGATATGCCATAAAACACAACTGACATCTATTTATTGTAAAGATTAGAAGCTGACGAAAGCATTCTTTTTTTTTTTTTTTAATCACTCTGCTATTTCAGTTTTCTATTTCAGCTAACATGTCTGTTTGCCGTAAAAATTTTAAGTGAAAAAAATCTCTCTTCAATTGTCCTAATATGTCTTCTCTCTTGTCATACATAAACATGTCAAATAAATACAGTTTCTTAGTAATTTTTTAAGAATCTTTCTTTCGTTCTTTTTTCTTTTTCTTGCAACATCTTCTTCTTCTTCTTCTTCTTCTTCTTCTTCTTGGTGATTTTTTGTCTTTTCCCCCTCTTCTTAGTCTTCCAGTTATCTTCCATTTTTTCTCATTCTTCCATTTATTTTTTTGTTTTCTACTTCTTGGTCTCCTTTTAGTTCTCATTATTTTTTTTATTTCAACCCATTTTTTTCTCTTTTAACGACAATGGTCTTGTAATTGTTCTACTTATTTTCTTTCTTCTTATTTTTCTTCCTTCTTTTTGATCTCCTGTTTTGTTTTGTTTTTTTCTCCACTCCTTTCCTATTCATTCTTCCGATTTTCTTCTCAATTAGATGATGATTATTTTCTCATTCTTCTCATTTTTCCTCCTCGATTACATTCCTCCTTTTCTTAGTCTTCTTTTTTGTACTCTTTTCTTTTTTATTCGACTTATTTTCTTCTCCATCTAAAAAAAAAGTTTATTTTCTCATTTTTCTATTTATATTTCTTCTTTTTTGTCCTCTTTTCTTTTCCATTTTACTTATTTTTTTTTTTTTACCCAATTTAAAATAAAGTTTATTTTCTCATTCTTCTACCTATTTTTCTTCTTGTTTTCTTTCCTCTTGATCTACTTTTTTGTACTCTTATCTTTTTTCATTCTACCTTATTTCTTCTCAATTTAAAAAAAAAGTATTTTCTTATTCTTCCATTTATATTTCTTCTTTGTTATTCTCTTCTTATTTCTTTTCTTTTTTGTACTCTTTTCTTTTACATTCTACCAATTTTCTTCTCAATTAGAAAAAGATCATTTTCTCATTCTTCTAATTTGCATTTTTTTTGTTTTGCTTTTATTCATCTAAGTCGTCCTTCTTGTACTCTTTTTTCTTCGTTTCCTTCTCAATTAAAAAAAGATTATTCTCTTATTCTTCTACTCCTTTTTTTTTCATTCACTCTTCTTCCGCCTCTTCTTCTTCCACAAGCGAAAATAATAGCAGCCAGCGACTTCATAACAATCGCTTAACACGCCGAAACGCTTGCAAATAAGAATTTTATTTAAGCCCGCCCAAGTCTATAATCGTCTGAAAAGTGACAAAACTGGCGTTAATAAAAAAAAAAGAAAGGACAATAATAATGATGTTGATGGTGGAAGAGAAACAACAATAATGTGTCCACTATTCATTAGCCTCAACAGAGTTCAATCCTTAATCAAATTATGGTGCCTGTGGATGACCTCAAATGACTGGGCTGTTAAAAAAAACTAGAGCTAAACAATAGTTTAGCAGGTCCAAAATGGCCGCCGCCCCTCGGTGCCGCGTAATTCCCATTCACTCATGTTGGGACGAGATTAATTTCATTTCACACTCTGGCCCAGGCAATGTAGCGACGCTGTCGCCCCTGTCGCTAACGGACATGGTCGAACAACGAACAGATTAAGCCAAGAAAAGGTTCTCATGTATTGACTCTTGTTAAAAATGCCCCTTTTCCTTCAGAAGAGCGTTTTAGATAGCGATCCGGCTGCCGGCGCCATTGGAGGCTTTAACCATATTCCGCCTTTGGCGAGCCCAAACGGTTGGTGGTAATAATGACGTCATGGCACAAACGATGGCTACTTAAAGTTACAGGGGAATAGGAGGCAGCAGAAGAATGAGAGACGTGGGTTTTTCGGGAAAAGCAGGAAGCGGAAAATTTGGAAAGAAAGAGAAAATAAAAGTGTAAAATGGTCAAGCAGTTAACCGGTATCATTCTCTAAAACGATTTTCTAAAACGATCAAACACTCATGAAATACGTCTCGTGTTCTCTCGTTTTTATCTTCCAATTATTTCTCCGTCTTTCGTGCTTTTTCTTTCTTGTGCCCATCTCTCTCTCTCTATATATATATATATATATATATACATTATTTTTTCTTTCTTGTACCCATCTCTCTCTATATATATATATATATATATATATATATATATATATATATATATATATATAACTTACATAAGTTCTTTACAATATTCCTAATAAGTCAAATGACGTAATTCAAACATCAAACGCTGATTTGCCAGTTAAACGGCCAACTTTTTCTTACTATACATATTTTCCCCTAGGTCTTTGTATTTCACATTTCTAAACATCCATCGTTAACTTAAAATTATCACCCCTCATGGTCCTGATGATGGCTCAGTAGAACCGAAACGCTATAGTGTCAACCCGTTAATAAATCATCCCTTCCACTTGGATCGTTGTTACCAGTTTTTCTACATATATATATATATATATATATATATATATATATATATATTCTTTTTTTCTTTCTTTCTTTCTTTCTTTCTTTCTTTCTTTTACGCATTTGTCTCTATGTCTCTCGCTATCTATCTATCTATCTATCTATCTATCTATCTTCTTTCTTTCTTGTACCATATCTCTCTCTTTCTTTCTTTCTTTCTTTCTTTCTCACTATATATATATATATATATATCCGGAGAAGATGAGTTGGTAATGATTCTATTTTAGAGTATATGAGAGAATTCTTGTAAATCTCCAGGAGTGATTTTTGTATGGTAATTAATATATAAAATTATAGATTTATTTGATCCCTGATTATCTATTAGCAATTGGCCCATTAAATTCTTGTCATGATTATAAATTATTTTAGATTTATTATTCGTGCAAGAGTAACTAATTTTTAGTGTGTTCCTTTTAAATATTTTATTCAATGGGTTGTCCAATGTCTATTCATTAACTTAAGGAAATAAAAGTAAAGCTGGCGACCGTAGTCGAGGGTGACCAGAAGGCATCCTTTTCAATAGCTACTACACCGAAGTGTCGGGGAGGGCGCTACTCCTTTCCCTGGATTGCTCCACTTTGCCCTTGATAGTACCTTATATTACTGAATGTTAAGCAAGGAGGTATCAAGTACCATTTTTAAAGTCTTTGGTATGATGCGACCTGAGATTGCTTAGAAAGTTTACAGAAACGGGGGTTAATCCTGATTGCCTTTCTTTTCCTATGCTTAGTTTTTTTTTAAATTATAATCAGAATTAATATTATTGTCACTATCTTTATTTAAATTATTACCATTATCATTACTTTTATTGCTGTTGTTGGTGTTGCAGTGTTCAGTAACTTTATTCTCTATAAATTGTTCCTGGTATTCTAGCCTCTGTTAGAATCCACTTTTTTTCTAGGGCCTCATTATAGATTCTTTTATTTTCATCGAAACTTTTTTCTTGGAAGATAATCTATTGACCCTTAAGTTAACAGCATTCAGTATGTGTTTGATTATAGATCTGGGGTGGTTAGAGTTGACATAAATGTAAATAAGAGTTTGGTTACTTTTGCAAAATGGTTTTAAAGTATTGTTAGTTAAATTATATGTAACGTATTGGAAATTAACTTTTTAAGATGAGATTATATTTCAATTTTAAATCCTAGTAACTTGAAGACTCTTATAATTTTCTTAAGTATTTTCGAAGTTTTTGGGGGCCATTACTATCTGAGATGAAGATGAGGCTGTCATCTCTATATAAACCTACGTGCTTTGAGGTCAATTATCCGACAAAGAGTGTCTAATATATCGTCAGCTATTCGTGCAGAGTCGTAAGCACCCATAGGAACGTCAAAGTTATCCATGCAATTTTTTTTTATCCAAGTAGACTTATTATCAGTAAGAATAGACTTTCTACTAGTTAAAATTATTTCTATTTGCTCTTCGGTGATATCTATAAAGTTCTTAACTTTAATAATATGTCTTTAGAAATCGAGGGGTAGAATTCAATATTATCAAATTGAATAAATGTGGTTCTATTTTTACACTTTTCCAAAGGTTGTACCTGGAGTCTTTTTGTATGTTAAAGATGATGGTTTTGAGCAAAGCTTTTTGGAAACTAGGCCTAGTTTAGTCTTCAATGGGTTTATTAATCTAGACTGTTGTTTGTCATAGAAATTAGGTTTATGGTTTTTGAATAAAATATAAACACTTTTTTCACTAATTTACCTATCTTGTCCTTAATGTGCAGTTTGCTAACAAATTTAACTGTGTCGTTATTGATTTGTGACAGAGTATCCCAGTTGTCTAGTTTGTAAATATCAGTAATCTTATATTGTAGGATTCTATGATAATTGGAAGGGCTAATAGGAATTTTCGGCCGCCACTCACATAATGCAAAGCTCTTCGAAAGAATTGAGCACTCTGGTAGCCGATAGGGTATAAAAATGTAAACAAACGGCTGCTGCTGTTGCTACATAAATACCTTAACAATTCCCTTACCCAAACGTGGTACGCTTGTTGACCGAGCGGTCTAAGACTTAGTCTAACGTAAAGTTGGATGGGTTTCGATCCCGGCTTCGAGCGTCCTACGTGTCTAGCCACACTGAAGAGTTCTGATAGAACGAAACAATCTGTCTCTGGATGACAATATATATATATATATATATATATATATATATATATATATATATATATATATATATATATATATATTGAAAAACAGAGATAGATACGGTCGGCATATTCAAAGTCTCATCAACGGAGCAGTATCTATCTATCTATCTATCTATCTATCTATCTATCTATCTATCTATCTATCTATCTCCGTCTGTACATAACCATTATATCTATCTATTACTTTGCCACTTGGGTTTAGAATACGCTGATTGTATCCCCCGCAGAAAACTTAGACAAAGCCCCGAAAAAAAGGTGCTCTAAGTATGACATTGAGCTGCGTCTAATGATGAAGCTTAAGTACTTAAGATCTTCGGAGTGTAGAGAACACCTGACTCGCAGAGGTAATACCTGTTAGACTCCCATCAATAGGTCAAATTGTTCTATTATTCGTATTTGATAGAAATACTTAATCTCATATGATAGTAAACGGTGTAGTAGTTATTGCATAGAGAACAGTTATGAGATGCTTTAATTGTTTACTAAAGATTATTATTATTTGTCACCTGAAACCATATAATTATGTGCAAACAAACGATGACTATTTTTTTTTTTTAATTCTTGAAAACATTTGTATCAGGTAGGAATGCTTGGAACTATACAACTGTGAGCAAGTTAATTGTGTTATATGGAAATACTTGATATGATATAAAAATGAATGAAAAAAAGAACTAGAAAAAAAAAAAAAACTAGAAAAAAAATGAGAGAAAAAACAACTAGAGAAAAAAAAACGAGAGAAAAAAAACTAGAGAAAAAAAACTACAGAAAAAGAACTACAGAAAAAAAAACTAGTGAAAAAAATTGAGGAAAAAAAAAGAACTAGAGAAAAAAAACTAGAGAAAAATACAAATATAAATGTACAATTAACACAATTCCCAAACCTCTAGACATAAAATAACCCTAGGGGGTTGATGTGCCATTAAAATCAATTAACGAATCACACACACACACACACACACGCGCGCGCGCATATATATATGCGTGTATGTGTGTGCATTTAAACAAACATGGAAAGAACTTTATACCCTTATGGGTATAAGGTTCTTACCATGTTTGTTATGGATTAAATAGTACTACTACTTCCCTTCTCCAAGAATGGCTTTAGAATTACGATGTACGATGATATGCCATTAAACAAAGAAACCAAATCAACCAATCAAACGAAAGCAAGAACATAGGGATTTTTACTTAGTGTTATTTAGTATTTGATTGTTCAATACTAATTTCGAACGTAAGCCATCGCCGAGAGAAAAGTTTTTTTAAAGTTTTTTAAGTTTGTAAAATAACTTTTCTTTTAAAATTTGATATGTCAAAAAAAGAATCAACAAAAAATAAACAGGTAACGTATCATATTAATTTGTTGAATTGATTGGTTTGGTTTTATGGCAAATCAACCATTGTAGGTTATTTAATGCCAAATCCTCATTACATATATATTTTGAAAATATAAGATTTAGTTTGGCTGGGTTTTATGGCATATTAAGCATTTTAGGTTATTTAATGCCAAATCCTCTTCATGTATATTAAATATATATGCTTCTCAAATCATATGTATATACTGTGTGTATTTACATTTTGTAGATACATCCGGTTAAATGATCAAACATTTCTATTTCAAACTATTCAGTTTAGCATAAGTCAACAAAGTTAAGTTGTTTCAAGTATTGCTACGTATAACTAACAATTCAAAGTAATAGCAGTCTTTTGTTTGTACACAGTTAAATGATCAAACAGTTCTGTTTTTGACAGAGTTAATTTAGCATTAGTTATTTGTTTGCTCTTCAGTTTAGATGTCATACGTATAAAGTTTAGTTCTATTTGACCCATAAATAAGTCGCTGTCAAATGTTTCAACTTCGGGCCAGAGTGGATCTGGGAGTAATGGCAATGAATGTCTACTCCGAATTCCCTAAAGCTTAAACATTACTGGAGCCTCGCCATCAGACTTATTTAGTGTCATATTCAGGACACTGGTTGAAGGGATCTTACCCCTCTTCAAATATGCAGTCAGTGTATTCTACAGTTCCAACCAACTGGTCTATGTTGAATTGAAATTTTTTTGCTATCCAAGTATCTTCAGCTGACCTTTCTATGATTTCTGTTGTAGACAGTAGGCATTGAGAGATATATGTTGAACATTGACGGAATGGGTTTCAAATTAGCCATGATTTGGCCTTCTGGGTAGAGTGTTTGGCAATGGTCCGGGAGACTTGGGTCCAACCCCAGGTCGCGTCATACCAAAGACTTTAAAAATGGTACTTGATACCACCTTGCTTAACATTCATCAATATAAGGCAAGGATCAAGGGTAAAGTGGAGCAATCCAGGGAAAGGAGTAGCGCTCCCCCTACACTTCGGTGTAGTAGTTATTGAAAAGGGAGCCTTCTGGTTGCCCTCGACTAAAGGGAGACAACTTTACTTTACTTACTTTGATCGGGTATTTGTATATTTAGGTGATTATGTCCAAATATCTCTATCCAATTTCAAAGTGGTGATATGAGGATCGATGTTAAAGCCCTTTGGGGTCAGTGTCTGAATTGGCTTCATTCATTTATCTTTGTGTGTTTCGATGTATAAAATTTTCTTTACCTTCTCCTTCCTATTTTCTCTTCTACTCCACGCAGTCATTTCTTTTACGTTGTGCTAGAAATATCCAGAATTCATTAATACTTTTTTTCGTCTATTTTAGTCACGAGCTTTCTCTGATGATTCTATACTCTAAAGCATGAAACTAAGTTATTAAGTCAGCCTGAGAAGGTGAGATAATGATTTCTTTTAGGTTTCATAGTGCTCACCTGGCCAGTATTTGAGCACTCTCTTAATTTGAAAAAAAAATTTAAGTGATTAGTCTATTAAGCGTAGTTTCTTCCTAGCAGAGATCGTGTCGATACTTTTATATGGATGCACCACATGGACGCTAAGTAAACGGATGGAGAAAAAGCTTGACGGCAATTACACAAGAATGCTACGAGCAATATTGAACAAGTCCTGGAGACAGCACCCGACTAAGCAACAGTTATACGGCCACCTACCACCCATCACGAAAACTATCAAAATTAGACGAACTAGACACGTGGGACACTGCTGGAGAAGTAGGGACGAGCTCATAAGTGATGTAAACCTGTGGACCCCTTCCCATGGACGAACAAAGGCATGACGTCCAGGTCGAACCTACATGCAGCAGCTCTGTGTCGATACGGGATGTAGCCCTGTGTATTTGCCAAAGCAATGAACGATAGGGAGGCGTGGCGAGAGAGGGTCAGGAAATCTGTGCTGATAGCGCGAGATGATGATGATGATATATATATATATATAACCTCTGGATGTTCAGTGCAGACATTGGACGCTGTGAGCAGGTGATGGTAAATCGATCAACGTGGAAAAGCTGCAAAGCATTTGAAGTACCTACCATATAATCGAACAGCTAAATCTGTTTCCTAGAAAAGTTACCTGGTGAGGAGAGGGTCTAGGCATACGGCAGACAGAAAACATAAAAGTTGTCCAAGAGCGGATGAACAGCCTTGTAGTATCAGGAGCTATCCATCCAGCAAACTAATGTCGTTATGGATACTAGATTTTGATAAATCACTCATCTAGGAGAAAGACATAAAACTCCAAGTGATCAACCCCTATCGTTTGTTAAATTGTCCGTCTAGGAGAGGTTTGTTTGCTTATTTGTGTAGGTTATATGGCATATCAACCTTTACAGGTTATTTAATGCCAAATCCATCTTTATACAAATAAACAGTTCTATTTCAAACAATTCAGTTTAGCATAAGTACACAGTTTAATTGTCAAAAATATTTCTATTTCAAGCAATTCAATTCAGTCAGATAGTTTTTATTCAAACAATCCCGTTTAGTATAAGAATTGATTTTGTTTACACACAATTAAATGTCAAAACAATTCTATTTCGAGCAATCCAGTTTAGCGTAAGTACAGTTTCAATGTCAAAAACAGTTTCAATGTCAAAAACAATTCAGTTTAGCGTAAGTACAGTTTCAATGTCAAAAACAGTTTCAATGTCAAAAACAGTTTCAATGTCAAAAACAATCCAGTTTAGCGTAAGTACAGTTTCAATGTCAAAAACAGTTTCAATGTCAAAAACAATTCAGTTTAGCGTAAGTACAGTTTCAATGTCAAAAACAGTTTCAATGTCAAAAACAATGCAGTTTAGCGTAAGTACAGTTTCAATGTCAAAAACAGTTTCAATGTCAAAAACAATTCAGTTTAGCGTAAGTACAGTTTCAATGTCAAAAACAGTTTCAATGTCAAAAACAGTTTCAATGTCAAAAACAATCCAGTTTAGCGTAAGTACAGTTTCAATGTCAAAAACAGTTTCAATGTCAAAAACAATTCAGTTTAGCGTAAGTACAGTTTCAATGTCAAAAACAGTTTCAATGTCAAAAACAATTCAGTTTAGCGTAAGTACAGTTTCAATGTCAAAAACAGTTTCAATGTTAAAAACAATTCAGTTTAGCGTAAGTACAGTTTCAATGTCAAAAACAGTTTCAATGTCAAAAACAGTTTCAATGTCAAAAACAGTTTCAATGTCAAAAACAATGCAGTTTAGCGTACAAAAACAGTTCCATATCTAACAGTTCAGTTTAGCATAAGTACGCAGATTAAATATCAAAAGAGTTCTGTTTCAAGCAATTCAGTTTAGCTTAAGTACACAGTTTAGTTCCGTTTGAGCCATAGATAGAACCTTATCAAATGCTACCACTCTGGGCCATCGTGGACCTGGGAGTGATGGCAATGAAGGGGTACTCCACATTCTCCAAAGCTCCAGCATTACTGGAAACTCACCACCAGATTGTTTAGTGTGATATCCAAGACAGTCGTTAGTGTGGAGGGGTTCTTACCTCTCTGCAGAGATACAATCGGTGTATTCTACAGCCCCAGCCGACTGGGCAAGTCTGGGAGAAAGACACTTAAATCTAAAACTGGCGGTATGGCTCATCTGTATCATTAGATGTTGTTGAATAAGATGATGTAGGCTAGCTCTTCTTTTTGGATGCTTATTTTTGAAGCTTAGGGAGTTGAGCTGACTAAGAGTGCTGTTTTCTTCACAATAAAAAGCTTCAAGAGCTCTTAGCGTAACGGTTATTGTTGTAGGAAGTGTAATCAGAGACTTGGAGGGATAGTAACTGTTTATGGCTCAAATATTTCTGTTCAAGATATGAGTCAGATTTGATAGGACCGTGTGCAAAACACAGAATAAAACAAGATAAAGTAAACCCTCTATGGGTCAAATAGAAGTAAACGGTGAACTTATGCTAAACTGAATTGCTTGAAATAGAACTGTTCTGACATTTAAACTGCGTTCTTATGCTAAAGTGAACTGTTTGAAATGGAACTGTATCTGTACGCTAAACTGAATTTTTTGAAATAGAACTGTTTTTGACATTGAAACTACTGGATTATTCGAAATAGAATTGTTTTGATATTTAACTATGAGTAAACAAAATACACACAAAAAAGTTCAATGACAAGCATAACGCTAAACCTTCGGGTCTTGTGAAGCTATGACCAGCAAGGTCACCTAGCATACGTGCCGGTAGACTTGGCAAAGGTTAACATAGATCACATTGCATTTTGTGATCCAATGACCTGCAGCGCACGAGTCTCGGTTCGTGTGCGACCTTCCCTTCCCTAAATCCCCAATATAAAAAAGACCTTGTGTCAAATCTTGCTCAGTGGGAGGCAAGGATGGACACAAAAATTGTATTTATGAACGCACAATGAACACGATTCCCTAACAACCTCGGCTTAAAATAACTTAAGACATGTTGACATGCCATTAAAATCAGTCAATCAAACAATCTTTCCTCTTGATTTCACTTCTCTTGTTTGTCTTCTTTCTTTCTTTCTTTCTTTCTTTCTCATTGTTATTTCTTTCATTCAAGTCTCTCTATGCTTTCTTTCTTTCTTTCTTTCTTTCTTTCTTTCTTTCTGTTATCCCTTTCATTCAAGTCTCTCTTTGCTTTCTTTCTTTCTTTCTTTCTTTCTTTCTTTCTTTCTTTCTTTTTTCTTTCTTTTATCTCTTTCATTCAAGTCTCTCTATGGCTTCTTTCTTTTTTTTATCAATATTCTTTCTTTCTTTCTTTCTTTCTTTCTAGTCTCTTTGTGCTTTCTTTCTTTCTTTTTTTTAATCCCTAATCTTTCTTTCTTTTTGCTTTCTGTATGCTTCCTTTTCTTCCACCTCCTCCTCCTGTTTTACCTGCTCCTCCTCCTGCATTTTCTCCTTCCCCCTCTACCTTTAAACATTCTGTACAAATCGCTTTCACGCACGGTTAAACAACATCGGGCTGTTCGTTATAATTGGATCGCTTCTCCCTGCAATAATGTTGATCTATTTATCGACAGCGTTTGGAAACTGAGTGGGTCTAGAACGGCACTATTATTTCTGACAAACTGTTTTGAGTAAGTCATTATCCAGTCCCAATTTCCTTTCATTCTCTGACGGAGAAATTGTGCCTGAATTCAGTGGGAGGAGGAGCTTGAATCTCCTTTCCTCTTCGGTTAACTCGATTCAACCGATCTTTCCCGATAGGGCTAAAAAATGTACTTTAGGATGAAGCGCAGGGGAGAGGACATTTTGTACAATTTTTAATTTAGACATAAAAACTGCAATATATCTATACATACGGAGGCTTGTGGGAAATCGACCCGGCAACTAGAGTTCAAATTCTTGACGAAATATTTTGTAAGCCCTTTGGAAATAGTAGGACAGACTGACCTCGTTAACCTTGGTATGGCAACCAGTCTAGGAGAAGGAAAACTGAATGCAAATCAATTAAACTCCGCTTAAAAATTGACCTTTTGTCATATACTGCTCTTGTGGCAGGTGGGTAAACATATATATATATATATATATATATATACTACGAAACATTCTGTCTGTGGATGACAATATATATGCTCCCCTCCCCCAGTGGGGTTGAGCTCTCTAGCGAAGGAAGTAATGGTTGCCACTAGCGTAATGCAAGGCTCTTCAAATGAATTGAGCTCTCAGTAGCCATTAAGCGGATATATGTAAACAAAAACAAATGTGATACATAAGCGTTAAAATTTCCTTCGCTTGTGCTGGTTTCCTCGTGGCTGAGTGGTAGAATCTTGGATTGGTATTTCAGTCAGCCAGGTTTCGATCCCAGCTACGAGAATCTAGCCTGTCAAGCCACATTGAGTTGTGATACAACGAAAAGGTATATCTGTGGATGACAATATATATATATATATACTTCAGATGACGGCACAAGAAAATTTGAATTTCAGGATCTATTTCTTCTAACCAATTAAAAGAGACATGATTATCCAATCAACATTAAAATTCTACTTTGTGGGTACCCCTAAACTATACAGTGTATTTATTTCTGTATAATACTCTTTGATGTATGATATGTAATCAAATCATGTATAACACCCACCTCTAACTTTGGACTGAGAAATTCAGCCAAAGAAAGAAAAATCTCGTCTATAATGCGCACTGATATTTTTAAATTTGTATAAGCTAAATTCCACTGAAATTTTTATTTGTTCAAAATTTATTAATTTTTACTGACTATAAATAAGAATTTATACAGTCTACATGATGTATTAAAACACAAAATTTAGATAGGATTTAGTGCAAACATACGGACATTTTCAAAAAAAAAAAAAATGCAACAAAACTGCATCGAAAATAAGCTCAAATTAGGAGAAACAAAATTATAAACAAACACATTCCCGTTGATATTTTTCAGTAGTGGTTCAAAAACACATTAATTTGAATTATGGATATAACTTTCAGTCATCTCGTCCCAAATAAGGCGAGGCATTTGGCGGGAAAAATAATTCCATAGTTCTTGTGTATAATTCGCACTCCTAAGCTTTTGGCAGAAAAATCTGGAAAAATGTGCGTCGCACGCGCAAAGAATTACTGTCCGTTCAAATCCCTTCAAAAAGCATCAGAGATCAGATGGTCTTTGAACAAAAATAGAACAATATCAAATTTATTTACAATGGCAATATCAACTTCTGCGTTCCTCCATATCATTTTTATACTGAGATGAAAATACATATTCTATACATGCTTTTTTATACTTAGGTAAGTCAAAAAGTTTTGCGACATTTGCATACGTCCGAGTTAGCGACGCGTATATCACGTTGTTGGGAGACTAAATAGAGTGGTCTCCTTTGTAACAGTGTTTGAGGAACTCTCTCATGTCACGAGTCCAGTTTAGTCCCATCAGAAAGCAAATCCGGCAATCCACCTCTTTTACATGGTTTGATGGTTTCTTTGTTTTAATGGCATATCAACCTTTGAAGGTTATTTAATGTCAAAGCTATTCTAGAAGAACAGTAGTAGTGCTATTTAACGCATAGCTGGGAGGATAAGGGGGTTCATACCTTTCCCAAGGGCATTTGCCCGAAAGTGAACGTAATAGCGCGACTGGAGTTCGAACTTGCTTACTACGATTTCGCAGTCCATCGCTTTAACCATTACACCACGAGGACACCCCTACCTCTTTTACAGATCGAACTTAGGAAGCGACAGACGAGGTCGTTCGCTCCTCACCAGCGACGCACATGGGGCCTCCCCTTGTACCAGACCAAAGAAGAAGTAAGTGGCTTCAACCTTTTTGTTGTATGGACCTTTCTTCATGGTCTTCGAACACTCTGTGACTCTTTTATTGCTTGGGAAGGGAACTTAGTTTCTTTCCTAGTATGTTGTAAAATTATATATTATATAGGATTGATTCATTTGTTTGTACTTCCTACCGAATATTCTGTGTTAAGTTACTCTTTTTTTGATAACCTAACGCGTTATAAGAAAGAGTGTGTTTATCTACGAGTTAACATTTTGTTAAATCTTATAACGTGACCAAAGCAGTTCAAGCCGTGGAAAGAGGTACCCGCTGTCATTGGTAGTATCTGTAGTATACTACTGCTGGGTCTTAACAGCAACGAGAAAGACGTATATATAAAAATATAGTCTTATATCTATATTCGTCCACGAAGACGCTTGTGTGAAGTAGTAGAATGATCGGAGAGAGAGTTCGCTCGCACAAAGGGGCCGTCAGGAGTCGGAATTGCCAGCGGGATCACTTCAGCCCTAAATTCATGACCTTATATAGTCTAATAACTCCCGAGCGACCACATGCAACACTCGCCCCTCATTAGTCACGATCCACACCCACGAAACGCTAGCCTTCCACTGGCTGCGCCTAACATCAAGGCAACGCTTGATTCCGTAATTGTTTTGTTTATTCTACCTACGGCTGGATGTATCGGTCAACAACATCCGCAGGGTTCATCGAAGGTCAAGGTGATATATCACAATATCGCGGTTGTTGGTATGCTGACTCTTTGTGCATTGCTTCACTAAGTATATGATTTGAATGCTACACTGAGGAAAGTGCAGCGTAGTCTAATTGGGGAACTTATGCTTTACGAGTTAGAACAAAGCGATATTAATGAGGAAGCAAACAAAAACGTTTTTTGCTGTGTGAAAGGGGAAGGCACAGTTGCTCACCAGATGCTTCATAGTTTCTTGGTTTTAATGGCATATCAACCTTTTTAGGTTGTTCAATGCCAAATCCATCCTTTTAGAAGGACAGCAGTTGTACTATTCAACGCATAGCTGGGAGGATAAGGGGGTTCATAGCTTTCCCAAGAGTATTTTTCTGAAAGTGAACGCAATTGCGCGACTGGAGTTTGAACTCGCTTACAACGATTCGGCAGTTCAATTCTTTAACCATCACACCACGAGGACGCTCTCCAACGAACATTTAAGTCCGACCAGCTTAATTTTTTCATAGCATCATAAGAATTAACGAGGTCTTAACCGGTAGATAACACACCGTTTCTTATAATGCATTAGGTTATCACAGAGGGTAACCTAACACTGAATATTTGGAAGGAAGAAGAACAAACAAGTGAGTTGCGACTATATAACATTTAATTCTACGCAAACAAGGAGGGAACTACGTTCCCGTCCCAAGCGATAAAAGAGACACAAAATGTTCGAGGAACAAAGAGGTGGAACCCACTTACTATTCCTCAGGTATGAAAAAAAAGGGAGAGACATCATGTGCGTCACTGTTGAAGAGCGAACGACTACGTATGCTGCTTCTCAAGTCCTGTTCGCAAAAAGGAGAGATTACTGGCTTCTCTGTGTCACGTGACTAAAAAAGGACTCGGGTCGTGAGAGAGTTCTTCTAACACTGTGACAAGCGAGACCACTCTATTTAGTCGCCTAACAGTATAATTATTGCACAAATACCATCATTTTCTTTTCCTTTTCTATTGGTATCACTGTCACTTTTATGTTCTTTAGTTATTTTTTTAGTTCTCTAGCAAGGCCAAGGTTCTTCTTCTTCTTCTTCTTCTTCTTCTTCTTCTTCTTCTTCTTCTTCTTCTTCTTATTATTATTATTATTATTATTATTCACTCATTAGAGCTTTTCACATCAGCGTTAGCCGATGGTTTTTCACTGGAGTCTGATTGACAACAAGTCTCCTCAAGTCTCCAGGACTCTTCTTAGTATTCTGGCTGTTCTCAATAATGCTGTCGTTTGGATAGTCTCTACTCGTGTGCCAAATTCCAAATCCTCTTGTCCCTTTAGTAATCCTTTAGTTACTGTTCCAAATGCACCAATTACAATTGGTATAATTGTCACCTGCATGTTCCACAGTTTTTTTAATTCCCTGGCAAGGTCGAGGTACTTATCCTTCTTTTCACATTATTATTATTATTATTATTATTATTATTATTATTCCTTTAGAGTTTTTCACATCAGTGTTAGCTGATGGTTTTTCACTGGAGTTTGAGTGACAGCAAGTCTCCTCAAGTCTCCAGGACTCGTCTCGGGATTCTGGCCGTTCTCAGCAATGCTGTCATTTGGATAGTCTCGACCCGTCAACCAACTTCCAAGTCCTCCAGGCCTTTTGATAATCCTTTAATTATTGTGCCAAAAGCACAAATCACAATCGGCACAATCGTCACTATCATGTTCCACAGTTTTTTTTCAATTCTCTAGCAAGGTCGAGGTACTTATCCTTCTTTTCATATTCCTTCAGATTTATTATGTGTTCCGCTGTGACAGCAAAGTCGACAATTTTGCACATTCTCTTTTTTTTTTTTTTTTTGGTGATTATTATAAGGTCTGGTTTTCTGGCCGAGATTAGGTGATCCGTTTGTATGTTAAAGTCTCATAGGGGTTTATGTGTGTCATTTTCTAGGACAGGTACTGGGTTGTGCATATACCATTTGTTAGTATGGTCAAATTTTATTATTATTATTATTATTATCATTAAACTGCTTTCTATCAAAAGCCAATCCACTAAACGTGAACTTTTTTACCAATAATATCTAAAGATATTTAAATCTATATAATAGGAATTAATCATTAATTAATTACCATAAAGTCTATTTCACACAAGATTTGTTTTACAGGCTTCTCCTCTAATTTAACGGATACATACCTACTAAACAACGTTCAGCTTAATTTGACACGGGCTTAAACGGTTAGAATAACAAACACATATTCCAACTTTCTCGCATTCACTACTTTTGATACACCATTTAATTGTAATTTATTACTAAGAATATTTCACTTCACACGCTAAAACAATATTTTCATATCCTATGATTCATAGGTCCATCCCAGTTAGCTGGGGTGGGGTTATAAAATACACCGACTGCTTTTCTGCTGAGGGGTAAGACAACTTCCACTTCTATTCCTGGAGCTTTGGGAAATGGAGAGTACCCCTTTATTACCATTACTACCAAGTCCACTTTAACATGGAGTGGTAGTATCTGATCGGGTTGTATCTACGAGTCGGATAGATTTTGGTTGGTTGGTTGTGTTTTTGGGCATATCAACCTTTGTAGGTAATTTAACGCCAAATCCATTTTATGTATATCATCAGTTCTATCTAAAACAATCAGTTTAGCATGAGTACAGTTTAATTGTCAAATATATTTCTATTTCGAGCTATTCAGTTTATTTAAACAGTTCTAATTCAGATAATTCACTTTAATATAAGTACAGATTTTGTTTACTCAATTAAATGTCAAAACAGTTATATATATAACAATTCAGTTTAGTGTAAGTAAGTTTCAATGTTAAAAACAGTTCCATTTCGAACAATTAGTTTAGCATTAGCACGCAGTTCAAATGTAAGCAAAGTTTAATCGTCAAAAACATTTCTATTTCAAGCTATTCAGTTTAGTCAAACAATGCAGTTTAGCATAAGTACGCAGATTAGTTCTATTTAACCCATAAATAGAGCACTATCAGGTGCTACCACTCCAGATCAGAGTGGATCTGGAAGCGATGGCAATGAAGGGGTGCCCCACATTCCCCAGCATCACTGAAAACTCACCATCAGATTGTTTAGTATCATATCCCGGACACTGGTAGTGGGGGTTTTAACCCTCTGCAGAGGTGGAGTGGGTTTATTCTACAGCCCCAGCCGACCGGGCAATGTATATACAGGATTTTGCATTAAATAACCTATAAGGGTTGATATGTCGTAAAATAGACCAATCAAACAACCAACCAGACAACCAACCAATTCACAGCTTAAATTTCGATCATACACAAAATTTTGAATGCTTTTTGTTTCGCACTTTTTAAAGTTTCATAACGCCAGGTGTTCCTAATTACGTTGCTATGACGATTTCATAGACCATTGTAACGTTCTTTAATAATTTTCCTAACGTTTAAAAAATTTCCGAATCATTATCAAATGAAGTTTATACAGAGTGGAACGTTATCATAGATATGCAAAGACTCCCTCAAGAAGGTCACCCTGACGGGGGAGGGGCTTAAAATAAGCGGACTGTATCTCAGCAGAGGTGTTAGGCTCCCACCAAAAGTGGCAGCCTGGGTAATGCACAAAACTGTATCTGATGATGAGGCTCCAGTTCTTGAGACCCGGAAGGTGAGGAGTATCCCTCCATTGCCATTACTCCCACGTCCCCTCTGTCACGGAGTGGTGGTACCTGTTAGGTTACCATCTATTTTATTCTATTTTTTCTCATTTTGTAATTGTTTGTGAAGAATTTGTTTTTGCAAATAGGACACTAACAGGCATGACCACTCCAGGTTCGTGTGGAACTGGAGCCTCACCATCGGTTGCCGTTTAGTTTCTTTACCAGGACATTTTTTCTGGGAGGAATCTTACGCTGTAGCAAGGAATGTAGTCGGTATATTCTAAGCCTCGCCCAGGGCAATGTCATATGTTGATTTGGTTTGATTTGGTTTGATGGCATATCAACCATTGTAGGTTATTCAAAGTCAAATCCTTTTTGTAAATATATATTAAACTTATATGATTTCTTAACACATTTTGTAGATAACATTTTTAAACGAGCCTGTGTACCATAACCATGATATGGCTATGTGTGAAACGTACATCGAATGTCCCTAAAGATAGAACATAGGAATCTCGAAATTCGGAAAACACTTGACGACTTCTTTGTTCAGGTATGAAACTTTTTATTAACTTTGAGTTTAAATGTTCTTGGACATAAGGAGAGAGAGGCACAATCTTTCTATTCTGGCTTTTTCATCTGCCCCCAACACGTGTGGCACCGCGAGCAAGCGAAAGCCAACCGTCTTCTACCGAAGCAGGTCTCAACTCTACTAACTGACTTTTTCAAAATCTCCCAAAAATCCTCTGCGCGCTTTCGGTGCGTGGCGTCATTCGCACTCGCTAGCCTCCGTTTCCCATCTCGGGCTATTGTGACATCTCTGAGTGACACGTTTGCTCTGCGCACGCACAAATGAACACCTGTGTTAATGTTGCACCTAACTAACCCATGTGCTGAGCCGAAAGGTTCTCAGCCTAACTAAACCCAAAGGCATAAACCGAAATCCCTCGGCCGTTATGTTACACCTGAGCTTTTTTTGTACACAGTTAAATGGTTTCACTTATTTGTTGATTAATAAGAAGAAAAGGACTTGTGGATTATTGGATTTTGTGGTTCTGTAGACCATAAAATGAAAATAAAATAACGCGAAAAGATTGGAGAATACTCGAACCTAGACAGTGAGTTAAAAAGCTGTGGAACGTGAAGGTGACAGAGAGATCAATCGTAGTTGGGGCCTTTGAAACAGTCCCCAAGAAACTGGTGATGAAACTGAATGAACTGGATATTAGACCGTGCCATGGATAAAATCAGCTAGAATACATCGAAACGTTCTGGAGACCAGAGGAGACTTGTTGTCATCCAACCTCCAGTGAAAAACCGTCAGTTAAAACTAATGTGAATCCAGCACCAAAAAAGAAAAAAAAGAAAACGCTGAGAGGAAAAAAAATAATCGATACCATCCCAACTAAAGCATTGCTCAGATCGGTAGGATACATAGCAGAGTCCTGGAGATGTAAAGAGACTTGTTGTCACTCAGTCTCAAGAGAAAAATCACCAGTGTGAAAAATTTATCAGGAGTAAAATAATCATTAGTATTTCTATCATTTTTTCTTTTTTAGTTTTTGTTTTTGTTTCTTTTTTTATCTGAACTATCTCGGCTTGTTATTCTACGACAACAAGGATCAACACTGATCAGAAATAATGATAAAAAATTCGTATTTAGATTTATTATTACGTCCCATCTGTATTGTTTCTCGTTGTCGGAGAATGACACTTCGAGTAAATTACAATAAAAAAATAACAAAAAATTAAAAGAAAACATGTCAGAATTATTACTGATACTTTTTGTCAATATTTCATTCAAACATAAATAAAAATGTTAATAATCATCATTATCAGCAGCATTAATGCATGCCTACAGCATGGATTCTTTTGAGACTCTCTCGCCATCCATCACTAGACGCACCTTAACTACCAAAAAATGCCCTGGAAAATCTCATATGGTCATGGGATCAGTTTTGGGTTGCTGGCGAGTGGATTCCTAGAATCATAATCATCATCATCATCAACCAGATCTCCTTAACTCTCTCACGACACCTGGTTTGTGTGATAGGAGGTAAGCGACTGAACAGCTGCCGTTTGGTGGGGTGTCACTATCAGGATTTCTTGAAAATAGCACATAGCATTCTCATGAACTGGTTTCCTCTCAAAGCATTCCATTAGACTCAAAGTGGTGCAACCATACAATATTACTGACATGGCTGTAGCTTAGATGAATACACATTTTATTTCAACAGATTTTATATGGTCGTTTTATCCAAGCGTATGTTAACATAACTTTCTGCTGATTAGATATTGCTACCGAGGTAAGTGATATGGTCTACTAATTTCAGAGGTCTGCTGTTTAATGAGGAGATAGTTCTACCTTGATTTAAACAAATGAGCACTGTTTTATCTGAGTTCCCGTAGAGACCAATGCCTCTTGCTGCTTGCAATAGGCTATGCGGTAGAGATGTAGCTTAGGCAGTTGTATTTGTTTGGTTTGGTTAAGTTTTATGGCATATCAACCATTGTAAGTTATTTAATGCCAAAACCTCTTTATACATATATATTAAATATATATGATTTGGTTTGGTTTGGTTTTTATGGCATATCAACCACTGTAGGTTATTTAATGGTAAATCCTATTTATACATATATATTCAATAAATATGATTTGGTTTGTTTGGGTTTTATGGCATATCAACCATTGTAGGTTATTTAATGCCAAATTTTCTTTATACGTATATATTAAATATACAAGATTTGGTTTAGTTGGGTTTATGGCATATCAACTACTGTAAGTTATTTATTGCTAAATCCTCTTTATACATGTATATTAGATATAAAAGATTTGGTTTGGTTGGGTTTTATGGCGTATTAACCATAGTTGGTTATTTAATGTCAAATCTATTTTTATACATATAAACATTTTCATCTCAAACAATTCAGTTTAGCATATAAAAAGTATTTTTGTTTACACACAGTTAAATGTAAAAACAGTTGTATTTCAAACAATTCAGTTTAGCATAAGCACACAGTTTAGTTCTATTTGACCCACAGATAGGACTCTATCAGATGCTACCACTCCGGGCCATTGTGAACATGAGAGCGTTTGCAATGAAGGAGTAATTCGCAATTCCTGTTTCGCATTACTAGAGCCTCACCATCAGATTGTTTAGGGTCATATCCGGGATACTCGTTGTGGGAGTCATATCAAAGACTCCAAAAATGGCACTTGATGCCGCCTTGCTTAGCACTTAGTGGAACAATCCAGAGAAAGGAGTAGCGCCCTCTCCTACACTTCGGTGCAGTAGCTATTTAAAAGGGAGCCTTCAGGTCACCCTCAACTAAGGTCACCAGCAAGCAATTCAATTATTTTCTCCTTTGTTTGAAAATAATTTAAACAGTTTATGCTAAAATCAGACAATATCATTCAAACAACAAAAGATTATTTAAAAACTATTTTTTACTTTAAAATTTTTTGTTTTGTTTACCTTTGTAAAGAAATTAAAAAAAGAGAATGAATAAAAAAAAATGTGGAAATTCAGTTCGAATATTTTCAGTGCCAAATACATTTACAATTTGAAAATATGCGAAAAGTGATTGATTTTAAGGCCATGTCAACCCGTCTTGGGTCATTTTATGCCTAAAGGTTGAGGAATCGCATTCATTGCATGTTAATATCTACATTTTTTTGTGTAGTTGTTTTGTAAGAGGTTTTTTGCGCGCACGGTCCTATTGAATACGAATTATCTTTAAACAGATGAAGAAAAGTAGAAACAAACAAAATAATCCAAATTTGATGAATTTGTTACGAAAGTCAACGTTGAACGTTTCGGTTATAATAACCTTTTTCAGAACATTAAGTTCAAGAAGTGTTGTTAAAATAGCGATCGATGTTTGAGGAAATAACAAGAGAAAAGGTACTATCACACCTGGTCATGGTGGAACTGGGAGTAATAACAATAAAGGCATATTCTACATTCCCAAGATTTCCAAATCTGAAGCCTCATCATCAGATTTAGTTTAGTTTCATACAAAGGGTACTTCAGTGTTATACAGTCAACGTATTCTAAGATTTACCCACAGGGCTCAGTACGGTGTAAGTGTTAATATTACTAGTTTAGCAACTCATTGTTAATGGGTTCGATTCTCACTGTGTGCTTTACATTTCAGTCTTTTTTTATTTATTCATTTTTATTAAACTAAGCTAAGCTTAGTATAAAACAATAACAATAATACGAAAGAATTCTACCCCGGTCCATTTACTCAAACGAAATATTTGCCTATATCGAATTAATTGAATGGGAAGAAAAACAATTACAACGACACATAATATTTACACCTCCCACTACCATTCATTTATCATTCTTTCTTTTGTTCTGTTTGTATTGATAAACCCCGTCACTCTCACTCTCACTCTCTCTCTCTCTCTCACTTTCACTTTCACTTTCACTCTCTCTCACACACACACACATACTCCTACTCATAGCAAACAATTCTGACCAATAAATACACAATATCTTCTCATTCTCAGTCTTACACGACTTTTTTTTATGCTTAATTCTTCTCCCGTGAATTTTATTCTTAATTTTCCCAAAGATATCTATTTAATTTCCTTTAGATTCCTTCTTCTTTTCGACCCTGTTTTTTCGACTTCCTCGTTTCCCTTTTTCTCATTTGTCTTCGTTGACGTACTGCCACCTTCGTACCCCCCCACCTACGCCGTCGCCACGTTCCGCTCTCCATTCTGGAAGACAGTTTTCGCTGTGATTTCGCGCCTCAAGAGTGAAGGCAAGCAGGCTTAGAGGCCTGCGCGCATGCGTGTCTGTGCAGCGACTACTCGCCTGTGTGATGTGATTTTGCTAAGCGGACCTGAACAGGCCGCATCAAATACCCAGTTTACAGCTGTCTGCTCAAACATGCCTAATTGTATTTCATATCTGGTAGCCAAAAACGGGAGGGAAAGCCACAATAAGAATATGATTTTAAACAAGTGAGTTATTAGATGCGGGGATCTGAAATATAAAAGAGTTTTTTCTAGGGCCGCCATGAATATAATACTAATTAGGTTTCTGTGCGTTAGTAAGACGTGTGACGGTGAGCCCCGGGCTAAGATATGGTGTCGTATAGGTCAATTCAAAGATGCAGGGCCGGGAGTGTTGGTGGAGAAGGATGACGGTTTTACAGGTCATGGGTGTGGCTGAGATGGGTTGGTTATCGCAGTCAAGCAATAGAGGGCTCACAAATGCATTAGATTAGCAATTTAAAAAGGTATTTCGTTAATAGAATGAGGTTCCTTTTTCTTTCTCAAGCATCGTCTCTCGCTCGCCTTCCTTCTATTCTGCCTTCATATTAACGGCAAATCTTCCTTTTGTTCAATATCTTCCTTAACAAAAGACAGACAACGGCGAATTTAAAGAATATTGAACAAAACTTACTCTCGCCACATCTTTTCTTCTCCGGCAACATTTCGTCGGCCTC
Source organism: Sepioteuthis lessoniana (assembly GCA_963585895.1). NCBI lineage: Eukaryota > Metazoa > Mollusca > Cephalopoda > Myopsida > Loliginidae > Sepioteuthis > Sepioteuthis lessoniana. The sequence goes on from OY757917.1 coordinate 29,712,232, forward strand.
GTCATCTAAAAAACACCTCACCAACACAAGTTTGTTTCTAATACTCTATCATCGTTCTGAGATGTTTAGCTCAATAGAACGGCAAAGGAAGGGGGTAGCATGAAAATTTTTTCTCTCTATTTGCTGTCGTTGTTATTTATTTATTATTTATTTATTCATACATTTGCTGAGGCAATTAAAACATTATTTACTAGTTGTGACCACGGACTTGTCGGGAAAAAATTGACACCCATTGAAATAAATAAATTTATTCATAAAGAACGGTTCAAACACTCTTTATAACATTGACTCCATTAAAACGAAGAATTGGACAAAAACCTGATAAAGTTTTTTTTTCTTTCATTAAAGAATTATTATTTATGTATTTCCCTCCCGTTTTATTTTTGTAAAATTTTCTTTAACAGAAAATTAAACGAGGAATTGTACCTACGTAAAAAAAAAACCCTCTATTTTTATTTTTCATTTTTGTTCTTAATTTTTGACAAAATATTTTTATTTTATGAATAAATACCGAAATTTTTATTACATTTTATAAATTTGATGATTTTGGCAGATTTTTGTCATTGAAATAGTATTTGCCACGACAAATGTTCCAAAGACATGGGTGGGTGTCCCAAAGGTAGAGTGGTCTTATTTTGGTTTGATTGCGTCGGTTTTATGGCATATCAACCATTGTTGGTTATTTAATGTTAAATCCTCTTTATACATATATATATATCAAATACATAAGATTTGATTTGGTTTGGTTGGGTTTTATGGCATATCAACCATTGTTGGTTATTTAATATCAAATCCTCTTTATATATATATATATATCAAATACATATGATTTGTTTTGGTTGGGTTTTACGGCATATCAACCATTGTAGGTTATTTAATGTCAAATCTTCTTTATATATATATATATATATATATATATATATATATATATATATATATATATATGAGTGGGTTTGGTTGGGTTTTATGGCATATCAACCATTGTAAGTTATTTAATGTCAAATCCTCTTTATACATATATATTTAATATATAAGATTAGTATTATGATTGTTAAACGAATAGTTTAAGTAACATTTTTAAACAAGCACGAACCTTTTTGTTTCCATACATAAATGATTATGCATAGGATTAGTAGATCAATAGTTTGTAGATAATTTTATTTTCAAATGAGTCAGAGCAAATTTCTTTGCACATGAGTGTTACTATTGTTTGCACACAGTTAAATGGTTCCAAATATTCAAACTTGAATAGTTCGATTTAGTATTAATCCTTTGTTTTCAATCGCTTAAGTGGTTTCAAGAATCGCTATGTAACATTAAAAATTCAATTTGGGCACACAGTTAAAGAGTTTCAAGTATTGGTATGTACAACTAACGATTCAATTAAACTACAGTAATTTGTCTACATATAGTTTGATAATCAACCAGTTCTTTTTCTAACAATTCGATTTAACGTAAGACATTTGTTTGCATGTTGTTTAAACGTCAAACAGTTCTATTTAACCCATTGATTGCCCCCTATTGTGTGGTGGCTGGAAATATATGTTTCGGGGACGCTTTAACAAAGTGACATCGCCGGCTTATAAACATGCGTATTTCCTCGTACATGCACGTGCCTATGCAAATATGAGCGCCCTGAATACACACAGAAGGAATATAAGCGGCAGTTAGTTGTCAACCGGTGGTTCTATTCCTTGAAAATACACTCAGGTACAACAAGCCAACTCAACACCTATCAGATACTAACATTCCGGTCCGGAGTGGATTTGGGAGCAATGGCAATGAAGGGGTACTCCTTATTCCCTAAAGTTCCAGGGCTGGAAACTCGCCATAAAATGGTTTAATTTTATATCAAGGGTCTTACCTCTTTGCTGAGATGTAGTCGACCCTAGCCGACTAGGCTCTAGTGTTGTATAGCCACAATACAACTATACGTATACACTTATATGCGGAAACATCATTAACTGGTAATGAACGACTTCAATGAACGAACGAATACACTTCTGTACCAAAATATAAATCTCTCACACATTATTTTCGTAAGGGTAATGTTCTGTTGTGTGTGAGAGATGAGTGGAGACAGGGACAGACTGCTATATTGACCCAAGTTCTTCTCTTGACCATAGCAGCACTTCTTTCGCATCTTGGCTAGGGGTTACTCAACCGTGGGTCACTGAAGGCCCAGCCCTCTGCAAGCTGGTTCTCACTTTGGCATTCCAGACTCAACTGACTGACGGCTGCGGGCACCCTGTCTAGATTCTTTCTTAACGTCCACCTGTTTCCGCTCTTCTTCGGCTTATTTACACAGGTGCATCTCTTGATTGACGGCTCGGTCGAGGGTCAATATATAACACGAGCGTAGTGATTAACAGGCCGTCTTGCAACACCGTAACAAACGAGTTCGAACTCCAGTTAGGCTATTACGCCCCTTTTGGGATTAATAACTTTTCTTCTCCAGCTTAGGAAAGGCATGAACCTTCTTATCAAACCAGCTATAGGTTAAATAGTACCACCACTGTTCTCCTACAAGGATGGCTTTGCCATTAAATAACCCATGAAGGTTGATGTAAAAAACCCGAACTAAACCAAACCAAGCCAAAACTCTTAGAATACACTGACTGTATCCCATACTAGGGACCAAGGCCCGGTCCTCAACAAAAAAATTAAGGGTGACGATGTCCTGAGTATGACACTAAACTGCGTCTTATGGTGAGAGTCTAGTTCTAGAGATCTGGGGAGAGTGATGTACCCGTTCATAGGTATTACTCCCAGGTCCACTCTGACCCAGATTGGTAGTACCGTTTACAGTGTCATCTATAGGTCGAATATATCTGTCTGAAAATTATAATTATTAGAGAGTGATACGAGATACCATAATTACTTGAAGCTCAGGTTCATGGTTAGTTACTTGAAATCATCTGTAGGCAAATAAAAACTCATGATACAATGTGCAAGTTATTAATATTAGATAGAAATACGACATCTATTTGTGCATAAAATATCTTCAGTAATAACTACATCAAAAGGTACAAAGCCCACTCGTCAGGGGCTGTAGAATACACCGACTGCTTCTCTGCAGAGGGGTAAGACCCTCCCCCCAATTTACAATACAAGGATCACCTATTATGGTGGATATTTGTAAAAACCATACCAGATTTTGATTTTTGTTAAACTTGAAAATATAACGTTTTCAATATGAGAACAATTAAGTACTAGTTGAATTAACCTTCTACGAAAGGTAGAATACCAAAACTTGGGTAGCAACTAGATATTTTAAAATACAGTCAATAAAAGATAACACCAAATGGTTAGAAAGGGGGTATATTTGGTTTAATAATAACAAGCAGAATAAATTCCAGACTTTATTCATAAACATATTTAACGGGTACTACGGAAAGCCGTTTGACTCTTAATTGATTAATTCATTGATTTTTTTGCTACATTTCAACCTATTTTATTCCAAGAGGAGAGGGAATCACGTTTGGTTTTGTTTGGTTTGGTTTTATTGGCATATCGACCATTGTGGATTATTTAATGTCAAATCCTTTTTATGCATATGTATTAAATTTATTATATTAAACACATTTTGTAGATAACATTTTTAAATGAGCCTGAGCTCATTCTTTTCCATACAGTTAAATTATTTCACATATTTCTATCTAATACGAATAATTCTATTCACTATTAATCATTTGTTTGCACACAATTTAATGTTTTGAAGTATTGCTATGTATCACTTACAATTCAATTAAGCATCAGTTATTTGTTTATACACAGTTAAATAATCAAACAGTTCTATTTCAAACAATTCAGTTTAGCATAAATACACATTCTCAAAGCTTCTGCATTACTGGAGCTGCACCATCAGATTATTTAGCGTCATAAGCAGGACACTCATTGGGGGAGTCTTACCCCTCTGTAGAGATGCAGTCGGTGTATTCTGCAGCCTCATCCGACAGAGCCATAGAGGTTAGTGAATCACGTTCGTTGTATGTTCATGGTTATATTTTTGTGTCGTTATTCTGAAGAGTTTTTCTTTTTCATTTATTTATTTATTGTATTTATTTATTTATTGTATTTATTTATTTTATTTATTTTACACACGGTTCTATCGAATACATTTCATCTTTAAATCGAGCTTTTTGGCCAATAGATGGGATACTATCAGATAGTACCTCTTCAGCTCAGATTAAAAATGTGAGGAATGGTAATGAAAGGGGACGCTCACCAATGTCCCCTAACAACAATTATCCACCTCCCCAACAGAAGTGCAGGGACATTCGAGAGTTAGATGAGAAGCCATATGTCACTTTGTCTGAAACAAGCCAGAGAAAGTTTTTCGGGGTTAAGCAGTTTCAGTTCAGGTGAGTTCTTGAGTGGACTGTTTTGGAAAGTTTTATGCTTGATATTTTTATTATACTTCACTCGTCATTGGCATGGTTTCTTTCATCATTTTATCCTTTTTCTTTCTTTTCTTTCTTTTCTTTCTTTTCTTTCTTTCTTATCCTTAGCTTTGTATATTTTTCTTTCCTCATGTTCTTTCTTTCTTTCTTTCTTTCTTTCTTTCTTTCTTTCTTTCTTTCTTTCTTTCTATTACTTTTTTTTAATCTTATTATTCTTAGCCGGAACTTTGTATTTTTTCTTTCCTCGTTTTATTCAGTTTTCTTTCTTTCTTTCTTTCTTTCTTTCTTTCTTTCTTTCTTTCTTTCTTTCTTTCTTTCTTTCTTTCTTTGTCTTAGCTTTGCTTATTTCTTCTTTCTTTTCTCGTATTATTCAATTTTCTTTCTTTCTTTCTTTCTTTCTTTCTTTCTTTCTTTCTTTCCATTCCTATTTTTCAATCTTATAATTGTTAGCCATGAGTCAAATGAGTAGAGTGTTCGCCAATGGTCCGGGAAACCGGGGTTCAATCTCAGGTCGAGTCATACCAAAGACTCAAAAAATGGTACTTGATGCTGCCTTGTTTAACTTTTAACATTATAAGGGAAGGATCAAAGGTAAATTGGAGCAATCCAGAGAAAGGAGTAGCGCCTTCCCCAACATCTCAGTGTAGTAGCTATTGAAAAGAAAGCCTTCGAGTCTGCCTCGACTAAGGTTACTAACTTTACAACTGGAGGCCTTAGCTTTGCTTATTATTTTCTTTCTTCCTTCGTATTATTCCATTTTCTTTCTTTCTTTCTTTCTTTCTTTCTTTCTTTCTTTCTGCTTATATCACTTCTTTTAAATTACTTAAACATAAGGCCCGCATCTTTAACACATGAGCCATGTTCGGAATGCTTTTCGTTTTTTTCCTCAACGTTCGCTGTTTTTCGCCTTTTGTGGCGCACTCATGACTGTTTCTTTTCTTTTCTTTTTCCCTTTTTCTTTTTTTACGGTACTGACTTCGCCACTCAACTGATTCGCTAATAGTTTTCCGCTTGAACAGAACTGCAAATACAAGAATAGACAGAGAGCATCCCGGAATGTTTCCAATCTAACGGCTAGTTAAATCTTCCTTTCCTTTCCTGTTCTCTCTTGCCTGTTTTCATCACTGGAAAACATTTCTTTCTTTTACTCCTTTTTACTTTTGATGGGTAGGGGGTTAGTTTTTTTGTTTAATGGCATATCAATCTTCGTGGGTTATTTAACGTCAACCCCCGTAGAAGATGCCATGGGACTATTTAACATATAGCTGGAGAGATAAGACGATTCATACAATTCCCAAGGGTATTAGACCGAAAATGAACGTAATTGCTCGACCGGGGATCGAACTCACTTACGACGATGCCGTAGTTCAACACGCAATCTCCCTTTTTTCGGACATTCACTTTTTTAATTTGCCCAGTCGACTGGGGATGTGTAACATAATGGCCGAGGGATTTCGGTTTATGCCTTTGGGTTTAGTTAGGCTGAGAACCTTTCGGCTCAGTGCATGGGTTACTTAGGTGCAACATTAACACAGGTGATCACGCTCGCGCGCAGAGAGCGGTCGTGTCACTCAGAGATTTCACAGTAGCCCAGTTGGGAAACGGAAGCTTGCAAGTGTGAATGACGTCATGCACCGGAAGCGTGCGAAGAATTTTGTGAGATTTTGAAAAAGTCAGTTAGTTGAGATGAGACCTGCCTCGGGAGAAGACGGTGGGCTTTCGCTTGCTCGCGGAGACCTTGTGGCGGTTACCACACGTGTTGGAGGGTGTAGATGAAAAAGCCAGAATTGAAAGATTGTGTCTCTCTCTCCTTATGTCGAAAAACCTTTAAACTCAAAGGTAATAAAAAGTTTCGTTCCTGAACAAAGAAGTGGTCAAGTGTTTTTTTTTGTGTTTCGAGATTCCTATGTTCTATGTATATATATAATGAACGTCCCATGTACATTTCGCATATTCATGTATATGGCCATGGTACGGGTGTAGAATATACTGACTGTTTATTTGCAGCGGGGTAACCCCCACAACTAGTGTCCTATTTCCATTTTCCACCCTTACACATTTTCCTTTCCCTTACTTATATGAGGTTTGAAAGTACTGCGTTCTTGTAGGCCTTCCACCACAGACAGGATATGACACATCGTCGGTACCAAAATAGGTTAGTTCCGTCGGCACTTCCCATGTCGAGGGCACTTCAGGATTCAAGTAATGAAAATGACTTTGTCCTTATTAGAGGCGGTTTTAGGTGCTGTCTTTGGCGAATTTCTTTGGCTAAAACTTAGAATAATATTAAAAGCAAAATCGAAAGAGGACAGGGTCTCTTTTTATTGAAACCTCATTTTTATTTATCGATTCTTTTTAAATGAAGACCGGTCAGTTATCATTGATAATTATTTTGATGATAATTCTTTCTTATCGGAATTCGCTCGGGTCGTCTTTTCTTCGACTACAAGAAACAGCGCATTGGAAGTAAAAAATATATTATCAGCCACCGGTGAGGCTCTTATTCACATCCCCATCTGCCTCAGAGAAACCTCGTTCGACCTATCTACAGCAGCAGCACCTCAGCTAGAGGTGCATGTATGGTATCGGATTCTTTGGTGCCATATTTGTTTTTATTTGTTTTACACATGCGTCATATTAATAGTTTTTTTTCTAATTGCATATCATCTACTTTCCTCATTTTACCTGGTTTTCTTCCTTTCTTTCTTTTCAAATCCCAGTCTGCACTGGGGCTGTAAAATAAACCGACTGCAACTCTGCAAAGGGGTAAGTTCCCCCACCAATCCAACGAGTGTCCTGGATGTCATTAAACAATTTGATGGTGAGGCTCCAGCCCTGGAGATTTGGGGAATGAGGAGTACCCCTTCGTTGTTATCACTCCCAAGTCAACTCTAAGCAAAGGGGTAGTACTTAATAGAGTCCTGTCTAAGGGTCAAAAAGAGTATTTGACATTTAACCTGTATGTAAACAAATGACTTATGCTGAATCATTTAACTGTGTGTAAGCAAATAACTGATGTTGAATTGTTAGTGATACATAGCAATACTTGAAACCATTAACTGTGTAAAACGTATGAGTTTTAGTTCGTTTAAAAATGTTATCATCAAAATGTGTTTAGAAATAGTATAAATTTATCATATATATATATATATATATATATATATATATATATATATATATATAAAGTGGATTTAGCATTAACTAATCTAAGATGGATGGTATGTCATAAAACCCAAACAAATCAAAGCATATACATTTATTATATAAATATAAAGACGATTTGGCATTACATAACCAACAATAGTTGATATGCCATAAAACCAAACCAAACCAAAGCAAATCATGTTCTTAATATATATCTGAATGAAGAGGTTTTGACATTAAATGATGATGCACCATAAACCCCACCAACAAATCATATATATTGAATATATATGTATAAAGTGTATTTGGCAGTAAATAACCTACAATGGTTGGTATGCCATGAAAACCAACCAAACTAAATCATATGTATTCAATATATACGCATAAAGAGAATTTGGCATTAAATACCCTACAATGGTTGATATGCCATAAAACTGAAATAAACCAAATCATATATATTTAATATATATGTATCAAATGGATTTGGCATTAAATAGCCTACAATGGTTGATATACCATAAAACACAGCCAAACCAAATTATATATACCTAATATATATGAATAAAGAAGAGTTGGCATTAAATGACCTACAATGGTTGATATGCTATAAAACCCAGCCAAACCAAATCATATATATTTAATATATATGAATAAAGATGATTTGGCATTAAATAACCAACAATGGTTGATATGCTATAAAACCCAGCCAAACCAAATCATATATATTTAATATATATGAATAAAGATGATTTGGCATTAAATAACCTACAATGGTTGATATGCTATAAAACCCAACAAAACCATTTTTCGTTTCATTCACTTTTTCACTTTTATGATACTTAGCTAAAGCTTTCTATATTTTTCTTTCTTTCTTTTTTTTCCTGCTTTCTATCTTTCTACCTTTTTCCTTTCGTGCTTCTTTCTTCTTTCTTTCCTCGTTTTATTTAGTTTTCTTTCTTTCTCTCTTTCTTTCCATACATAGCCTTAGTTTTTTTCTTAACCATTTTTTTCTTTCCTCGTTTTATTCAATAATCTTTCTTTCGCTTTTTACTTTTTCTTTAACTCTTTTCATTCGTTTCTCAATTCTATTATACTTTACCATAAGTTTCTTTCTTTCTTTCTTTCTTTTCATTCATTTTTTGAAATTTATTATACTAACTGTAGCTATGTATAATCATTCTTTCCTTATTCTTTCTTTCTTTCTTTCTTTCTTTCTTTCTTTCTTTCTTTTATCCAATCTTATTTTTCTTTCTTTTTTCTTCTTTTTTTCTTTTCCCTTCTTATTTTTATTTGATTATTCTTCTTAGCGTCATCTATTTTTTCTCTTTCTTTCCTTATTTTATTAATTTTCATTTTTTTTTTTTTCAATTTTTCTTTTTCATTTCTTTTCTTCGATTTTATTATTCTTAGTCAACGTTTTGTTTATATTATTTTTCTTTTTTCCTCGTTTTATTCTGTTTTCTTTCTTTCTTTCTTGACTAATTTCTTCTCTCTTCTTCCAATCTTAGATCTCCCCCCATATCCCAGTTCATTATTCTTTTTCCTTTTCTTTCTTCTTCTCCCTTACCCATTCGTTCCTTTTTCTTCACCATCCCTGCCCTCTGCACCCCATTCACCTCATAACACCAACGTCATTACCCAACCCACAAACTCTTTCTCTCCTCCCATTCACCGCGTTCCAAACATGTTACACCTATTTTTATTATATTAATTTCAATTTTTCGCTATTCATAATTTTCTTGTTAGGATGAAAAACAATTTCACAGTTCATCATGCGACTCTACTGACAGTCGGAGATTGTCTGGCTCTGACTAAGTTCGACAAGAGTCTCTCTCAATGCTCCTTTCATCTTTTGTTTGCTTTATATTTCTGCCTATATGCACGTGTTTGTGCATGCAGATTTCTGCAGTTGCATATGCATTACTAATATAATAATTTTCCAAATGTGATTGGCTCGCATAAATTACACTGGTCAACATTAATTTTCAGCGCTGACGCCAGGGCTTAAAATGCACCGATTGCGTAACCTGCAAGTGAATGAGTAAACTTGGCGACCGTTGTCGAGAGTGACCCGAAGGCTCCCTTTTTCAATAGGTACTACACCGAGGAGTAGGGAAGGGCGCTACTCCATTCCCTGGATTGCTTCACTTTACCCTTGATTCGTACCTTATAATGCTGAGTGTTAAGCAAAGCAGGATCAAGTACCATTTTGTGAGTCTTTTGTATGACTCAACCATCAGATGGTTTACTATCATAACCAGGACACTCATTTGGGGGGGGGGAATACCCCTCTGCAGAGATGCAATCGGTGTATTTTATAACCCCAGCCGATTGGGCTTGTATAAATAGGATTTGGCATTAGATAACCTTGAGTTGATATGCCATTAAACCAAATACCATTAACCTAACCTTATAAATGCGAATAGATTATAAGTATAGGATCCTATTTACCAAACCCCTCCGCTCGGGCGGGATATGACACAAGGTCAATTTTTCAGCGGAGTTTAATAGGTTTGAATTCAGAGTTTTCCTTCTCCTAGACTAGTTGCCTCACCAGGGCTGAAGAACCTAGTCTGCCCAACTATTTACCCATAGCTGGAGGGAAAATAATTGGATTCATACCTTTCCCAAGGGTATTAGTGCCATGTGAAATGCAATCAGTGTCACCGTGTCCATATCCTGCGACGGTAACCATTACACCACTATTACACTATTATAAGTATAGGATAGGCATACTCGAATTTATATAACAGCGAGCAAATTATTAGTATTGGATCGGGATACTTGAAACCATATAACATATATGCAAAATAATAATTTAGTACTCAAATACTTGAAATTATGTCAAAAAAGTAAAGTTAGCGACCGTAGTCGAGGGCGACCAGAATGATCCCTTTTCAATAGCCACTACACCGAAGTATAGGGGAGGGCGCTACTCCTTTCCCTGGATTGCTTCACTTTACTCTTGGTACATACCTTATATTGCTGAGTGTTAAGCAAGGCGGTATCAAGTACCATTTTTAAAATCTTTGGTATGACGCGACCTAGGATTGAACCCAGGTCTCCATGGAATTGAACCCAGGTCTCCCGGACCATTGACGAACAATCTACCCACTTGGCCAATGAGCCGGTAAATTGCTTGCAAATTATTTGTTTTAGACAAGAATATTTGATAGCATATAATACATTTTTTGAACTTGTGTACAAACAAATTCTTGCTATTAAATAGCAATAATTGCATGAAATCTTATAATTGTGTATTAATTATAATTATTTGATATAAATACTCGAAACCATATAACCCCAAATTATTAATATTGCATCAGAATACTTGCAACCGAGTCGCTGTGTACAAATTGTTCGTATTAGAATAATAGTTATAATTATTTATTAACCTTTGAAACCAATTTTGGCCGCATTAAAAAGCAAAAACACATACGTAGGATGATATACAGTTTGACAAATAAACCAAATCAATCAACATCGATTCTATTGCCCAATGTAATCGATTTTGCGAGATTTGTCCTGCAAACACGGCCATTCAACACGGGCGTCAACTTTGAGAACAACGAAACATTGTTTTTCTGAAAGTTGATGACCCATGTTAATGTCAGTTCTCCGTATTCGTGATTGTTACTAAAGTTATTATCAGCTGTTTTGTCATCTAACTGATTTCAGAATCAATGCTGATATTGCTCCCTGTAACTTTTGGTTATTCCCTAAATTCAGAGGCTGTCGTTATGAGACAATTGAGGAGATGAAAGAGGCCGTGACGAAGGTCATTGACACGCTCACACAAGTGGACTTCCATGAAGCCTTCAAGAAGTTGTTGGAACGGAACAACAAGTGCAAAAGCCGGAGGAGATTACTTGGAAGGGGACTAGAGTTTCCTGTGTGTACTATTGATACAAGTGCCCATACGAAAAAAGTCTGTAAACTTATTTAATGATTATCTTTGATAGATAGAGAGATAGATAATACAAGGGAATGTCAATAATTTTCTGCACTTTTAAAATTTTAGAACGGAAGTAACAAAACAATCAACATAAGGAAAATTATACCAAAAACGCAAATAATTATTGACTCACCTGATAGATAGATAGATAGATAGATAGATTATAAATGATAGATCGATTTATTGTTTGATTGATTGATTTTATAACATGTCAATCCATCTCGTATTATTTTATGGGGTTAGAGAATCACGTACTTGATATTTATGCTTTTTTAGTTTTGTTGTTTCTTAAGATTGGTTGGTTGGTTGTTTGTGTTTTATGGCATATTAACCTTTCTAGGTTATTTGACGCCAAATCCATTTTTATACAAATAATCAGTTCTGTTTCAAACAATTCTGTTTGGCATGAGTACACAGTTTAATTGTCAAAAACATTTCTATTTCAAGCTATGTAGTTTCGTCAAACAGTTCTAATTCAAAGAATTCAGTTTAGTATAAGTTTAATTTTGTACACACAGTTAAATGTCAAAACAGTTCTATATCAAACAATTCTGTTTAACGTAAATTCAGTTTCAATGTTAAAAACAGTTCTATTTCAAGTAATTTAGTTTAGTATAAGTATACAGTTTAGTCCTATTTGACCCATAGATAGGACCCTATCAGGTGCTACCACTTTGGACCAGAGGGAATCTGGGAGTGATCGCAATGAAGGGGTACTTTGCATTCCCTAAATCTCCAGCATTACAGGAACCCCACCATCAGATTGTTTAGTGTTACTTCCCGGATTCTTAGGGGGGGGGTTATAACCCTCTGCAGAGGTGCAGTCGGTGCATTCTACTGCCAAAGCCGACGGAGTCCTGTTTCATTAGAGTTTGGAAGTTTTTTTTGCACATGGTCCAATCAAATAATAACCATTTGTAAACAGATCTAATTGTCCCATTTATGGGAACCCTATAAGTACTATCACTCCAGGTCAGAGGGAAACTGGTATTAATGGCATTGAAGATGGAATCCATATTACTAAGAGTTTCATAACTGAAGCACCATAAACAGATGCAGTTTAGTGTCATACCAAGGAAACCCCCCCTTTTTTTAGGAAGGTCTTTACCCTCAGTAGAATGTACAGACAGCGTATTCTAAGCCCTGCTAACAGGGCTGAGATGTTGTAAAGTTGTATAAATGATTATTTGCACTTTTGATGTAGTATGTGATCGGTTTGATTTGGTTCGGTTTTGTTGGGTTTTATGGCATATCGACCATTGAAGGTTATTTAATGCCAAATCCTCTTTATACAGATACATATCAAATATATATCATTTGGTTGGGTTGGGTTTTATGGTATGTCAACCACTAAAGGTTATTTAATGCCAAACCCTCTTTATATATAAATATCAAAAATATATAATTTGTTTTTGTTGGGGTTTTAAGCATATCAAACAATGTTGGTTATTTAATGCCAGATCCTCTTTATACATATATATTAGATATATATATAATTTGGTTGGGCTTGGATTTATGGCATATTTACCATTGTAGGTTATTTTATGCCAAATCCTGTTTATACATATATATCAAATATATATAATTTGTTTTTGTTGGGATTTTATGCATATCAACCACTGTAGGTTATTTAATGCCAAATCCTATTTGTACGTATATATCAAAAATATAAGATTTGGTTTGATTGGGCTTTATGGCATATCAACCATTGTTGGTCATTTAATGCCAAATCATCTTTATACATATATATTCGATATATACAATTTGATTGGGCTTGGTTTTATGGCATATTAACCATTGTAGGTTATGTAATGCCATATCCTCTTTATACATATCATCATCATCATGTCGTGCCGCTAGCATGGATATCCCTGACCCTCTCTCGCCACTTCTCCCTATCGTTCATCGACTCCGGCAGGTCTTCAGGGCTACATCCCATATCCTCACATAGCTGCTCTACGTATGTTCGCGCTCGTCGTCCTGCTTTTGCTCGGCCATATGTGGGGGTCCATAGGAGTACATCACTTATAAGCTCGTTCCTGCTTCTCCAGCATTGTCCTGCATATCTGGTTCGTCTAATTTGGATAGTTTTCGTGATGGGAGGCAGGTGTCTGTATAGTTGGTACCTTGTTGGGTGTTGCCGCCAGAACTTGTTCAATATTGCTCGCAACATTCTTGTGTAATTGCCGTCCAGCTTCTTTTCCAGCCGTTTTGTTAGCGCCCAAGTAGTGCATCCATACAGCAGTATCGATACTACCGCTGCCTGGAAGAAACTGCGTTTCATTTTATCGGTCAGGTCAGATCTCCATATGATGGGAAAAAAATTCATACATATATATCAAATATATATGATTTGGTTGGTTTTTATGGCATATCAACCATTGTAGGTTATTTAATGTCAAATCCTCTTTATACATATATATCAAATATATATGATTTGGTTTGGTTGGTTTTTATGGCATATCAACCATTGTAGGTTATTTAATGTCAAATCCTCTTTATACATATATATCAAATATATATGATTTGGTTTGGTTGGTTTTTATGGCATATCAACCATTGTAGGTTATTTAATGTCAAATCCTCTTTATACATATATATCAAATATATATGATTTGGTTTGGTTGGTTTTTATGGCATATCAACCATTGTAGGTTATTTAAATCCTCTTTATAGATATATGATAAATATATAACTTGTAAACATAGATAACATTCTTAAAAGATCTTGAGCTCTTTTTTGCACACAGTTAAATGGTTTAAATATTATTTTATGGCAGTCACAATTCAAGATCAGTCATTTGTTTACACACTTTACTTCGTTCTATTTGACCCATAGGTAGGAACCTATTAAGTGCTACCACTCGGGGTCAGTGTGAACTGGGTAACAATGGCAATGAATGGGTACTCCACATTTCCCAAAACTAGTAGTTTCATGTCATATCTAGGGCACTCTTTGAGGGGAGCTTCTTACCTCTCATCATAGATGCAGTCATTATATTCTACTGCCTCGGTCAACTGGGCTCGAAGTATTTGAACAGAGGTACAGTATAGAGCTCAACACAATTTCCCAAAAGAAAAATATATGAAAACTGGGAATAATTACTGATTCGCTCCCGTGTATACATATATAAATAATACATTATTTGAATTGTAGCGTAGTACAGCACATTCTACGCTCAGTGTGGAAGCAGCAATTTCATTGCATTTATCTGATAAAGCAGAAAAAAAAAATAAGCATAAAGTTTATCTAAAAAGAAAAGAAAAGAAAATGCTTTAAGTGTATTTTGATGGCACAAAAATAAACGTTTTATCTATTCCTTTTCTCTTCTTTGGGAAACAAACAGCAGTATTAGTGATCATTATGCAGCTATGTTGAAGAGAAAGAGGTAGTTCGTAGTGTATTTATTTGACGGGTTGGGGAGGGAGAGAAAATAACAACGATCGAAGTTAGAGATACTGAAAAAGAGTGAAAGGCCCGGCAGAAAGGAGAACGAGATCCACGTGAGATAATACGAGAGTCAATATAGCAAAGCATCATTTGTTAATTTAGAAATGTCGGACAGGAAGCGAGCGTTGCCAAGAGCAGAAAAAGAGGTGATGAATGTCCGGCAGTTATGGCGATGAAAAGAGAAAACGAAATGAGTTGGGTGGTGATGAATTGGCACGTGAATGAAAAACGCTACGAGGAATGGAGAAAGAAGTTGTGTTAGAAGATTTGCCCACTTAGATTGTCAGCCATTTTAATGTGTAGGAGGAAAAATTCTATAAACGTTAAGCGTAAAGATTTGGTTTGGTTTCTTTGTTTGATGGCATATCAACCTTCGTGAGTTATTCAATGCCAAAGCTATCCTTCTAGAAGTATAGCAGTTATACTATTTAACCTATAGCTGGGTGGGGGATAAGAGTGTTCGTACCTTTCTCCAAGCTTATTTGTCCGAAAGTGAACGTAATTGCTTAAGTGTTGTTCGAACCCGCTTCCTATAATGTCGCAGTCCAGCACATGAGCCACAGGGACTCCACTCTCCTAGTCAAAGTTTACGTTTTAATATTAGTCGACGATATCAAAAGGAATCTGTATTGGCTCTATATTAAAGATATTTGTTGCATGAGCTATTTACTAAGATTGCTATGTAAACTTGAAAAGACAGAGGCATGTATTTAGTTCCATTGGTGGACTTTAGAATATGTTCACTGCGAGCCCCTACTTCTATAAAAGGCTAAGATCCCATCCCGAAAAAGAACTCTTGGACATGACACTAAACGGCATGTGATAGTAAAGCTGCAGTTTTGAAAATCCGAGGAGCGTAGAGTGTATTTTCATTGCAATTACTCCCATGACCACTCTGTACCGGAGTGGTAGTACCTGTTAGGAGTAACCCTTCATTGCCATCTCTCCCAAGTTCACTTTGGCAGGGAGTGGTCGCGCCTGAAAGAGTTCTATCTATTGGGCAAATAAAACTGTTTGACTTTTAAACTGTGTCCAAACAAATGACTTATGCTAAATTGAATTGTTAGAAAAAGAATTGTTTGATCATTTAACTGAGTGTAAGCAAATGAATGATGTTTGATTGAATTGTTAGTGATACATAGCAATACTTGAAACCATTTAACCGTGTGCAAAAAAGAGCTCAAGCTCGTTTAAGAATGGTATCTATGTTTAGAAGTCATATATTTGATATATATGAATAAAGAGGATTTGGCATTAAATAACCTACAATGGTTTATTTGCCATAAAACCAAACCAAACCTAACCATATATATCTAATATATATGTATGTAGAAGATTTGGCATTAAATAACAAACAATGGTTGATATGCCATAAAACCCAACCAAACAAAATCATATGTATTTAATATATATTCATAAAGATGATTTAGCATTAAATAATCTGCAATGGTTGATATGCCATAAAACCAAACCAAACCAAACCAAACCAAATCATATATATTCAATACATATGTAAAAAGAGGATTCGGTATTAATAACCTACTAATGGTTAATTTACTATAAAACCAAACCATGTATATTTAATATATATATATATAAGATTTGGCATTAAATAACTAACAATGGTTGATATGCCATTAGACCCAACTAAACCAAATCATATGTATTTAATATATATGTATAAACAGGATTTGGCATTGAATAACCTAAAATGGTTGATATGCCATGAAACCAAACCAACCAAACTAAATCAGATGCTTATACTGTATATATTCGAGTAAAGAACAACTAAACGACCCCCAATTTTTTCCCACAGAAAGCTGTTATTTTCATATATTACGTCTAATGAACGACAACAAACTTTTGGCAATGCTCGCCAACAAAAATATTTCTTCAACATCCAATAATATAAAGAGAAAAAATTCAAACGCATTTATAATTTCAGATTCAGTTTAATACAATTAAAATCAATGGAATATTGTTGATAAACAATATAGTCTAGACCATTATATATCCAACCATGTTTACTTGGATAGAAACTCCCAACACTAAGCCAGAGGAATATAGATTTTAAAATAATTACGTTTGTCATAGAGTAGGTACGTTTGGTAGCCATTATTTTTTGGTGTTTTTTTTTTAATAAATAAAATCGTGTTCATGACTATAATTTCTCGTTAGTTTGACCCAGCGTGTTTTCAAATAGTCTGGCTTACACCAACCTAAACACAGACCGGCTCATTGGCCTTGTGAGTAGAGTGTTTGCTAAAGGTCTGGGAGACCTGGGTTCAATCCCAGGTCGCGTCATACCAAAGACTTTAAAAATGGTGCTTGATACCTCCTTGCTTAACACTCAGCAATATAAGCTACGTTTCGATGGTAAAGTGGAGCAATCCAGGGAAAGGATTATCACCCTTCCCTACACCTCGTGGTAGTAGCTATTGAACAGGGAGCCTTTTGGTTGCCCTCGGCTACGGTCGCCAACTTTACTTACTTATATGCACAGATGTTATGAATGTTACATAGCCAGATATGGCTATGTAAAAGAGACATATTCATACCGGTACGCAAAACGTTCATAAAGTCCATAACGCACATATATACATAAAACATAGGAATCCCAAAGCACGAAAAACACTTACGACTTCCTAGTTCAGGTACGAAATTTTTTATTGCCTTTGAGTTTAAAGATTCTTCGACATAAGGAGAGAGATTCACATTCGTTCTATTCTGGCTTTTCCATCTGCCCCCACCAACACGTGTGGCACCCGCCACAAGGCCTCGGCGAGTAAACGAAAGTCACCTTTCTTCTTCGGACCGCAAGACTCAACTAACTGACTTTCTTCAAAATCCCCTAAATCCTCCGCGCGCGCTTCCGGTGCATGACGTCATTCACATGCTCAAGTCACAATTTTCTAATTGGGATTTTTATTTTGTTATCTGTGAACGACACATCCTCCATGCGTGCGCGTTAACACCTGCGCTTAAGTTTGCACCTAACTAACCCATGTGCTGAGCCGAAAGGTTCTCAGCCTAACTAAACCCAAAGGCAAGATATATAAAACGAAATCCCTCGGCCATTATATTACAATGAATAGTAAACAATATTAAGTAAAAAAAAAAACTTATTATCTTAACTAAAATCCTTTATTTAGGCATAGACTCTGTTGAGGACAGTTTTGATCAAAGTTACGGCAAGATTAAGCCTAGAAACAAGTTAAGCTTCAAAAACCTTTCTCGTGTAAAGAATGCCTTAATATTTTTAAAGTAAAAAGTTGCTCATTCCGTGAATACATACAAAACATATTTACTCAACTTCTCTGCCAGGGAAAGGATTTAACACAGAGTTTTTAAGGGGAGTACGAGTGGTTTGAATTCAGCGTTTTCCTTCTCATCGACCGGTTGCCATACGAAAGTCAAGGAATCCAATCTGCCTTTCTATTTACCTATAACTTGAGGAGTGGAGAGATAGTTGGATTCATATCTTTCCTAAGAATATTAGCGTGATGTGAAATTCAAACACCCTAGTCCAGGATTCGAACTCATGTTACCGGTTCCATTTCCAACGAAGATAATCGTTACGCCACAAGCTCCTCAGTTGAATATATAGATACAAAGTGTGATCGTATATCGATATTAAATCTGTAACTTTTTGAATTAAAAAAATTCAGTTTGATTAAAGACAAAACATAGTGCTGCACACCTCATACTCACCAGATGTAATTCCATGTAACGTTTTTCTTGTCCCCACCATAAACTGAAAATTCTTCTCAAGGTTACTATTTGAGGCTATGGAAGACATTAAACATTATACCACAGCGCCGTTTTATACAATATTCAACGAAGTATTTCACAAGTTCTTCGACTAAGGAAAGACACGTTTCCATAAATGTGTCCAATGCCAGTGAGATTATTTTGTTGAAAATTAAAGTTTAATTCATTTTCTGTTTTATCTTGGTAAATACAGTTTCACTCTCGAGACTTTTTGAACACACTGCGGATATAGATTTACTGATTAGTCTGTATAGATTAAATTGCTAAATTTATTGATTAGTCTTAATAGATAGATTGGTTGATTTATAGATTAATATGTATAGATAAATAGATTTATTGGTTTGTATCTATATAGAGACAAATATAGAGAGATATATTGATTTGAGAAGATAGAGAAGATGGGTAGATTTATTGATGAGGATACGTAGATAGATTTATTGATTTGTATACGTAGATAGGTAAATTTATTGATTATTAAGTAAAGATAGATTTATTGATAAGTATGTAGAGATAGACATATTAATTGATCAGTATGTATTGATATATATATATATATATATATATTATGAGAGTGTTGATCGTCAGTAAATCACTATGTGGTTATGTGTCGAACCAAGTGCAATATAATATGGAGTGCTCAATATCTATGATAGAGCTATTATAATAATAATGATAATAAATAAATATATATTATATATATATATATATTTAATCCATGGAAAATATTGTTCTGCAACCAAAGGTTTCATTATGTAACATTTATATATATATATATATATATATATACATATATATATGTGTGTGTGTGTGTGTGTGTGTGTGTGTGTGTGTGTTTTATTCGGTCCAGTTAACTCTTCACCCGTCTTCTATTCCTTCCCCCCTCCCCCCTTTGCTATTCTGAATTATTTTATCCATAAGATCTGAAGAAGCCCTGTTAATTTTTTTCGTGTCTTTGGTTTTTATCAAAAACACATAACAGGATGGAAATAAATTTATAATCTTAATGTGACCGGTTTTGTTTTTTCTTAAAGAAATATATATATATATATATATATATATATATGTAACATTCATTATGTAACGTTTATATATATATATATATATATATATATATATATATAAATGTTACATAAAGAATATGCAGCCAATTAATTTTTTAAGGGAAGCGTAGAATTCAAAATATATTAATTCAAAAGTTACCCGTTAATTCGTTAGAAGAGTCAAAATGTGGAAAATAACCAGTGATATGATGGACAAGATTTTACCGCTGGCTGACCTTTTTAGCAGTTCCCTTATTGGTTGGTTCAGTCGTGAGAACGTCTCTGACTTAATGAAAGTAGTCCAGGGTGACGTAACCAAAGAACGCCAAAAATCACCATTTCTCCAACCATACGGTTGACGTGAGAATTTGGGGGAATAAAAACGTCAAAAATCAATCGAATTCTTTGTGTCCATTCATGAGAACAGAAATGGACGCAGAGAACAAGATAAACTCAAGATCACCCGAAGAAGACCAGCCGTGTGTTTTAGTATGTATAGATAGGTAAATTTATTGATTAGGGTTGATAGATCGATAGATTTATTGATTAGTATGTATAAACAGATTTATTGATTACTTTGTATTGATAGATTTATTGATTGATATACCACACAACCAAACCAAACCTATGCTGCCACATCAGTTCATGACCACTGACTATCCCTTTCATCCTTATTAACTTTCTATGATGAAATATCTTTTTATAATAAAAGTTTTAAAATACATTATTTTGAATATCCATTTAATTTACATTATAACAGAGGGATTTTTGTATCTACGGAAAACAGCAAAAAAAAAAAAAATCATAAAGTGTCACTTCTTAGCGGAGATTTTTGCTTTGAGAACAACTGTTTTGCTCACTCTAATTATTTAATTTTACAAGGTCAATAAATCTCTGTACACCGTGGATGACAGCATATATATATATATATATATATATATATATATATATATATATTGTCATCCACAGACAGACTGTGGCTAGACATGTATGACACTCGAAGCCGGGATCGAAACCCATCCAACTTTACGTTAGACTAAGTCTCAGACCGCTCGGCCAACAAGCGGACTACGTTGGCTAAGGGAATTTTAAAGGTAGCAATAGCAGCAGCGTCCGTTTGTTTACATTTTAATACCCTATCGGCTACCAGAGTGCTCAATTCTTTCGAAGAGCTTTGCATTATGCGAGCAGTGCCCGAAAATTCCTTCACCAGAGTGCTCAACCCCCATGGGGGAGCGTATATATTGTCATCCACATGTATATAAGTAAAGTAAAGTTGGCGACCGTAATCGAAGACGACAAGAAGGCTCCCTTTTCAATAGCTACAACACCGAGGTGTAGGAAAGGGCGTTACTCCTTTCCCTGGGTTGCTCCACTTTACCCTTGATACGTACGTTATATATCTGAGTGTTAAGCAAGGAGGTATCAAGTACCATTTTTAAAGTCTTTGGTATGACGCGACCTGGGATTGAAACCAGGTCTCCCGGACCATTGATAATCAATAAATAAATAAAATGAAATAAAACAGCGATATATGTTTATTTGTTTTCTGGCACAATTCTCTATGTCACCACATGGTGATCTAGAAAGAATTTTTGATCACGTTGAAAACGAATATTATCTTTTTTAATTCAAAGAATATAAATATTCATACACTTATAGAAACAAAAGCGAAATTCCGTTTGTGATCAAAAGAACCTTATTCTTCAAATAACTTACTTCAAATTGAAATATTCATATAATGTTATTTAGTTTCTTTAAAAAATGTTTATGTCTGTGTGTGTGTCTGTGTGTATGAGGTGACAGATAACTGAATGATTTCCAATGGCATATCAACCCGTCTAGGGTGATTTTATGCTGAGAGGTTAGGGAACTGCGTTCATTGTACGTTCATATTTACATTTTTCGAGGGAGAGTTATTTTTTTAGGATTTAAAAAAAAAATTAGAATACTGTGACTGTATCCCCTGCAGAGGAGTAAGACCCCTCCCGTCGAAAAAAAGGGTGCTCTATGTATGACAATAAACTGCATCTGATTGTGAGACTACTGTTCTGAGTAGTGTGTTGCACTTCTTTATTGCCATTACTCCCAGGTCGACGCAAACTATGGTGGTTATACCAGTAAGGGTACCATCGATAGGTTTGCCCAGTTTGCTGGCGGGGGACTGTAAAATATACCGACTGCACCTCTCCAGAGGGGTAAGACATCCTCAACGAGTGGATATGACATTAAACAATCTGATGGTTAGCTTCCAGTGATGCTGAAGCTTTGGGGAATGTGGAGCACCCCTTCATTGTCATCACTTCCAGGTCCACTTCGTCCCGGAGTGGTAGCACCTGATAGGGCCCTATCTATGGGTTAAATAGAACTATACTGCGTACTTATGCTGAACTAAATTACTAGAAATAGAACTGTTTTGGTATCTAAACTGCGTACTTATGCTAAACTGAATTGTTTGAAATAGAACTATTTTTGATATGAAAACTGTACTTACAAGAACTGTTTTTGACATTGAAACTGTACTTACGCTAAACTAAATTGTTTGAATTAGTTAACTAAACTGAATAGCTTGAAATTGAATTGGTTAACTAAACTGAATAGCTTGAAATATAGATGTTTTTGGCTATAAAACTATGTACTCATGTTAAACTGAATTGTTTGAAATAGAGCAGATTATTTGCATGAAAATGGATTTGGCATTAAATAACCTACAAAGTTTAATATGCCATAAACCCAAAAAAACCAACCAACCAACCAACCAACCATCTGTAGGTGAAATTGATTTGTTTAAAAATCATTCCTATTCAAATGAGATCTGAGAAAAAATGACACCCCCCAAAAAAAAATAAACGACAAAAACTCTAAAGAAACAACGGTTCAAAAATGTAGATATGAACGTACAATGAATGCATTTTCGTAATCTTTAAACATAAAATAACCCTCGACAGATTTGCACACCGTTTAAATCTATCAAGCAAGCACACAAACACGCATATGTTAAAGTTTTTATCCATATCGAAAAATAAGGTCTCTGAAAAAGTGAAATACAACCGCTTTAAGAACCTAGTAATCGTTATAGTCCTTGCTGTCTCTACAATAACGTATTATTATCATTATCATTATTATTATTGTGTCGTTCCTTGTCTCAAAGGAGTCTTTCCTATTTCAATGAAAAATAAAGTTTAATATTCAATAAGAGCATTGGACGGACTGCTGATTTTAACCAGTGCAGGAAATTTGCCGTCTGTGAGTGAGTTGAAAGGTCAAACAGACAAAGCTTTTTGGCTCACGTAGGCTGACTCGTTTCCGATCCCATTAGCATATTCCGGACGCCTCCGGTCTTTTCCGGCGCCAAAGCATAGCATGTGACCACGTTTCCCTAAATATATTGTTAAACCTCCAACTGTCATCGTTGTCAAACCGCCATTTAAAGTGCTTGTATCGATGAAGGACTGGCTGTCTATTATTCTTCCAAGTGGGTTGTTCTTGAAAAAAAAATTGGGATGGGTGGGTAATTGAAGGACGCACTACGCACAGGCATTACTATTTACCTGGGAGTAATTATTCGACCACGCTTTCCTTGTGTTTAAAATCTAGACTCATTAGACCGCTACTACAACAGTAATACTCTTTACATGCTGCCTTGTACCAGACAATGTAAAGGCTTGTAAATAGCCATAACTCCCAAGAGCTACGAATGAACACAGATCTCGGCTAAAAATAAGCACTATAAAAAAAACCATTAAAAAATAAACTCAATTAAAAAATAAACACCATTAAAAAAATAAACGCCATTAAAAACACTCTTAAAAAGAAATTAAATAAAAATAAGACTTGAATGAGAAATTAAAAAAAAATAATGTATATTTATTATCTTAGTTGCTTGGGAAACTGATTGGATCGTTCGATTGGTTTTGAACGGTATATCCTCCCTCAAGGGTTATTTTATGCCTACAGGTTTGGGAATCGCGTTTACATTTACACTTATGAGCAGTTGTTTCTTAAGAGTTTTTTTTTACACTCGGTCCTATCGAAAACAAATAATTTTTTTAACAGATCAATGCGACCCATACATGAGATCTTATCAGTTACAATCACCCCTAATCCGATTGGATCTGGGAGTAATGGCTATAAAGGGATGGCTCTGTTCTCACCAGATTTCTAAAACTGGAGCCTTACCATCAGACGCAGTTTAGCGTCATACCAAGGACACTTGTCATGAAAGTGAAAAAAAAAGGTTTTTGTTTATAATTACTTTCTTTTTTGATATTTTTATAGGCATGTCCCTAACAGGTGAACTTTTTGTGCGCGGAAACTTTCCTTATTTTATAAGACAAAATCTGAAAATGTAAAAATGTCCTTTTTCTATTTTTTTTTTTTTTTTTTGCCGATTCCATATTCTTATCTATAGATCCGAATCAACACTTCATCTCTCTGTCATTAAAAAAATAGTTAGATAAAATGTTTTTCATGAAAATAACTAAATGATTGAAGTTTGGTTTGGTTGTTTAATGGCATATCAACTCTTTTTAGGTTATTTAATGCCAAAGCCATTCTCCTAGAAGAACAGTAGTGGTACTATTTAACCCATAGCTGGGAGGATAAGGGGATTCGTACCTTTCCCAATGGTATTTGTCCGAAAGTGAACGTAATAGCGCGACAGGAGTACGAACTCGCGTACTACGATTCCGCAGTCCATCGCTTTACCAATTACGTGGACACCCCCGTGATTGAAGTGTGTGTGTGTGTGTGTGTGTGTGTGATGCATGACAATAAACAATTAAAAAAAAAAGGTTATCTTCAGAAATTTGAGTAAAACTTTCTTTTAAAAGAAACCTCACTTTTTATGACTTTAAGGACCATTTTTAACGCAATAATTAACAGATTTTAGGCAAAATTAAAAAACAAAAGAAAAAACGGTGCTTTTTGCTGATGCACATTTTATAATTCCGATTAGAAAATGCACATCTATACAGAAAATTAGAAAATCTTTGTCAGTCTGTCTTACACACGTAGCCATTGTAAAGTTGCCAACTTAGCCAAATATTTTTATAACAAAATCGTTTCGAATGCATCTTTATAGTAAAATCATTTCCAACGTATTTTCACTTGTGTGGATGAGCAGTTTAGCTGCCGGGATGGTGGTTGGAGTAAAATCAATGCCAACTGGGTCATTTGGGCGAGGGGGTCTGATGTCGCAAGACCCTCCCCCTCCCCACAATAAATCAATATTGTAAAATAATTTACCATATCTTTTTTTACTAAAATAATGTCCATTATATCTTTTATAATGAAATCATTTTCAAAACATTTTTATTATAAAAATGTCTAAGAAATTATCTTACTATAAAGATGTATTGGAAATATAACAAAAATGTATTAGACATGAGTTATTATAAAAACTGTATTAGTAATTATTTTATTATTTATAATTAGTGTGTGAAAAAGATCATAGTGTGAGTATGTCACTATTTAGGAGAGAATGCATATTTATACGCTAATATGTAAGCGGTGCAGTTAAAGATTTCATCACCAAGCGAAGACTGAAATGGTAAAACGAACAAATCTATGTAAACAACATTTTCAGTTAATTTAGTGTATGGTGTTGGAATCAAATGCATCCTTGAACAAAAATAATGCCAGATTTTCACTCAAAAGAAAGTCAAAAGTTTGAGTACATTACTTACAAAAAAGTTTTTATTTTATGGCTATTTTTAAGATTGAGGTAAGCTTAAAATTTGATTTTAGGAAAAATTGATGATTTATCTATGACTTTGATTGTTAAGAATATATTTTAAACAATCTAAGAGCGAAAAGATTTCTTAAATTATTTTGAATTTTGATCCTTCAAATTTCACAGGGGAAGTCGAATATTGTCATTTGCGAGATCTCAAAGAAGTTTGAAGAGCGTGTACATGGCCGATTGGTTAATAAATGTAAAGATTACAACTTCACGAACCAATTTTAGCACAATAATTGATACATTTAGTATTGAAATTAGTTGATTTTTCACACACACACACACACACACACACACACACACACACACACACACACACACACACACACACACACATATATATATATATATATATATATATATATATATATATATATATATATAATGAACTTTTCTCTCTTGTTATGTAAAGATATGATAATATTTCCGCTCTAATGTTACCTTTTCCTTCAAGAAAAGACGTTATAACTTCTGTTTTTCAACAAACTTTTCCCTCAAGTTAAAGAAATAAGATTTAATTTGTGGATAGGTGTTTTATTCAATCATTTACACTATATATATATATACATTTACATATATACATTTACACTATAGCCTACATATATATATATATATATATAGGCTTTTAAAAAATGATCTGTGTTACTACACACACAAATAAGACCTAGCAAGATTAATGTTGACATAAATGAGATTTATTCATCAATCTGAAAGTCAAAGGCAATGAGGATTTTATGGATGATAAGGAAGGTATAAAGATTTAATGAACGATATCAAGGAGGATTTTATGAACGATAGCAATGAAGATTTTATGAACGATAGCAATGAGGATTTTATGAACGATAGCAATGAGGATTTTATGAACGATAGCAATGAGGATTTTATGAGCGATAGCAATGAGGATTATATGAGCGATAGCAATGAGGATTTTATGAACGATAGCAATGAGGATTTTATGTACGATAGCAATGAAGATTTTATGAACGATAGCAATGAGGATTTTATGAACGATAGCAATGAGGATTTTATGAGCGATAGCAATGAGGATTTTATGAACGATAGCAATGAGGATTTTATGAACGATAGCAATGAAGATTTTATGAACGATAGCAATGAGGATTTTATGAACGAGAGCAATGAGGATTTTATGAACGATAGCAACGAGGATTTTATGAGCGATATCAATCGTAAGAGAATTTTATGAACGATATCAATGAGGATTTTATGAACGATATCAATGAGAATTTTATGAACGATATCAAGAGTATGAGAATTTTATGAAAGATATCAATGAGGATTTTATGATCGATATCAAAGGTATGAGGATTTTATGAAGGATATCAATAAGGAATTTATGCACAATATCAATGAGATTTTAATGAACGATATCAAGCATATGAGAATTTTATGAACGATATCAATGCTGATTTTATGAACGATATCACAGGTTTCCGATATGCACATTACCTGTGACATTACACACATCAAACCGGTTGTCAAGCTCCTGATAAACACATAGCTGCATATATTTGGTAACTGTCTTCAGTACAACAGTGCTATGTACGAATCTGCTATGCTGTTGGCACATTTCTAGTGAATTTTCTTACAAATACACATTGCACAGTCTTGTTTGACTGCGTTCTAGCATACTCTTACACAAAAACACTTGGAGGTGCGCGTGGTGCAACGGTTATTGTCGTTAAAAATAGACCCCGTCACACGAGTTCAAATCCTGGACGAAGCTGACTATATCTCAGATAGCTCTTAGACTCTTGGGAAAGGTATGAATCCAATTATTCTCCCTCCAGCTATGGGTAGATGGCAGGGCAGGTTGGGCTATTTAACCTTGGTATTGTAACCATTTTAGGAGAAAGAAAACTCTAAATTCAATCCTGTCAAATTCTGCTTAAAAGAATTGACCTTGTATCACATCTTGCCCGTGCAGAGGGGTTGGATAAATACCTACTCTTGCACAAAACGCCTTTTTTTCTTTTTGAGTGAATAACTTTTCTATACCTGAATAAAAAGGGGTGTCCTCGTGGTGTAATGGTTAAAGCGATGGACTGCGGAATCGTAGTAAGCGAGTTCGTAGTCCAGTCGCGCTATTGCGTTCACTTTCGGGCAAATACCCTTGGGAAAGATATGAACCCCCTTATCCTCCCAGCTATGGGTTAAATAGTGCCACTACTGTTCTTCTAGGAGAATGGCTTTGGCATTAAATAACCTAGAAAGGTTGATATGCCATTAAACAAAGAAACCAAACCAAACCTGAATAAAAAGAGATAAAACATTAAACTTAGAATGTTGATTTGTTTCTACACATGCTGTTAAAACTTGAAATAATTTGAATGAGAATTGGTCACATTTTTTGATGACATAATTTTATTTGTTTTTCTTTAATAGTTAGTTAGCGACCATTGTTGAGGGCGACCCGAAGGTTCCCTTTTCAACAGCTTCTACACCGATGTGTAGGGGAGGGTGCTACTCCTTCCCCTGGATTGCTCCACTTTACCCTCGATCCGTACCTTGTAATGCTGAGTGTTAAGCAAGTATGTATCAAGTACCGTTTTTAAAGTCTTTGGTATGACCCGACCTGGGATTGAACCCCGGTCCCCCGGATCATTGGCGAACACTCTACAAACTAGGCTATACCCTGCCAAAAATATAAGGGTTATCCAATAAACAAGGTGAATCTTGCCTAAGGAATTATTAATATGAATCACTGTCTACAGTTTCACCTTTTTCAAGGAAATCAACAATGGTGGGTCCCTTCATCTCCCACAGAACTGTCAGCATGACTTTATATACTGACCACTGAACCCTGATTTTTTTTTTACCGTGTAACTCGATGGATCATATTAAATATTACAATTTCAAATATAATAATGCGACTCTGTTATTCGAAATACGATAAAATCTTTATTCAGAATATCTACAATTCTAGCAGTCCAACGCAACCACGAGGAGAGAGGAAGACCTTGAAAGGGTTTATGAGCGAATCTTGCTTGTAGCTACAGAGAGGCACCCACCCCCGGCCAACGTCTAACCCATCTTGTCTCTTTGAAATTCCAAATCTTAACTCTCCTTTAATCTAAAATTATATTTTCTTTTTTAATATCTTCTTAATTATTGCATCAGCAATTCATATTAGAACACGTGTCATTAACTTTTATTTCCCCATGCCGGTTGACAAGCTTTTATTTGTTTATTATCCATATCCTGTCTTCCCCTACGTTATTCTCACGTGAAGCATCTAAACCTGGTCATTACCAGTGCACGCGTTCGACATTTGCGAGGAACTAAACGTACACTCAAAGATTTGTAACCAGTTCACAACCTCACCAAACTAGATATAAAAATAATTAATATAATCAATTATAAATAAAATAATTAATATTATCAATTACCACCCTAATTATTTTACAACTGGAATAAGTATTTTTACTTCATAGACTGTCTTTTCAACTCATGCTTGTTATAGCAAACCTTTGCTTTGGTCATTTGTAAATATTTTTTGGACTAAAACATGTTTCTCTATACACGTCACTCATTCTTCAGTAAATTTCACATGATTTGCATTTTTTAACTCCGAAAATATCTGATGGCAGACCTCTGTTCAAGCCGGAAGCACTCTGTTTGATTTGCCGTCATTTTGAATAGCCTTAAAACAAATATTTTTGTGAGATTATAATATTATTTCTATTAACCAATTCCAAACAATGCAAGGGAAAAATTCTGAAAAAAATGATTCTTTTTTAAAAGCATTCCCCTTATTTATAGAATGACCATCGTAATGAAAAACAAATTCGTTATATATATATATATATACACACACACATATATATATATTGTTGAATATATATATATATATATATATATATATATATATATATATATATTGTTGAAAATATCTATTTTAATAAATCTATATTGTGAGCCGTTTGACGTAAAGGTCCATTTTCTTTATTAAACGGATTATCAACATGCGTGGGTTATTTAAAGCCAAAGCTATCCTTGTAGAAGAAACGTATTTGGTACTATTTAACCCATAGCTGTGTGTAACAAGGGGGTTCATAATTTTTCTAAGGGTCTTTGACCGAAAGTGAACGAAGTTGCGCGACTGGAGTTCGAACTTGTTACTACATTGTCGCAATCCAACATGTTACCCCCACTCTCTCTCTCTCTCTCTCTCTCTCTCTCTCTCTCTCTCTCTTTCTTTCTCTCTCTCTCTCTCTCTCTCTCTCTATATATATATATATATATATATATCCTTGAGTGTACGTTTAGTTCCTCGCAAATAGTTTTGAAATTTTAAAATAATTCAGAATAGATTAAATCTTTCTTTAATTTAATATAACTATTACTGCATCATTACGTAAAGTTATTGATTAAAGTTTAAATCTAATTTTATATAAAATCTGTAATTTATGTCAAAATGTAATTAAAAAATAAAAATTTTTTTAAAATAAATTTACTATATTTCTGACCGAAATTAAAATTAAAAAAAAGAAGTGGACTAAATGAGGAGATAACTCTTCACTCCTCTTCTATCCCCTCCCACCTTTTTCTGTGTCTATTCTATTTTTTTTTTATCTAAAAGATCTGAAGAAGTCCCGTTATATTTTTCTTTTCGTGTTTTTGAAAATTTCAAAAATGCGTAACAGGATGGAAATAAATTTATAATCCTATGTGACAGGTTTTGTGGTTTTTCTTAAAGAATATATATATATATATATATATATATATATATATATATATATATATGAAAATGAATGCATGAATGTTGAGCAATCCTAAATTCTACTTCGGCGTAAACTGTGGTTAATTAAAATTTGATTTTAAGCCGATGAAGGACAGTGCAGTGTCCGAAAAGTATGTTGGCTTTTATGCGTATATTGTAAAAATACTTTGTTTCAGTGCATCGACTGTGTCACAATATAAATATATATCATCATCATTATCGTCATCAAGACGCATCGACAGCATGGATTCTTTTGTCTCTCTCTCACTCTCTCTCTCTCACCTTCCTTCCTTATTAGTTATCCCTGTTGATTGGACCTTTTCTTTATTTGTATGGCGACTTGTATAGAAGAAGAAAACCGCTGAATTGAAACCAGTTGTAGACCTAGAGATGGATGGGCACTGCTTGGCTATTTATGCCCAAGACACGCTCCATGATTTTGATCATGAATAGGGAGCACCATTCATGATCAAAACAGATTACAGAATAATTAGAACTAATAAATAAATGAATAAATCAATGCAATAATGTATTTAAGCGTGCTGTACTCGAATTAATTTTTTTCAAAGATAACCGATTCGTAAGAATAACGGAAGGTCAATTCTTTGTCGATAAAAGCACTTTAAACAGCGATTTGTCGACAATCCTATTTTGAGAAACTGCTATAAATATAGGAACCTCGTTATCTTCAACATGTAAGTCGTTCGTAAGTATTGAAAAAGATCTGATATTTACAGCCAACGGGGCATAACCAAAGGAGATCATAGCTGATTTGATCAAAGGATTCGTCCCTCATAATCGGTAATGCAACCATAATTAAAAGCAGGCATACTACGGAACAGCTCATATAAACATCGCTGAAATATTGCATTCATAGGAGGAAGAGTTGGAGGAAAGGAATTTTACGACCTCCACAAACTATATATATATATATATATATGGAGGTGCTTGTGGTGTAATGCCTATCGTCTGTAGGAAATGGGCACAGCGACCAGATTTCGTTCCTGGATGAGGCTGTTTGGATTTAAGAAAGGGCTACTACCCTTAGAAAATGTATGAATTCTAATTATTCTCCCTCAAGCTATGCGTTAATAGTAGGACAGACTGGCTCTTTAACCTTAGCGTAGCAACCAGTCTAGGAGAAGGAAAACTCTGAATTCAAACCTGTTAAAATCCGCTTAAAATTGACCTTGTGTCATATTCAACTCACCCGGAGCGGTTAATAACCTCCCCATATATATATATATATATATATATATATATAACTTACAAAATAAATTTTTGCTCACTCATCCCCCTAAGTCTACGTCAAGACTACCAGTTTCTCGCAATTGGGGAGATGGGGAAAAAGGAGAAAAACCATACGATCGTCACGAAGCAGCCACAGCCGAATGAGGGAACAACAACTTTTTTTTTAGGTTTTGAGCCTTTTTTTATTTTTTGAGGAAAAAATGATTTTGTTTATGGCATATCAACCATTGAAGGTTATTTGATGCCAAATCCTGTTTATACATATATGTTAAATGTGATTTGTAAACAAATTTTATTGATAACATTTTTAAATGAGCCTGAACTCATTTTTTAATACACAGTTAAATGGTTTCAAGTATTTCTATCTATGTCACCCATTTGATTATAGCACACGGAACCCGTCTTAAACTAGTTGACAAATTCACTTACCTAGGAAGCAGCGTCTTATCAACCAAAAAGGACATCAACACGAGGTTAACGAAGGCATGGACAGCTATCAATAGGCTATCGATTATATGGAAATCAGACCTAACTGATAAAATGAAACGCAGTTTCTTCCAGGCAGCGGTCGCATCGATACTGCTATATGGATGCACTACAGGGACTCTAACAAAACGGCTGGAGAAGAAGCTAGACGGCAATTAGACAAGAATGCTGCGAGCAATCTTGAACAAGTCCTGGCGGCAACACCCCACAAGACACCAACTGTACGGCCACCTGCCTCCTATCACGAAAACTATTCAAGTCAGGCGAACCAGACATGCAGGACACTGCTGGAGAAGCAGGGACGAACTCATAAGAGATGTATGTACCCCCACATATAGCCGAGCAAATGCAGGACGACCAGCAAGAACATACATTCAGCAACTATGTAAGGATACGGGATGTAGTCCTGAAGACCTGCCAGAGGCGATGAACGATTGGGAAAAGTGGCGAGAGAGGGTCAGGGATATCCGTGCTACCAGCACGACATGATGATGATGATGATGATTTCTATCAAATACCAATAATTCTATTTACTGTTGATTATTTGTTTGCACACAGTTAAATGGTTTCAAGTATTGCTATGTAACAGTAACAATGTAACGTCAGTTATTTGTTTGCATACATTTAAATAGATATAAATGATATGTAAGTAATTAGTTTGTCGGTAATTTCATTTTCATATAAGTTAGAATTAATTTTTCTGTACATTAGTATTGCTATTGTTTGAAATGATTTAAAGTACTGCTATCTAACACTAACAATTATATTTACTATTAATCCTTTATTTATTAGTTGCAAATATTGCTATGTATCTCAATTCAATAAGACATCAGTCATTTGTTTACACATAGTTAAATGATAAACTATTCTATTCTATTTCAAGCAATTCAATTTAGAATAAGTCATTTGTTTGCACAAAATTTTAATGTTAAACATTTCTATTTGACCCATAGATAGGACCCTATCAAGTGCTATCACTCTGGGCCAGAATGGACCTCCGAGCAATGACAGTGAAAGGTTTCTACACATTCCCAAAAAGCTCCAGGGTTGGAGCCTTGTCATCTGATGGTTTAATGTCATAACCAGGACAGTCGTTTTGGGGGTCTTACCTCTCTGCCGTGATGCAGTCAGTGTATTCTACAGCCCCAGCTGACTAAACTAAGATTTTGAAAACTTGTTTTATATATATATATATATATATATACAAATTTCATTAAACATAATAGACATTTTATGTCTACATATTTTCTTCTAGATCCGTTCGAATTCCCGTATTACTTTTATTGTATTCGGAGGGAATTGATTTATATATTGTCCATAGTTGTATGTATCCCTAGTACTTTCTGCCCGACTTTGGGCCATCATCAGGGGAGGATCTATTACAAAAGTGATGTAACTTTTGTTTTAGCATATTACTATGTGTAAGGGCGTTTTTGCCGTTGAAGATTATGACGTTTGCTTTTAAATGTAATTCTATAATTACAAATACGATAAAAGTAATACGGGAATTCGAACGGAACCAGAAGAAAATATGTAGACATAAAATGTCTATTATGTTTAATGAAATTTGCATTAACGAAGAAATGCTGCCTAAATATACACACACACACGCATATATATATATATATATGTATTTTCTGAATTAGAATATATATATATATATATATATATATATATATATATATATATATTCTAATTCCGAAAATATTTTGATTGGAAATTAATGCAAAACTATTAAAAGTAAGTAAGATTTATAGAAATAGAAATGTTTACTGAGTACTTAAACTGAATTGTTTGAAATATTAGTTTATTTGTATAAAAATGGATTTGCCATTAGATAACGTACAAAGATTGATATGCCATAAAACGTAAACAAATAAACAATAAAGGGTAAAGTTGTAAAAAACGGGCCTTTGTTTGATAGTATAATTAAAAACATCACAAATGAATCAAAATGAATTGTTATATTAGGCAGATATTTTGAA
Source organism: Sepioteuthis lessoniana (assembly GCA_963585895.1). NCBI lineage: Eukaryota > Metazoa > Mollusca > Cephalopoda > Myopsida > Loliginidae > Sepioteuthis > Sepioteuthis lessoniana. The sequence goes on from OY757917.1 coordinate 29,746,198, forward strand.
ATTAAGATTTAATATAGAAAAATGTCACATCCAACATATTGGATCCCAAAACATTAAAGTTGAATATAAATTAAGCAAAAGAGAAATCAAAAAAGTAAATGAAGAGGTTGGCTTGGATGATAGATTTAAAGCTGAAAACCATATTTTGTCGATTGTATTTAAAGGCAAATAGAATCATTGGTGGGATAGTTAGAAATTTTATTTCAAGGGGAGTAAATGTTGTTTTAAAAATATATAAAACCTTAATAAGATCTCATAGAGAATATTGTACTGAGGCCTGAGCTCCATGGAAATTGGAGTGTAATATTGAGATTAGAGGGCATACAAAGAAGAGTGACAAAAAAAATAAAAAAGTAAAAGATTACAGTTATAAGGAGAGATTAGAAAAATTAGGGCTTAACTACATTACTAAAAAGAAAAATGAGAGTTGATCTAATTGAAACGTTCAAAATAATCAATGAAATTTCTAATTATAGTGGACATTTTTTCTATATTCCTCCTCAGACTGGAAATTTACTGCCAAGACAAGTATTAAAAACTAAGTCTACAAACCAACTGATTTTTTTTGCGAATGGAGTTGTATATTTTTGAAACTAATTGCCTAATCAGATCAATAACAGCAACAGTATAAAATAAAATAAAAAGGATTAAAGTGAATTGTTTCAGAAAAAAAAAGGTAAGAAAATGAATTTAAGAGAACATTTTCGGGAACTATCGGATAAATTATTTAACAGAATTTGATCTGTATATAGATATTATATCAATAGTGTCTATATTCTGTGCAAAGATATATATATATATAGAGAGACGTAGTTGGTGACCGTAGTCGAGGGCGACCAGAAGGCACCCTTTTCAATAGTTACAATACCGAAGTGTAGGAGAGGGCGCTACTCCTTTCTCTGGATTGCTCCATTTTATCCTTGATACGTACATTATAGTGCTGAGTGTTAAGCAAAGAGGTATCAAGAACTATTTTTAAAGTCTTTGGTATGACGCGAACTGGGATTGAACCCATGTCTCCCGGACCATTGGCGAACACTCTATTCATTGGGCTACGGTGTATACATGGATATTCTATACCAATATATTTTATAATATAGAGTACTTTTTATATAAAAACTTTTCTTATTAACCTTTTTTTTTATAAATGCACGTGTTGCATACTGTCGTTACTCTACGATTGTGCAGTGGGCCTTACGCAATTGTCGATCAACTCCCATATCCTCCCCGAACTTCGCTTCCTTTCTGGTTACTTGGTCTTGTCGCCTCGATCGTTCTGATGTCTCCTTCGCATCGCCATCCTGGATCTTATTCATTGATGAGGAACCCCGACTACTTCATATGCACATTTCACTTTTGTCTCTTGACAACTTTTCTCTTCATAATCCGCCCGGCCTAAACGGTGGATCAAAGAGAACAAGATGAAGCGTTCAACCTCTCGCTATAACAGACCAAGTTATTCCTGACGCAAGAACCGTTTTTGGTCATCCAACTAAAACCATCCAATGATAGCCATGTGTTATATAGTCACATATGCAGATTCACATCTACATACATGCACATATATATGTAGAATAATTATAGCGACACAATGATAACGACAGACACAGGATGGGATAAACGAAGCAGGAAGACTTCTTTACAAATATATTCCTCTCACTTTATTTGTAAGGGTTCGAAAGGTTGTTCAAGGTTTGCATGTGAGAGGGAGCTGGAGATCGAACATAACTGAAATATTTTGACCCCACTGTTATGACCGTCACGTTGTGTCTTTCTTGTTCTCTTGATGCTCAACCGGAGGCCTAGGGCTCACTGCTGGATGCTGGCTTTCTTTATTGCATCTTATCAGCATCTTCTCTGGACCCCAAACTCCATCGGGGTATCCGAGAGCCCCCTCGGTCGGGTGTGGCTTTCCCTACAGCATCTCGTCTTTAGCTGTCTGGAACTCTACTGGCAACTCATACGGCTCGTCGAACTCAACTGAATTATATAATCGTTCGACGCCCACTCGATCTTTGAAATCGAATGTTTAATCGTCATCCAGCGGAAATAACTGTCATGCAGTTCAGAGGTCACTCTCTTCCGGTGCATCACTCTGTAGTGTACCATGGGATTTTTTTTGCTCGCCCCATTTCATCAGCAAATTTCCACCCACGCGATTTCCTCTCATAACTGCCATTAGAATGTGTCACTTCCTTCCGGTGCATCACCTTGAATGGCATTTTTGACCGGGTCAAAAGGTCAAAATATAACTCATGGTCTCAGACTGATCTCGAGTTAAGTGGCTGTCCAACATACAAGTTGACACGGTTGTATTTTTCCACTTAGGATTTAACTTGAAGGCTACACTACATGTCAGAAATAGATTTTACTGATCTACTACGTAACAATTTCAACGTTGGGTATCTATTTAGTAATTTACAAAAGAAAATGTTGGGGATCTCGTTGAAATGGTTGTATTTTTTCGCTCAGTATTCGACTTGAATGCTACACATGACTAAAATATATCGCCACGATCTATAATGAAAGACAGACAGACAGACAGACACACACACACACACACACACACTTATATATATATATATATATAAGTCTGTGCCTTGAAGCTTATATTCATATTTTAGGATTTTCTTAGGCATATATATTAATATAAAAAAAATACAGATTTATATGATTTGAATTTCGTCGAAAACGAGGAATGATTCTAAATCTCTCGATGAACTAACGGAACGTGGATTCTGTACAATGTGACGTAGTTTAAAGAAACGAACACCGATTCATTGATCAAACGGCCAATTTTTCTTGTCATAAACAGCCAACTTTTCTTGTTATACAACTTTTCCAAATATATATATATGTGTGTGTGTGTGTGCATGTGCATGTGTAAACGTGTGTGTATGTATAATAACAATCTACCGCTTTAATTTAATTATATATATATATATATATTATCAGATTAAAATAGTATATATATATATATATATAACAATCAATTTATTGTTTTAATTTGATTATGTATATATATATAACTAAAACAACGATCTAATTTATTCATATATATATATATCTGTGTGTGTACATAAGTAAATTTAAACAATAAGTAGATTGATATTTGCAATTCGAATCATCATCATCATGTCGTGCCGCTAGCACGAATAACCCTGACCCTCTCTCGCCACTTTTCCCTATCGTTCATTGCCTCTGGCAGGTATTTTGGACTACATCCTGTATCCTCAAAGAGCTTCTGTATGTATGTTCTAGCTGGTCGTCCTGCTTTTGCTCGGCCACATGTGGGGGTCCATAGGAGTACATCACTTATGAGCTCGTCTCTGCTCCTCCAGCAGTGTCCTGCGTGCCTGGTTCGTCTAACTTGGATAGTTTTCGTGATGGGAGGCAGTTGGCCGTATAGTTGGTGCTTTGTGGGGTGTTGCCACCAGGACTTGTTTAATATTGCTCGCAACATTCTTGTGTTGTTGCTGTCTTGATTCTTCTCCAGCCGTTTTGTTAGCGTCCAAGTAGTGCATCCATACAGCAGTATCGACATGACCGCTGCTTGGAAGAAACTGCGTTTGATTTTATCGGTCAGGTTTGATTTCCATATGACCGATAGTACCCCGCAAAAACAATTACCGACGCCGACTACGCCGATGACATAGCGATACTGGCAAATACACCCGACCAAGCCGAAACACTACTGCATAGTTTGGAACGAGCAGCCGCAGGCATAGGCCTCTATGTTAATGCACACAAAACGGAATATATATGCTATAATCAAACGGGGGACATCTCCACTCTAGAAGGAACCCCTCTTAAACTAGTAGACAAATTCACTTACCTAGGAAGCAGCGTCGAATCAACCGAAAAGGACATCGAAACAAGGTTAACGAAGGCATGGACAGCTATCAATAGGCTATCGATTATATGGAAATCAGACCTAACCGATAAAATGAAACGCAGTTTCTTCCAGACAGCGGTCACATCGATACTGCTATATGGCTGCACTACATGGACGCTAACAAAACGGCTGGAGAAGAAGCTAGACGGCAATTACACAAGAATGCTGCGTGCAATCTTGAACAAGTCCTGGCGGCAACACCCCACAAGACACCAACTGTACGGCCACCTGCCCCCCATCACGAAAACTATTCAAGTTAGACGAACCAGACATGCAGGACACTACTGGAGAAGCAGGGACGAACTCATAAGAGATGTACTCTCATGGACCCCCACACATGGCCGCGTAAAAGCAGGACGACCAGCACGAACATACATTTAGCAGCTCTGTGAGGATACAGGACGTTGTCCTGAAGACCTACCTAGGGCGATGAACGATAGGGAGGAGTGGCGAGAGAGGTTCAGGGATATCCGTGCTACCAGTGCGACATGATGATGATGATGATTACAGTGAACGTGAAATAGGGTTGGTGGAGAGCAGTTGACTGGGACAAGCGGCGTGTCGAAGTCATCACTGAAAGAACTATTGTGGTAAAAGTTACTTACGAAGGGCGGTTCACTTAACTTAGCAAGTATAGTAGAAAACACACGAGCCTGGGTTTGGATAGGATCAGAATCATACAGCCAGAATCTGTCTAGTCTCTATACTTTCTGAATACTCCTAAAGCAGATTTCATTTAATATAGAACTTTTTTTTTCTTTGGTGAGAAGTGTAAATTAATATTAATGTAGATATACGAAAATTCCTCGGATAGGTGGTCTAACGTAATGGCGATAAGTACATTTTAATTTTTTGTTTTGTTTTGTTTATTGACATGATTGCTGCAGAGAAAATAACTCTTAACTCTATGAATATACAAATATGAAAGACTTCTTATATTTGGGCGTAATGATAGTTACGTTAGTGTAACATTTTAAGGATGTGTACATACGAATACCAATAGAAATTCACACTGAGTTAGATAGACATCTATATTCATGTAAAGAAAAAGGCACACACCCATATATATATATATATATATATATATATATATATATATATATATATATATAATGTTTATACTTCTATTTAGTATTCCAACCTGCAACGACAACACCCTTAATGTCGGTAAAGTAAATAAACTGAAGAATAATTCAAACATAAACTTTTTCGTTGACTGACCAATCGCCTTTCAGCATTTGCAAGATAAGCCGTACTGTGACGTCATCGCTATTCCAGCCATGAACAGCCTTTTCTTCCTTTCGGCTCTCGGTAAAGTAAAACCATCCCCTACACTGCCCAAAGTTCATTATTCTTGCGATAAAAATGAGTAAACTGTTTTCATTTTCTTTTTCTGGTGGAAGACGTATTGAATTTTAACGAGATACCCTTGATTTTTGTTGACGAAGGAGAAATTCTGAAAGTATTCATCTGATAAAAACCTTCAATGTGTTTGATCTAAAAAGCCGGTTAGTTTAATATTCATACAGTTATTGAACCGGTTTCAGTTTTCTTTTTTGTTTAAATGCATATCAACCTTCTTAGGTTATTTAAAGTCAAAACCACTTGTGTCGAAGAACAGTGGTGCTACTGTTTAACCCATAACTGGGGGAATAAGGGAGTTCATAACATTCCAAAGGTGATTATTATAGCAAAGGTTGAGTTCGAACTCGCCAACTGTGATTCCACAGTTCAACACGTTAGCCACAGGGAAACATTCCTAATAGATTTAATCATTTCTGACAACGTTCTGTGTTTAATTTATCTTAAGATACGAAAAATTAAAGTAAGACTTTTCCTTACTTGAATAATCTGAATGTAATCATATCAAAGGCTATATGTCTACTCCAATGAAAAAGCGTAAGAGACACATTGCTAATTTGGGCAACTATAATTTGTTAAAGCAATGACTCTACTGAACTATCTATCTATCTATCTATCTATCTATATATATATATATATATATATTATCATCATCATCATATCGCGTTGGTAGCACGGATATCCCTGACCCTCTCTCGCCACTCCTCCCTATCGTTCATCGCCCTAGGTAGGTCTTCAGGACAACATCCTGTATCCTCACATAGCTGCTGAATGTACGTTCGAGCTGGTCGTCCTGCTTTTGCGCGGCCATGTGTGGGGATCCATAAGAGTACATCTCTTATGAGTTCATCTCTGCTTCTCCAGCAGTGTCCTGCATGTCTGGTTCGTCTAACTTGAATAGTTTTCGTGATAGGGGGCAGGTGGCCGTACAGTTGGTGTCTTGTGGGGTGTTGCTGCCAGGACTTGTTCAGGATTGCACGCAGCATTCTTGTGTAATTGCCATCTAGCTTCTTCTCCAGCCGTTTTGTTAGCGTCCATGTAGTGCATCCATATAGCAGTATCGATGTGACCGCTGTCTGGAAGAAACTGCGTTTCATTTTATCGGTTAGGTCTGATTTCCATATAATCGATAGCTTATTGATAGCTGTCCATGCTTTCGTTAACCTCGTTTCGATGTCCTTTTCGGTTGATTCGAAATACAGAGCCGGCGCAAGATTTACATAGTCGAAAGAAAAAAAAAGTCATGTACATATATGATATCAAGATTATTTTCACGATTAAAAAAAAAAAGACTTAGAAATTCAAATGAAAATTATTTGAATCTTCTGCGAATATATTAGAAGCGGGGTTGGGATTGATAGCCTACAACAACATTTCGGCCGTCTTTTTTTTTTTTAATACAAGGTGATTGGTAGATAAATATTGCTTTGACGAGTACAAAAAATAGTTTAAACTAGCAGTAAAAATCTACTGAGAAAAACACTAAATAGGCCTCAATGGTGTTGTGGACTGTAAGTAAAAAAAAAAAAAAAACTACGAAAATACCCGGTAATTATCGGTATCATGGATAAATAACCAAACTCAACTTTGAAAAACTTCATATAATGAATGAGCCCTAATTTTTTACCTCAAAAAAGTATTTTTTAATCATATTTTGCATGTAATGAACAATCTTTTAACTTTTGGCTATGTTAGTCTACAAAAATATTTCTTTGACAACAAATGACATAAAAATAAAACATTCAAACACTTATTTTAACTTTCAAAACTACTTTAATACAATGAAAATCAATGCAATACTGTAAATAAACAATTTAGTCTAGACCTTGATGTAGCCTTCCATGTCTATTTTGATATTCTAAACATACTAATACCCCACCTCTGACACATAATAAAATGCATTATATAATAATAATGTATTTAATTAAGTATGCTTGGGAGGTATTATTTACTTTTTTTTTAAAGAACAAAATCACATGACACTGTCTTGAAAGTTCTAAACAAACCTCAGCTAATTTCTGTCAGCATGTGTGTGCCATTTATTAGTGAAAAAAAAAATCTGTCACTACTTTGTATAACATTTTATGTTTTTATTTAACCTATCAATTTTACTGACAGAGTAAACAATTAGTATAGCTTATACTAAGAAAAAAAATAGCTTACGAAAATACCACGGTGTGTCCTCGTGGTGTAATGGTTAAAGCGATGGACTGCGGAATCGTAGTACGCGAGTTCGTACTCCAGTCGTGCTATTACGTTCACTTTCGGGCAAATACCCTCAGGAAAGGTATGAACCCCCCTTATCCTCCCAGCTATGGGTTAGATAGTACCACTACTGTTCTTCTAGGAGAATGGCTTTGGCATTAAATAACCTGCAAAGGTTAATATGCCATTAAACAAAGAAACCAAACCAAACCAAACCAAACCAAACCAAAATACCAAGTAATTATCGGTAGCATTAAGCCATTTGTTAGTTCAATTAAAATAAAGTCAATCACAACAGGTTGGCGAGTTAACATTAATAATACAGTAACGGTATAATGATATTGTAACAGTACAATTGAAAATATTTAAAGTTGTTTTTCTTTGGACACTTTTCATTTTCTCATTTATTGCCTTTTCAGCCATAAGTTAAGATAAAGTTTTTATGTAACTTTGTTTATGATTTATTATATTTGTACAAATATTATAAAGAAGTAAACAATGTTAATAGTCTACAACATCATTGAGGCCATTTTTTGTAAATACAAACCTTTGATTTTATTGGGAGATAAATATAGATTTGACAAGTGGAATAAACTATAGTTTTATTTTTGTGTGGAAAAGAAAGATTTCAATGAGTTCTATTCAACGATATCATCATCAACAACACGTCGTGCTGCTGGCACGGATATCCCTGACCCTCTCTCGCCACTTCTCCCAATCGTTCATCGCCTCTGGCAGGTCTTCAGGGCTACATCCCGTATCCTCACATAGCTGCTGAATGTATGTTCGAGCTGGTCGTCCTGCTTTTGCCCGGCCATATGTGGGGGTCCATAGGAGTACATCACTTATGAATTCAATGATATAACGGGTTTAAACTATTTGTAAAAATTTACTAAGCTAAGTACAAAATAAACGTCAATGATATCGCGAACTGTGAATAATGCTCTATACTTAACCCCCCCCCAAAAAAAAAACAAAAAGAAAGAATCAAAAGAATAAAACAGCCAAATCAAGAAAACATAAAAAATACTTGGAAAAAAAAACTACAACCACCTGGGTATATTAAAAGCGGACAAGCAAAAGGAAATCAAGGAAAAACTAAGAAAAAAATATGTCAAAAGTAAAAGAAAACTGCTGGAAACCAAAAACTGCAGCATAAATCTAATAAAACCCGAACCAGAGTATGACACAAGGTCAATTTTTAAGCGGAGTTTTATGGATTTAAATTCAGAATTTTCCTTCTAGACCGGTTGCCATGACAAGGTTAAAAAAACCCAGTCCACATTATTATTTATCGACAGCTGGATTTGGTTTGGTTTTGAGTTATGGCATATCAATCATTGTAGGTTATTTAACGCCAAATCCTTTTTTATACATAAAAGCAGTTCTATTTCAAACAATTCAGTTTAGCATAAGTATTGTTTTTTGTTTACGCACAGTTAAATGTCACGATAGATATATTTCAAGCAATTCAGTTTTGCATAAGTACACAGTTTATTTCTTTTTGACCCATGGATAGAACCCTATCAGGTGCTACCTCTCTGAGCTAGAGTGGATCTAGGAACGATGGCAATGAAGGAGTAGTCTGCATTCCTAGAGCCTCACTATCAGATTGTTTAGTGTTATAATCAGGACACTCGTTGAGGGTGGTCTTACTCATCAGCAGTGAAGCAATCAGTGTATTCTGCAGCTCCAGCCGACTGAGCAATCCATAGTTAGGAGGAAATAATTGGATTCATGCCTTTCCCAAGAGTATTAGCGCTACGTGAAATAAGTATAGAGTTGTTCAGGGTTTGAACCCGATTCACCATGTCCATTTCCTATCACGATAACCTTAAGATTATGAAGACAAATACTTGACCAATCTCCCACGTATGCGTTTACCAGACCCATCGCGCGGGCTGGAAGCGACACAAGGTCAATTTTTAAACTGAGTTTAACAGGACTGAAATCAGTTTTCCTTCTAAATTGGATGCCATGCAAGGCTAAAGAACCCGGTCTTGCCCAAATAGCAGGAGGAAGAATCAAACATTCTTCCTCCAGCTCTAAGTAAAATTCCCAACTTCCCCCAAGGGTATTAACGCTATGTGAAATGTGAACAGGCTTATCTCCCCTGTAAGATACTCTGGACCATACTGCAATTGGATGATAATGGAACTGACGAATATCAGGTATGTTCATATGCCCGTAGTGTAATGGTTATCGTCGTAGGAAATGGACGCGGTGACACAAGTTCAAAATCCTGGATGAGGCTGATTGCATTTCACTGATACCCTTGGGAAAGGTATGAATCCAATGATTCTCCCTCCAGCTATGGGTAAATAGCAGGGCAGACTGATTTCTTCAGCCTTGATGAGGCAACTAGTCTAGGAAAAGGAAAACTCTGAATTCAAACCTGTTAAACTTCGCTTAAAAATTGACCTTGTGTCATATCCTGCTCGAGCGTAGGGGTTGGGTAAATATAATAAATACGTTGGACACAATTGAGAAGGGGTAAAATTATGCTAGCTGCATTTGGCGGTGGTGTTTCACTCGGTCTAGGCTGCTTGACGTGGATACTAGGGAAGCCCAGCATTCACGTCATGCAACGACTCTCATTGAGTCTCAGGTAGCCGTCTCTTCAGTCTCTAACTCTCCTCGGAGGGACTAGGTTCGTCGTCTGGTACTTGAGGCACCCTTTTTTAAGGTAATGCTGAGGGGGCCTGAGGCATTTTTGGAGTCACCAGGCGTGTCTGGATTACAGCTCTATGCTCGGATCCACTATAAAAAAAAAGCAGTGTGCCGTACTCGGCCGTTTGGTGGGGTGCGCGACAAATATTAAAAATAGTATTTTTTTTCACTATTTGTAGTCACCTCTGACTGCGGTTACCTTCTTTACGCAGCTGAGAAGTATTGTATTTTGTTAATGTTATAAAGATTTTCATTTCATTCGTAACCTCCGTTTTGGTTATTTCTAATTCAGTAACCTTTTTGTTAGGTTACAACTCTCCTCTGCATGGAATAAGTATTTTAAGCTCTGTCGACTGGCTGTCATTTCTATTTGTCACCAGGGCAGGGTCAAATGATACGTTTCAATTGAAAATCTACATGAACATTTGGCTTTAGTTTCAATGGAGAATAGTTATTAATTTGGTTTGGTTCAGTTTGGTTTTATATCATGTCAACCATTGTAGGTTATTAATCCATTTTTATACATGTAAACTGTTCTATTTCAAAAAATTTAGTTTAGCATAAGTACACAGTTTAATTGTCAAAAACATTTCAATTTCAAGTTATTTAATTTAGTCAAACAATTCTAATTCAAACAATTCAGTTTAGCGTAAGTACAGTTTCAATGCTAAAAACAGTTCTATATCAATCAGTTCAGTTTAGCCTACAAAAACAGCTCCATTTCAAACAATACAGTTTTGCATAAATACACGGTTTAGTTCTATTTGACCCATAGATAGGACCATATCTGGTGCGACCACTTCGGACTCAAGTGGACCTGGGAGCAATTGCAATGAAGGGATACTCCGCATTCCCCAAAGCCTCAGCATTACTGGAACTTCACCATCAGATTGTTTATTATCATATATCCAGGACACTCGTTTGTTGGGGTCTCACCCCTCTGCAAAGAAGCAGTCGACGTTATCTACAGCCCTAGCCGACTGGGCAATCATAATCAAGTTTTTTTTCTAAATTGTGAATTGAATTACCATGACCAGAAAATCTGTCGAACACTTACACACTACATACGGTAACACTGGACAGCTGTTTCGATCTTATTAGGTCTCATCAGCACTATATACCGTGATCTCCACCACTGGTGATCGAACCAACGACCACAGATGGCAGAGCCGAAACTCTACAACTGAGCCACAGTCCATATCGCACACAAGTGACGCCAAAGTAACTAGTCATGGTAATTGCACGGCCAATTAACCTGAATGTGTCTTGCAAGTTACACCCGTACTCTTTACAGAGGACACGGCCACCTCCAGGGCCATGTCTTCCCAAGAGGATAAGAAATACGCATCCGCGTAATTATTATGACCCCAAGAGGAAGGATATAGATCTCCATTTTTTTTTTTTTAAGTAGAAGAATTATATTGTGAATTGAATTGCAATGACCAGAAAACAATATAATTCCTCTAATTAAAAAAGAAAATGTAGATTTATCCGAAGACGTTCTTAAAGCCATGTCGGCGAGTTTTTGAATATGCTGACTGTAACCCCTGCAGAGGGATAACAACCCACTCCCCGCAAATAATGGATGTCCTGATTATTATACCAAATTG
>OY757917.1:29762939-29857939 GCA_963585895.1 Sepioteuthis lessoniana
AGACCACTGTCAGTAGTGAAACTAAAACTCAGCGTAAGATGAAACTGCAATTGATAAGATACGCTGACTTCCTTATATATATATATATATATATATAAGTTGGTCAACGGTGACCTGAAGGTTTCTTTTGTATTTGCTACTACATGGAGAGGTAAGAGAGAGCGCTATTCCTTTCATTGGATCACTCCTGATACTCTCGATACGTACCTTATAATGCCAAGTGTTAAACAAGGAAGCATCAAGTGCCATTTTTTGAGTCTTTGTTGTTACTCGACCTGGGATCGAACCTCCGTCTCCCTGGCCATTGGTGAACTCTCTAACCATTATGCCAGTATATATATATATATATATATATATATATATATATATATATATATATATTACTCTTTGCATGTTTTTTATACTAACTCTCAATGTTTTTTTTTTGTTTTGTTTTGTTTTGTTTTTATTTTTACTGTAGACTGAGAGTGACAGCAAGTCACCACAGATCCACAAGACTTTTCTAATTAGCCGATATAACGGAACAGGAAAGCCGATGAAGAATTGAATCCATCTAGACCCTAGCACTGCCGAAATCAGCTAAAACACGGAGAAGAGTCCTGAAGAGCTGGTGATACTTGCTGACACCCGAATTTCTGTGAAGATAACGAGTTACAACGGATAATCAAAGATAAATAAATAAATAAATAAATAAACTAAAAACCGTAGAAGAAATTATAACAACAACGATAGTTATAAAGGCAGACTTAGCGTGACAGGCGTAGGTAATGGAATCGGCGACTCGAATTCATCTCCTACACAAGGCTGTTTCCGTTTCACTTCGTGATGATTCCATTCAAGAAGTCTATATAAATGTAAATGTTCTTCCTTCAACTATGGGAAAAGAGTTGGGCAGGCAGCGTGAAAACAAATGGTTAATATTAAATAGAATTATTTGTGTTAGATAGCAATACTTGAAATAATTTAAACTGTGTGCAAACTAATAACTAATATTTGATAGAATTATAAGTGTTTGATGGTAACACTTAAAAACATCTTAACTATCTGCCAACAAATAAGCTGTAACACGTTTTAAAAAAATCACCAAACATATTCGCATATATATATATATATATATATATATATATATATATATATATATATATATATATATATATATATATATATAAACAGGATTTGGTATTAAATTACCCACATGGGCGGGAATGCCATAATATCAAATAAACAAACTAACAACTAAATCAAACCAATGTTAAATGGTGATTTTCACTGAAGTCCGAGTAACAGCAAGTCAACTTGGATCTCCAGGACTTTTCTAAGTATCCTAACCGATTTTAAATGTGCTCTATCTGGATTATTCTTCTGATTTTTAATTTCATTGCAATTTTTTTTCAGGTAATTGAACTTATTCGAATTTTCTTTCTTTCTTTCTTTCTTTCTTTCTTTCTTTCTTTCTTTCTTTTTTTTGTTTATTTTTTGTCCTTTTGTCTTTCTTTCTTTCTTTCTTTCTTTCTTTCTTTCTTTCTTTTGTTTACTTATTTTGCTTCTTTCTTTCTTTCTTTTTTGTCTTTTTGTCTTTCTTTCTTTTGTTTACTTATTTTGCTTGCTTCTTTCTTTCTTTCTTTCTTTCTTTCTTTCTTTCTTTCTTTTGTCTATTTATTTTGCTTCAGTTCTTTCTTTCTTTCTTTCTTTTTTTGCTTCGATGAACCCGTTTATCATCCAGGAACTTTTGATTAACAACTTAACCAGGGGAAGCAATCGAGTAAGTCATGTGGTTGCTCGGAGCTTTTCTTTTACCCTTCCTTGGACTCCATAGCATAGATTAGTCTCCGACCCCAACACACAGACACTCGCACTGGTCGTCGTTGCTTCTTCAGCTGGAAAACGATCACTCTTTTTGTTTCGGCAGATGGAAAGCTGTGACCCTTCGAGGACTTTTCAGTCTTTTTTCTCTCCCTCCAGCCCAACCCCTCACCTACAAAAGGAAGAAGTAGAACACGGACTTGTTGATTTCCCGTCTTTTCACCTGTAGCGCTTGTTGTGGGCTGTTTGTCCATCTGCGACTGCATCACCTGTACATTTACTGTTATTAAAGCTCATTGGCCCAATGAGTAGAGTGTTCACCAAGGGTCCGGGAGACTGAGGTTCCATCCCGGGTCGAGTCATACCAAAAACTTAAAAAATGGTACTTAATGCCACCTTGCTAAGCACTCTGCAGTATAAGGTGAGGATCTAAGGTAAAGTGAAGCAATCCTGGGAAATGGAGTAGCGCCCTCCCCTACATTTTAGTGTAGTAGCTATTGAAAAGGGAGCCTTCGGGTCACCCTCGACTGAGGTCGCCAACTTTACTTGATCAATTTTGCACCATGGAAATATTTCCAACTTTGATCACACTGAAAAAAAAAATGGGTGGAAGGGTGCTACTGAAGAAAATTTTCTCCTCCAAATTGAATCCAGACTGCTAAATTTATTTATTTATTGCTTGATTTTAACGGCGTTTCAACCTGTCTGGACTTATTCTATACCGAGATGTTAAGGAATCGCGTTTATTATACTTTCGTTTTTCCATTTATTGTGTCATTGATTCTTAAAGAATTTGTTCGTACGCTGTTCTAACGAATACGAATAATTTTTAAACTCATCTATTTGACTCGGCAAGTTGTCTAAAAAATCATCATTTTAAGATGGAGAGCTTCTCGCAGATTTGGTCAAGTGCCTCCTAGCCCGGGTATCATTTCTTGAAGGGAAACAGGATCGAATGGGATATGCCTTGTCGATAAAGAACTTTTCTTATTGCTTCAACCACACTACCATAATGTTATTTGTCAGTCACTTCTTTCGTTACTTTCATACAGTGTTCAGTTCTTGTAGTAACCGCCAATCCTGCCAGTTCCAGTCGAAACTTAAATTGCTATCTAATACTAATAATTCACTTTGATTAGCCCACCGAGTTAGAGTGTACCAGGAAGTAATGTCAATGAAGGGGTTCATTATATTCTGTTGATCTCTCAAACAGCAGCGTCACCATCAAGTGTAGTATAGTACCATACCTAGAATAATTGTTTTATATGTGGGAGAGTGGTTTGTTGCCCCTCACTGTCGAGGATGCAGTCAGCATATTCTAACACACACACACACACGTATATATATATATATATATATATATATATATATATATATATATATATATATATATATATATATATATATATATATCAACACTTTTTTCTCAATCCATTGTAGGGCAAAAACCGTATCAACCACGCTGAGCCATGATGGTATGGGGTTTACCCAGACTGCCTGACTTGGTAGTGGTCGAGAGCCCTGGCTGCTTAACTATTTACCCACAGTTGAAGAGAGGAGATGTGAACTGATTTTTAAGGGCATTAGCACAAAGTGAAAACCAGACAGCCTCATACAGCATTCGAGCTCTGTTTTCCAGTTTTCTCGACGGAAAAGTGAAAAAAAAAAAAAAAGAAAAAAAAAAAGAAATACTAAAAACACCACAGCAACAATAGCAACGCCCCCGCCCCCTCCCAAAAAAAACGGCAAAATTTTCATCTGCTCCCCCCAAAAGATTTTCTCTTTCTAAGTGAATTCGAACCTCTGAGTTCAAATTCGAAGTAAAGAATTTAGTCATCACGTTACAGTTCTAAGTTATAGACATTTAAATGTTATATACACCATGTGACTCCGCCGAGCGTATTATATGGTATATCATAACGGGAGAAAGCAAACCTGTGTACTCACACTCAGTAAATAATTTTTTCATCATATTCACATGATTCATTTATTGTGTAAATTTAAAAAAAAATTATTCGGCTACAAATTCATAGATGGACCGATGTAAACTTCGCTTAGTTGAAAAGCGTACAAAACAATAACAGCAACAACAAAAGCTAAAATTTAAAATAGATCTTTTCGTCTTCTGCTAAAAAGTAATAAACCCAGTCGGCTAGAGATGTAGTAAACACCGATTGTATCCCTGCAGAAGGCTACGACCTCCACTCCTAATGAGTGTCCTGTATATGACGCAAAACAATCCGATGGTCAGGCTTCAGGGATGCAAGGGCTTTGGGAATGCAGAGAACCCCTTAATTGCTATCGTTCCCAGATTCACTCTGGTCCGAAGAGGTAGCTTGTTTGTGTGTTAGGATTTTATGGCATGTCAACCTTTGTAGGTTATTTAATGCCAAATTCACTTTTATACAAATAAACAGTTCTTTTTCAAGCAATTCAGTTAAGCATAAATACTAAGTTGAATTGTCAAAAACGTTTCTATTTCAAGCTATTCAGTTTAGTCAAACAGTTTTAATTCAAACTATATAGTTTCGTATAAGTATAGTTTGTTGTTTACACACCGTAAAATGTGAAAACAGTTCTATTTCAAAGAATTCAGTTTCGGTTAAGCATGCAATTTACACTTCAAAACAGTTCTCTTTCAAACTATTTAGTTTATCATAAGTACGCAATTTAGTTCTATTTGACCCATAGTTAGGGCCCTATCAGATGCTACCACTCCGAGCTAGAGGGGACCTGGGAGTGGTGGCGATTCTCCGAAAATCCTGCATTACTGGAATCGCATCATCAGATATTTTAGTGACATAATCAGGACACTGGTTGGGAGGGGGGGGTAATACCCCTCTGCAGAGGTGCAGACTGTATATTCTACAGCCCCAGTCGACTGGACAACCGAATTGATAGCATCTGATAGAGTCCTATCTAAGGGTCAAATAGAAGTGTTTGACATTTAAACTGACTGTAAACAAATGACTTTTTTAAAATTAAATTGTTAAAAGTTGACTGAAAATTTAACTGGTTGTAAACAAATGACTGATGTTTAATTAAATTGTTTGTGATGGATAGCAAATACTTGGAACCATTTAACTTTGTTTCTTATACTAAATTGAATTGTTAGAAATAGAACTGTTTGATCATTTAAATCTGTGTATCTACAAAATAAATTTGCAAATCATATCTTTAATATCTTGGCAAAAAACAGGATTTGGCATTAAATAACCAACAATGGTTGATATACCATAAAACTAAACCGAACCTCAACGAAATTGTTTTTTTTTTTAACTGAATTTGAACCTCTGAATCCACATTCAGAATTTAGCTATCACATAGTATAATAAATGTCATAATATTGAGTTGGGTCAAAAGAATTTTTTTTTTTTTCAATTAGAAAATATCCCCCAAACCTTTATATATTTCTTATATTTATGCAATTCTGAACAACATTAACAGGATTGCTGTTATATCCATTGTTAGTAACCCTTTCGGTGAGGCTTAGAATAGACAGAATGTGTAACATACCCATGATATGGATATGTGAAATAGACATAATGTTCATAAAATGTTCATAAACATATATAGGAATCCGAAAACACGAAATTGGTTCAGGTATGAAACTTTTATTCACCGTTTTGAGTTTAAAGGTTTTTCGACGTGAGGAGAGAGAGACACAATCTTTCTATGCTGACTGCTTTGACATCGTCAGCTCTCAACCCAACCAACGTGCGGCGCCCGTAGCGCACAAATTCGTCTGGCCTCGCCCAGTTCTGAATCTCGACTCTCGTTCGGAGGCAGGAACTCAACTCACTGCTTTTTCTCAAATCCCCGAATCCTCAGCCCCCGCTTCCGGTGTGTGACGTCACTCACATTCCTTGGTCTCAATTCCTATCTGGGATTTTTATTTTGACATCTCTGAATGACACATCCTCTCCGCACGCGCGTGAACACCTGCGTTAATGTTGTAGCTAACTAACCTATGCGCTAAGCGAAAGGTTCTCAGCCTAACTAAACCGAAAGGCAAGATATATAAAACGAAATCCCTCGGCAATTATATTATAAATGTATCTCCTGCTGAGGGGTAGGATCCCTATTCTAAAAAGAACATTAGTGTTCTTGATTTGACACCTAACTAAATCCGATATTAAAGCTGCAGTGCTGGAGTTCAGCGGATTTTCATGTGATCCCTTCGTTGTTATAACTCCCTGGTTCCCTCTGATCCGGAGTTTTAGTACCTGTTAGGGTTCCATTAAGTGTTAAAAATTGATCTGCTTGAAAATTATTAGATGGGAATACTTGAGACCATATAAATGAGTACGGAAGTGTCGGTGGTGTAATGGTTATCGTTGTTGGGAATGGACACGGCGACACGAGTTCTAATCCTGGACGAGACTGGTAGCATTTCACATAGCACTAATACCCTTGGGAAAGGTATTAATCGGATTATTTTCCCTCCAGCTATGGGTAAATAGTAGGGCAGACTAAGTTCTTCAACCTTAGTGAGGCAACTAGTCTAGAAGAAGGAAAACTCCGAATTCAAGCTTGTTAAACTCCGCTTAAAAATTGGCCTTGTGCCATACCCTGCCCGAACGGAGGGGTTGGTAAATATGTATAGATGAGTACAGATGAATAAATGATTATTTATTAGGAATACTTCTTGAAATCATATAATTTTTTATAAATTATTAGTACTAAAAATATTTACTTAAACTGATATTACACAGTGAAATGAATATTATAATATTGGATTGCATCAAATTCATTTTCTTCCTTTTTTTAAATCTATATTTAATTTCCAGAAAAAAATCTCTTAAATATTTTTATGCTTATGTGCCCAGGATATTGGATCGTATGTGATATTTCTTAATAGCTTATGATGTAAAAGTATAGAAAATGGCGATTATTTCTTTAAAACTTTGCTTTTCAGCCTTGGATAACACTATATAACAGAGATTTTGTTTCTGGTCGGTTGGTTGGTTGTTTTGGTTTTATGGCATATCAACCTTTGTTGGTTATTTAATGCCAAATCCATTTTTATACGAATAATCAGTTCTGTTTCAAACAGTTCAGTTTAGCATAAGTACACAGTTTCATTGCCAAAGGCATTTCTATTTCAAGCTATTCAGTTTAGTCAAACAGTTCTAATTCAACTAATTCAGTTTACTATAAGTATAGATTTTTTTACACACAGTTAAATGTCAAAACAGTTCTGTTTCAAAGAATTTAGTCGAGCGTAAGTATAGTTACAATGTCAAAACAGTTCCATTTCAGACAATTCAGTTTAGCATAAGTACGCAGTTTGAATATAAGTACACAGTTTAATTGTTAAAAACATTTCTATTTCAAGCTATACAGTTTAGTCAAACAGTTCTATTTCAAAAAATTCAGTTTAGCATAAGTACATAGTTTAGTTCTATTTAACCCATAGATAGGGCCCTATCAAGTTCTACCATTCCGGACCAGAGTGGATCTGGGAGCAATGGCAATGAAGGGGTGCTCCGCATTCCCCAAAGCCCCATTATCACTGGAACCTCACCATCAGATTGTTTAGTGTCTTATCCAGGACACTCGTTGGTGGGGTCTTACCCCCTCTACAGAGGTGCAGTCGGTGTATTCAACAGCACCATCTGACTGGGCAATTTGTTTCTGGATTGTATGTGATATTTCTTAATTGCTTATGTAGTAAAAATATAGAAAATGACTAATATTTTCTTCATGCTTTATTTATGTAACCTGAATAATGAAATTTAGAAATTATTCATTTTCTGTGTAAAAACAGGTAAAAATGCACATTTTTTTATTAATAGAACGAATCAATAAACGAATCAAAATTTAGTGTGTCGGTTATACCAATTGTAATTTGTAGTCTTGGTACAGTCACCATATAATTGGTAAAAGTACTAGAGGACTTGGAAATAAGAGGACGAGTGGCGACAATCCAAACTACAACATTGTTGAGATCGGCCAGAATACTGAGAAGAGTCCTGGATACTTGAGACTTGTTGTCAAAATCCATCAGCTAACGATGATGTGAAAAACTCTTAAGGAGTAAAATAATGATACTAATAAAAAGAGAACCTGCAGAATAGTGGACATTACTGTCCTAGCGGATCACAGAGTGAAAATCTTAAAAAAGTGACAAGAGACCCTAACAGAGAACTAAAAACTATTGAACATGAAGGTAACGGTGATACCTATTGCAATTGGTGCACTCGGAACAATCCTCAAAGGATTAGTGAAGTGACATAGGAAGAATTAAAAATCAGAGGATGAGTGGACACCATCCAGACTATAGAATTGTTGAGATAGGCCAGAATACTGAGAAGAGTCCTGGAGACTTAAGAAAACTTGCTCTCCTCTCAGACTTCAGTGACAGTGTTATATAATTAAGGTAATGATTTTTATATTAATCATTTTTCGTTAATTATATTTTATTATTTAGTTTGGTAAGGCTTTGAACCAGTCGGTGTCTCTGGTTCCGGTGTCATAGTCTGACGGGGCACTCGCACGTCTGAGCTGAAAGGAAATTACAACCATCATCTGTCATAATAAACTCTCAGACAGGAAATGAGGGTGGACGTGCCGTTGGAGTGAATCGAGTGGGTGGATGACGTCACGCCTAGAAGAGATGGTCCTGAGAAATTTAAGATTTTGAAAAAAGGAAGCTTGTGGTTTAACGGTCGAGGCAGGTAGTTGAGTTTTTCGGATCTGATCAGATCAGATCAGTTTGGGTCTCGACCGGCAAAGGTGACATTACAAGATGCGCCACTCTCATGTGTGTGTGTGTGGCGGTTTTCAGCATAGTATTGTTAGCATGGGCCCTTATGAATTATGTATCTCTCTCCTCGTGTCACCAAAGGCTGAAGGCAGAAAGAAATGAATCCCTTCGTATCAGAAACGGCAGGGTCCGTCTGTATTGTTAGTGAAATTATTATTATCATTGATATCGTAGTATACAACAAAAGTCCATCGGTTAATATTGGTGTGAAAAATTCTCAAAGGAGTAGCAATAATAATCAAAACAAAGATTGATAATACTCTCAATAAAATCAAGTGTAAGTAATCTGGTCACTGAGATGAAACGATTATTCACAGCATAATTAAATGGAACAAATGGACACAAGAGAAAAACAAGACAAGGCAAACAAATTTAAATCTGAAGTCTGAAGTTAGAAATATTCTTCAGTTATACGCATTTAAATATTATATACACTTTGATTCCACAAACCATATTAAATCTTATATCGTTTCATTGGCGATTAAATTTGATTACTCAAATTCAGTAAATACTTGATTATATCATATTTTCATATTTATCTCGAATTCATTCAATTACATCACAGCCAAGTCACCTGAGACAGTAGAATACACCAGTTGCCGAGGGGTGTGAACCCTCCTTCTATGTGTGTCCTGGATATGACACTAAGCAATGTGATGGTGAAGCTCCCGTAATGCTGGAGCTTTGAGCAATGCAGAGTACCCCTTCATTGGCATCGCTCCTATGTCCCCTATGACGCGGAGTGGTAGCATTTGATAGGGTCCTAAATAGAACAGTTTGACATTTAAACTGATTGCGAACAAATGACTCATGCTAAATTGAATCGTTAGAAATTGTTTGATCATTTAACTTTGTGTAAACAAGTGACTGATGTTTAATTGAATTGTTGGTTATACATATCAATAATTGGAACCATTTAACTTCGTTGACTTAGGTTAAATTGAATTGTTAGAAATAGAAATGTTTGATCATTTAATTCTGTAAACAAATGACGGGTTTTTAATTAAATTGTCAGATGTAAATAACAATAAATAAGAAAAATCGAGGACGACTCGAAGGCTCCCTTTCCAATAGCTACTACACTGACGTGTAGGAGGGAGCGGTACTCCATTCCCTTGACTGATCCACTTTACTCTTGATCCATACCCTTTAATGCTGAGTGTTAAGCAAGGCGGCATCAAGTACCGTTTTTTGAGTCTTTGGTATGACTCGACCGAGAACTGAACCCCGGTCTCCAGCACCATTGGCGAACACACAGGCTTTGGTATTAGATAACATACGAAGGTTGATATGCCGTTAAAACAAAGAAACCAAAACAATCTATTATATGAATTTTAAAAATGAAGAATTTCAATAGGAATCAAAGTAATAGAACATGTTCCTTCATCAAAATATTCAAACTATTGGGCAGTTGCGTTCTAAAGTGTTTTAGACATTTAAAGAAGACTTAAACGCTCCCCCAAGACTTGAAAATAATCAAATTAGATATTTATTCTAAATATCTATTAGTGCTTAAAGTTTGTTGTGGGTATCTGAGAGATCTCCGAAAAGAACCCGATGCCATCTTGCCTTTGCTATTCTCGGTGTAAACAAGACAATAACTTGTTGAACATAAACGTGGTGTTATGATTATTGTGACAGGAAATGGACACGGCGACACGAGTTCAAATGCTGGACGAGACTGATTGCCTTTCACATACCCTTGGGAAAGGTATGAATCCAATTATTCTCCTTCCAGCTATGGGTAAATAGTAGGGCAGACTAGGTTCTTCTGCCTTAATGAGGCAACTAGTCTAGGAGAAGGAAAACTCCTAATTCAAACCTGTTAAGCTCCGCTTTAAGAATTGACCTTGTGTCATATCCTGCCCGAGTGGAGGGGTTGGTAAATATGATAAACACTAAAAATAAATAGATATCATAATGTCCTTCTTACAACCTGTAAGTATTATAGATAAATACAGTTAGTTTGACTCCTTTAAATATGGATAAATAACATGAAATTGAATAATAATTATTATTTTTTGTAAAGACCTTCTTAAGTAAGTAAAGTTGGTGACCTTAGTCTGGGGTGACCTGAAGGCTTCTATTTCAATAGCTACTACATCAAGGTGTAAGGGAGGGCACTACTCCATTTACTGGATTACTCCGCTTTACCCTTGATGACTACCTTGTGCTGAGTGCTATGCAAGGCGGCATCAAGTACCAAGTTTTTGGGATGACTCGACATAAGATTGAATCCCGGTTTCTCGAACCATTGGTGAACACTCAACTGATCTTACAACACCTTTATCTTATAAATAATCACTGCGAGTCTGCTTTAAATACGAACTAATTATATAAAAAATGAATCTACGTCTTCATCTTTGATAATGAACTCTATATATAACATAGGTAAATACAGCTAGTTTGATTCCTTCAAATGCCGGGGAGGCTCGGGTGGTGTAATTGTTAGCAAACTAGACTAGCAAACCAACACGAGTGAGTTCGAATCTCTTTAGCCGCTCCATTCATGTGGCCGTGTGCCACATCTCAGCAAAACGCTTAGTAAATTACAACACGAGTGAGTGTCAGTCTCAATTTGAGTCCAATTCATACGGCCTTGTACCACATTTTAGCAAAACGCTTAGTAAATTACAACACGAGTGAGTGTCAGTCTCAATTTGAGTCCAATTCATACGGCCTTGTACCACATCTCAGCAAAACGCTTAGAAAATTACAACACGAGTGAGTGTCAGTCTCAATTTGAGTCCAATTCATACGGCCTTGTACCACATCTCAGCAAAACGCTTAGAAAATTACAACACGAGTGAGTGTCAGTCTCAATTTGAGTCCAATTCATACGGCCTTGTACCACATTTTAGCAAAACGCTTAGTAAATTACAACACGAGTGAGTGTCAGTCTCAATTTGAGTCCAATTCATACGGCCTTGTACCACATTTTAGCAAAACGCTTAGTAAATTACAACACGAGTGAGTGTCAGTCTCAATTTGAGTCCAATTCATACGGCCTTGTACCACATTTTAGCAAAAGCTTTGTAAATTACTTAAGACGTGGAGGATTCATCGTGGTTAACGTGCTAGACTGCAACATCATAGTAAGCGAGTTCGAACTCCTGAAGCACATTTACGTTCATTTTCAGAAGAATTACCTTCGCAAAGATATAAATTTCTTTATCCCCCACCACTAGCCGTGGGTTATATAGTACTACTTCTTTTCATCAAAGAGGGCTTCGGCATTAAATATCCCATGAAGGCTGATATGCTATTAAACAAAGAAACCAAACCTTTAAATACGAAAAAAAAGTGACTTTTTGTTATTACTTAAAATATTTGGACTATAGACTACATCTTTATTGTTATAATCACAACGTTTCGGCCGATATGTCTTTCGGCCTTCTTCAGGTTTTTAATGTCAACCTGAGGAGGCTGTACAGAATTTCGAACTGAATCCTTTATTTTAACAACAGGTGTAGACTCTTCCAATTCTTTTAACTATGACCGGGTACAAGTGTTAAGTTTGTTCGTTTGTTTGGGTTTTTCGGCATATTAATCTATGTAGGTTATTTAATGCCAAATCCATTTTATACAAATAAATAGTTCTATTTCAAACAATTCAGTTTAGCATAAGTACACATTTTAATGATCAAAAACATTTCTATTTTAAGCTATTCAGTTTAGTCAAGCAGTTCTAATTGAAACAGTTCAGTTAAGTATAAGTATAGTTTTTGTCTACACACAGTTAAATGTCAAAACAGTTCCATTTCAAACAATTCATTTTAGCGTAAGTATAGTTTCAATGTCAAAACCAGTTTTATTTTAAACAATTCAGTTTTGCATACAAAATCGGTTTCATTTCAAACAATTCAGTTTAGCATAAGTACACAGTTTAGTTCTATTTGATCCATAGATAGGACTATCGGGTGCTACCACTCCGGACTAGAGTTGACATGGGAGCGATGGCAATGAAGAGGTACTCCGCATTCCCCAAAGCTCCAGCATTACTGGAACCTCACCATCAGATTGTTTAGTGTTATATCCAGGATACTCATACTAAAGATGTTCCGCAGAGATGTTCTACAGCCCCAGCGGAAACGTTCTGAGTAAAACCATAAAGTTGAGGTCAATAGTTCGAATAATTTGAGTCATCACAATCGTAAAAATATAGACAAATTATATCTACGATCTTTATTCTTCGGTTCAGGTTTTTAGTTTAATGGCATATCAACTTTTGTAGGTTATGTCACGTGATGGCTCACGGAGACGAGGAGGTGGGAATGATACTCCCCCCCCCGTTGAACTAACATTATCTAGCAGTCAAAAAGTGACCGTTAGGAAAGAATGTGGGTCACGCAGATGTTCGCACTTAAGTGACCTTGGGTCGCCGGACATCGGAAGGGGAAAGAAAAAAGAAGCCAAATGATTGGCGGGGGGGGGGCAAACGGAAGTGGGGTTCCCTTCCCCTCAGCGGAAGTAAATACAAAAAAGGTAGTTTTTGAGCAACGCTCGTGGCAGACGGACGATAGCCATTTTACTCCGGGCTAAAGACAAAAGACTAACTGAGACATGAAGGACTCCAAAATCCTCCAAGCCAGTACTAAAAACAGAACAAAGTCTATTAGCCCGTGAAAGAAGAAAAATTCTCCAGTGGAACCCCGTCAAAAAAATAAGATAAGTAACTTTGGGTCATTCTTCCTTTACACCCAAATTTTGTTTACCACTCTCTCTCTCTCTCTCTCAATTTGAAAAAGGATAAAAGCCAAGAAAAGACATTTATATTCATGGACTATCCTATTATATATTTTTGACACTTTGAACGTATATATATATATATAACCGTAGTAAAGAACCTATGTATTTTCATTTTACCATGTGGTCTATGTTATCATTTCATGCTTTCCTTTCAGCTTCTATTCGCCTTATATTATCTTGCTTAGAACTGTCCTATTAATTCCTAAAGTATCACACGGGAAACCAGAGTTGCCGACTACTACAACAACATTAATATTATTACAACTAAGACCTATAGGCCCGTATTCTTCTATTATCTAAGGGAAAGAAGTTTAGCGGCCTGGTGGGTGTGTGATAGTGTGAAATTTTTGACCCCTTTGCCAGCGGTGGCCAGTCTGACCCTAAATTATTCCCTCACGTAATATGCCAGTTCTTATCTGCCTGAGAAAAGAACTCTGAACAGGACTTATTTCTGTAGGGGATCAAGTGCCAACCTGCCCCGTCTTCACACGTGCGAAAATAAAGTCCCGTTTAGGGATTTTAGTCAATTTCGCGTCACAGTTATTTAATGCCAAATCTATCTTTCAAGAAGAGCAGTAGTGGTACTATTAAACCCATAGCTGGGAGGATATGGGGATTCATACCTTTCTCAAGGATATTAGTCCGAAAGTGAACGTAATTGTGCGACTGGAGTTCGAACTCGCTTACTACGATTCTGCAGTCCATCGCTTTAACCATTACACCACGAGGACACTCCTGATCTTTATTCTTCATAATCACTGTTTTACAACCTGTATGTAATGTGAGGACGACCTGCTAGTTTGACTCCTTTGAATACGAATAAATAGCCGTTTTCATGTAAAACTGTCATTATTTGCTATCATTTGTAGCTCGAAAATGTTTCCCTATAATAATTATCTTGAATTATTTCCTGTTTTATTTATTGTTTAGTAGTTCAACCAAGATAACAGTATAGTTTTGTCTGTTTCTTTCTTTTTTTTTTTTTTTTTTGCTTGTTTCTTTTTGTTTTTGTTTTTGGATCTCATTAAGCGTAGAGCAATGTTCTAAATGATTGATGTAACCCCCCGAAACGTTTGTTCGTTGTATTAGTTTTGTTGCGATTAGCAGGAAAGATAGACACACATCGTTTGGTTTGATAGAATTTATCAGGCGTGAAGCCGTTTAGAATCAGTCAAGCACGGATTAATCGCCATCATCATCATCATGTCGTGCGGTTAGCACGGATATCTCTGACCCTCTCTCTCCACGTCTCCCTATCATTCATCGCCTCTGGCAGGTCTTCAGGGTTACATCCCGTATCATCACATAGCTGCTGTATGTATGCTGCTGTTCATCTATAAGAGTGGCTTCTGTAGATGAGAATAAAAACAGCCATCGAAAGATAACCATGACCCACACTCAAACCACATACGGATTAATAATCTAGCATTTTTTTACTGTCTCGGTCTTTATCTTATTTTTCTTCTTTTTTTTGATTTCGTGCTTCGGGACAGGAGGTGGAATTTGGGATAACTCGAGCCATGTTTTGTTTTCATAACACAGAACAAACTTATCCGTTGAAACGTTATGACAGATTAATGAACGACAGTCTACTCCATTGTATCTGCCACCTCTTCAAGGTGTGAGAGTCTCTGTGGCGTAGTGGCTAAAGTACTGGATTGCGACATCTTATTTTTTTGTGTTGTGGTAAGGCGGCTAGTTACCAACACAAAGAGAAGTAGGAGATATGTAACAATAGCGATTAAGAGGGAAGTCAAATATTTGGTATTGGTTTATTTATTGGGTAAGGAATTCTTATACACATTAACATTCGCTCTGTCTGTTTGACAGCTAAATTATAAGGTAGATGCAACCATTATTTTACGGTCCATTGGGGAAGTATGTAATCCTATAAAACTGTTTCGCCCCTCTCTCATGTCCGGACGATATTCTCGATATTTTAATATTCCTTGTCTCCGACCCGTCTGAAATGGAGTACGTAAACAAATAAAAATATATAATTCATTCTATTCCCTGAATTGGCCTGTGGTTATATTTCACGGGTAGTAATAATTAAAGAAAAAGGTATTGACGACAGGTTGAGGAATTATTGCATGGAACCGATATATAAGAGTGACTATCAGAATAAAATTAAACACAGCGGTAATTTCAACAATATATAAAATATATTTATTCTGTTAGTATCCAACTACCAAATATTACAAACATATAATAAGATTCACAAGATATACTTGCCCAGTCGGTTAGGAGAGTAGAATACACCGATTGCACCTCTGCAAAGAGGTAAAACCCCTCCCCCATGAGTATCCTGGATATAACACTAGACAATCTGATGGTAAAGTTCCAGTAATGCTGGAGCTTTAAGGAATGATGAGCACCCCTTCATCGCCATCACTCCCAGGTCCGCTTTTGCTCGGAGGGTCCTATCCATGAGTTGAATAGAACTAAATTGCGTACTTATGCTAAACTGAATTGCTGGAAATAGAACTGTTTGATTAAACAGAAAAGCTTGAAATAGAAATATCTTTAACAATTAAACTCTTTAGTTACATTTAAACTAATACTTATAATAAACTGAATAGTTTGAAATGGAACTATTTTTGACATTGAAACTGTACTTACTCGAAAATGAATTGTTTGATATAGAACTGTTTTGACATTTAACTGAGTGTAAACAAAATCGATACATATACTAAAGTGAATCGTTTTAATTAGAACTGTTGGAATAAATTGAATAGCTTGAAATAGAAATGTTTTTGACAATGAAACTGTGTACTCATGCTAAACTGAATTGTTTGAAATAGAACTGACTATTTGTATAAAAATGGATTTGGTATTAAATAACCTAGAACGGTTGATATGCCATAAAACCCAAACCACAAACCAACCAAATCACAAGGTATACAGATAGGATTTATTTGAGAAACGATGTTTAACAGGAATACTCGATATAGACATGACAAAAGATTATGTTGTATCAGGTTTCTTTGTAGCCCATTTTTTCCCGCAAGTGGTCGTGCCTTTTCTTCCCAACTGCCGACGCCGCTTTTTTTCCCAACCGTCCACGCCGCAGGTCTCTCTGCTCTACAGTCTCGTTTCAAAGTAAACTGTCCCATCTTCCAATTCGCGCAGATAGGCAATAGTAGTCTCATTATTTTTTTACTCCAGGGTCTCCCGGTCAACACCCTCCCAATATTCCTCTCCCTGTCTGTCCGTTAGCTGCTAATATGAGAAACGTCATAAGTATACGTAACACAACACATAGTATGCATGTTCGAACTCCAATCGCACTGTTATGCCCCCCCACCCTCAGACTAATATCACTGGGTAGGGCATGAACCTCCTTATCCCCTACTTCCACCAGCTGTGGATTAAGTAGTACAGTTACTGTTCTTCTTCATGGATGGATTCAGCGCTAAATAACTCATGAATTTTGATATGTCATTAAATAAAGAAACCACACCATGTTTACCTCTTCAGTCACATGCACTGACGCCCCCACCAACACATACTCATTAGCCACAGGATAGCATTGTAGGCCTTTCGAAAAAAATGGTTACTTGATCAAGGTTATGTAAAAAAGTGAACAAATACGGGCTGGCTATTACCATGATTTTTCAAACCGTCTTTCATGAGGAGGATGAGGAGGAGGAAATGTTTCGGAAAAGGGAACATATACTGCTCGTGGTTTAATAGTTACCGTCGTAGAAAAACCCTGGGAGAGGCTATATCCATTTCACATAGCGCTAATAGGAAAATGTATGAATCGAATTATTCTTCCTCCTGTTATGGGTAAATAGTAGGGCAGACTGAACTCTTCAGCCGGTCTTGGAGAAGGAAAACTCTGAATCTAAATCTGTTAAATTCACATAAAAATTGACTTTGTGTTGCATCCTGTTCGTGTGGCGGGGTTAGGTATATATATATATATATATATATATATGGAAGTGTCGTATGATTTTAATATGGTATAAGATGACCGCAAAGTGAATTTTGCGCATCAGCGCTTCAGCTTTTCAAAGGTGACTGTTTGTTTACAAGTCTTAGGTATTCATTACAATCGATACCTATTTAATGAGTTTCTCTGAAGTGCTTTATGTTGTAATAAAAATTGATCAATGAATATATTGTGAATCTTGTACTGAATAGTTTATACTGGTTAAGCAATACATACCTTGCAGGTTTAATATTTTCTGAGACAAAAATTTTACCCAAATATAAAGGAATCACCCCTCACGCTAGATACAAATTTTGTGTGTATAAATAGTTGGCCAACATTAGTCCTTGGCCAACTGGTATGCCGAGAAGTTCCTGCTGCAAAAGTCAACAAATAGTCCCATTTCACGTAGAATAAAGACGATATTATTATCAATGTTGCTTTACTTACTGTATCATGCTCCGTCGGTTGGGACTGTAAAACACCAACTGGTTCTCTGCAGAGTGTCCTGGATATGACACTAAACAATATGATGGTGAGGTTCCAGTAATGCTGGAGCTTTGGGAAATGCGGAGCACCCCTTCATTACCATTGATCCCAGGTCCACTCTGGTCCGGAATGGTTGTACCTGATAGGGCCCTATAGAACTAACTGCATACTTATGCTAAACTGAATTGTTTGACTAAACTGAATAGCTTGAAATAGAAATATTTTTGACAATTAAACTGTACTTAGATTTAAACTGCGTGCTTATGCTAAACTGAATTATTTGAAATGGAACTGTTTTTGACATTGAAACTACTTACACTAAACTGAATTGTTTAATATAGAACTTCTGTGCTTATACTAAACTGAATAAACTGAATTAAAATTGTTTGAATAAATTGAATAGCTTGAAATAGTAATGTTTTTGACAATTAAACTGTGTACTCATGCTGAACTGAATTGTTTGAAATAGAATTGATTATTTGTATAAAAATGGATTTGGCGTTAAACAACCTACAAAGGTTGATATTCCATAAAACCCAACCAACCAACCAACTTACTGTTTCTCATCATATAGCAGGGGGGTGTCCTCGTGGTGTAATGGTTAAAGCGATGGACTGCGGAATCGTAGTAAGCGAGTTCGCACTCCAGTCGCGCTATTACGTTCACTTTCGGACAAATACCCTTGGGAAAGGTATGAACCCCCTTTTCCTCCCAGCTATGGCTTTGGCATTAAATAACCTACAGAGAGTTGATATGCCATTAAAAAAAGAAACCAAACCAATCATCATATAGTAGTTTATTTTATTTTCTTATTATCCAATTATAAGATTAAGAAATTACCTTTTATTTCCATTGAAGGCCACGAAGCTTTGGCTCACAGGAGTTTACTTTTTGCCACAAAATGGTTCTCGTAACAGTATCCAGTTAGCCGTAATTATTATGCTGCAATGCGATATTTTCGGTAAAATCAACCCAAATTTTGCCAGAAGCTAAGGAAGCTGAAGAGAAAATATGTCTGCACAAATATATAGAACTTGTATGATACATGGAATATATGATGAAACCATTTTTTAGAGATCAAATTTTAAGTGGGGGGGATCACAAAATACGTGAAATCTGATGGAGTATCTATCTGTCAAAAACTTCAGTCTTATAATCGTATTACTGTGAGATTGACAAACATTATTGGTTCTGTGTCTACGCTACCCTAACTTCTATATATATATATGTTAATGTCAGATACATTTTATACATATATTAATATTATATATAAATATATATTTACCGTTGTTTTTTTAATATATATATATATAAATATATATACTCCCCTGCCGCCGTGGGGTTGAGTTCTCTGGCAAATGAAGTAATCGTGTTGCCATTAGCGTTTATTGCAAGTCTATTCATACATATGAATTGAGGTCTCGGCAGCCGTTGAACGGATGTATGTAAACAACAGTAATTGTGATTCATAACCGTTTAAAATTTACTTCGCAGCTAATGGCTCTACGTGGCTGAAGGGGTAGAGGCTTGGCTTTCGCGTTTGAGTCAACCAGGTTTCGGTCCCGGCTACGGGAAGCTAATATGTCTAGTCACACTGATGAGTTCTCATTGAACGAAACAGATCTGTCTGTGGATGACTCTCTCTCTATATATATATATAGATATATATAATAAAAAAAAACAGTCGATCACATTAAGATAATAAATTTATTTCCTTCCTGTTAAAAAGCATTGATATAAACCAATGCCCTAAAAAAATTAATGGGACTTCTTCAGATCAAACAAGAAAATGGATTAAAATAACTTATTTACATTCATAATCAGACTTGGAAAAAGATATCTCTCCTATATATACGTAGCCCATCCAATTCGAGTAGCAATAAGTATCAACTCATTTTAGCATGTAAAGAACATCCAGTTTCATTATAACATTATTATTTACAGAGGAAAAATTTATAGCTACAAAAATACATGTCAAACTATCCAAACATTTGTATAAAAAAATATTATTCATGTATATTTTATTTTAGAATATCAACTTTTAATCATGAAATTGAAATAAGTAAAAAAGCAAGTAAAGCTTGCGACCGTAGTCAAGGGCGACCCGAAGGCTCCCTTTTCAATAGCTACTGCACCGAGGTGTAGGGGAGGGCGCTACTCCTTTCCCTGGATTGTTCCACTTTATCCTTGATACGTACCTTATATTGCTGAGTGTTAAGCAAGGAGGTATCAAGTACCGTTTTAAAAGTCTTTGGTATGGGATTGAACCCAGGTCTCCCGGACCATTGGCGAACACTCTAGCCTTTAGACCAAAATGTTATTCACGGTAAAATCCACTCACTTAAATTACAGTTATAGAGCAAAAAATTATAAACATTAATTCAAATTTTGATTAATTTATTAATCTAATAAGTCATAGTAATTTATTTATTTATTCCATCATTTTTCAAAACAGTCTAAATTTATTTCTCTGCTTACATTTAGCAATAAAATCACATCTCTGATTTAATAGGTTAACAGGATCAATGTATAACGTAATTTGTATCTTTTCTTCCAGACACAAATTACATCTTCCATCAAAGCAGCTAGGAGCAATAAAAAATTTTCTATTGAATCTTTATTGTTTCTTTTTTGACAAAAAAATTTGCTCTATGGATTTTATTCTCCAAAAAAAAAAAAAAAGAAGTAACAATGGATAACATTAAGATAATAAATTTATTCCCTTGGAAATAAATTTATAATCTTCATGTAATCGATTGTTAAGGTTTTTTTTTAAAAAATAATTTGCTCTGTGGGTTTTATTTGCATTGAGCTCTTTACCAGGAATATTTAAATTTAATATTCTATTTTTGAATATTTTAATTGCCCTGCTTGGAATTGTTCCCGATTTCGGATTTCCTGGATTAAATACTGTCTCTCACACACACACATATATATATATATATATGTATGTATGTGTGTGTGTCCTGCACTGCTGGAGAAACAGGAACGAGCTCATAAGTGATGTTTTCCTAAGGACCCCTCATATGGCCGAGCAAAAGCAGGACGACCAGCTCGAACCTACATACAACAGCTCTGGGAGGATACGGGATGTAGCCCTGAGAACCTACCAGAAGCGATGAACGATAGGGAGGAATAGCGAGAGAGGGTCAGGGATATCCGTGCTGGCGGCATGACATGATGATATATATATATATATATATATATA
The DNA here is from genome assembly GCA_963585895.1 of Sepioteuthis lessoniana. Classification (NCBI taxonomy): domain Eukaryota; kingdom Metazoa; phylum Mollusca; class Cephalopoda; order Myopsida; family Loliginidae; genus Sepioteuthis; species Sepioteuthis lessoniana. The sequence goes on from OY757917.1 coordinate 29,783,895, forward strand.
TATATATATATATATATATATATTCAAATCCTTGAATTGAAGATTAATTATTAACTTTGTACGTGAATTTCATGGAAATTATATGAATCTGATGAAGAGTCAATAAGTCAATTAATTCGAATCTCGTATAATTAAATTAACACTTTGTTGCTGAAAAGTTGTAGATATACTTGCCCAGTCAGCTTGGGTTGTAGAATACACCGACTGCTTCTCTGCAGAGGAGTAAGACCCTCCACCAACAAGTGTCCTGGATATGACACTATACAATCCGATGGTGAGGTTCCAGTAATGGTGGAGCTTTGGGGAATGGGGAACACCCCTTTATTGCCCTTACTCTGAGGTCCACTTTGGCCCGGAGTGGTAAGCAGTCGATAGGGTCCTATCTACGAATGAAATAGAACTAAACTGAGTACTTATGCTAAACTGAATTACTTGAAATAGAACTGTTTTGATATTTAAGCTGCATACTTATGCTAAACTGAACTGCTCGAAATAGAACTGTTTTGACATGTAAATTGCGTACTTATGCTAAACTGAATTGTTTGAAATAGAAATGTTTTAAAAATTAACTATGTGTACAAAAACTAAGCTTGTACGAAACTGAATTCTTTAAACTTGAACTGTTTGACCAAACTGAAATAGAAATGTTGTTGACTATTAAACTTCGTACTTATGCTAAATTGTAGAACCGTTCATTTGTATAAAAATAAAAAAAATCTACAAAGGTTAATATGTCATAAAACCCAAACAAACAAGCAAAGGATTATACGGAAAGGTTGTATCTTGATTTGGCATTCTAACGACGTGTCTGTAAGCTAACAAATTTTACAAGTATTGTAAAACATTTCTGAGGCGCTCTTGCTTAGTGGTGATGATGCCTTAGCCCCGAAACCACGCTCTAGCCACTAGTCATCATCTGATTTGATTAGGGCTTTGTTGGACAAACAGCTGTTGTGCATATACTTTAAAAAGATAAATATAGGATAAAAGAGGCCCCTTGAAAAAGAAACGTAATCCGTGAATTCAATACTCGAATGTGCTTGTTAGTTCTAATCCTGTTTTTGAATGAGGAACTTGTCAAGATTGAATAGGTGTTTGTTAACTTGTCATCTTTTCGGGTCTCTTTATGCCAATGAATGTGATAGGTAGTGGGAAGAGGGCATCGACTTAATCCTATTTAATGATGAACGTTGTCGTACAACATCGCTACGGCCGGACGAACTGAGTGAGGGAGGACAAGATTGAATTTGAAAAAAAAACTTCATCATTGCATATTGATTTTCATTAATTTCGCATAATATGACATCAATTACCACACACACAGGCACACACACACACATATATGTAGGTTCAAATTTGAACACACCCAGATATATGGCTTTGATTGATAGATTGATTAAACCATATATCAACCATTATGGGGGTATTTTATACACTGAGGTTAGGGAATCTCGTTTACTGAGGTTTGGAATCGCGTCCTTTTTTTTGTTGATTAATTGATTTTAATGGCATGTTAACCCATCTAGGCTTATTTTATGCTTAATGGTCAGGGAATCGCGTTCATCGTACGTTCATATTCATATTTTTTGTGGTTGTTTCTTAAGAGTTTTTTGTTGCACAGGAATAATTTTTTAACAGAATTATTTGACCCGTGAATGGTACCATAACAGGTGCTATCACCCCTAATCAAAGTGGGCCTGGAAGTAATAGTGATAAAGTTACACTCCCTAGATATTCTGAACTAGAGCCACACCACCAAATCAAAGTTAATGTCCCACCCTGGATACCCCCTTTTTTAGGGGGTATCCTCTTTCTGAAGGGAATAGAGCTGGCATATTATAAGCCTCAGTAACAGTGTGTGTACATTTTTGGGGGTGTTGTTTCTGATATGATATCAAGAATTTTTATCTATTAATAATGCTTAAAATGGATGTGCCGTGGTGTAAGGGTTATCGTCGTAGGAAATGAACACGGCGACATGAGTTCAAATTCTCGACGAGGCTGATTGCATTTCACATAGCACTAATACCCTTGGGAAAGGTATGAATCCAATTATTCTCCTTCCAGCTATGGGTAAATAGTTGGGCAGACTGAGTTCTTCAGCCTTGGTGAGGCAACTAGTCTAGGAGAAGGAAAACTCTGAATTCAAACCTTCGCTCAAAAATTGACCTTGTGTCATATCCTGCCCAAGCGGAGGGGTTGGGTAAATATGAATAATGCTTAAAATTTCCACATGGTTATATGGTTTTCAGTGTTCCGGTCTAATACTAATGATTTATCCAAAATTATACGATTGTGAATAACTATTTAATAATGTTCATTTGTTTGCACACAGTCATATGGTTTCAAGCAATCGGAAAGTGCCGTCGGCTGGAGCTGTAGAATACGCCAACTGCGTCTCTGTAGAGAGGTAAGACCCCACCACCAACTGTAACATACCCATACATGATTATGTGAAATGTACATAGAATATTCTTAACTCATACCAGGGAAGGAGTAGCGCCCTCCCCTACATCTTGGTGTAGTAGCTATCGAAAAGGGAGCCTTCGGGTTACCCTCGACTATGGTCGCCAACTTTTATATATAGATAACATCGGAATCCCAAAACACAAAAAACACTTACGACTTCTTAGTTCAGGTACGAAACTTTTTTTTATTACCTTTGAGTTAAAGGTAATTCGACATGAGGGGAGTGATACAAAATCTTTCTATGCTGACTTTTCCATCTGCCCCCCCCACACCACCACCACCACGCGCGGCACCCCGCCGCAAAATACTGCGAAAGTCAACCGTCTTCTTCGGACGCCAAAACTCAACTAACTGACTCTTCTCAAATCCCCCAAATCCTACTCGTACGCTTCCGGTGCAAGAAGTCATTCACATCCCCCCGGTCACATTCCTACTTGTGATTTTTATTTTGACATCTCTAAATGACACGTCCTCTCCGCACGCGCGTGAACACCTGCGCTCATGTTGCACCCAACTAACCCACGCGCTAAGCGAAAAGGTTCTCAGCCTAACTAAACCGAAAGGCAAGATATATAAAACGAAATCCCTCGGCCATTATATTACACGAGTGTCCTGTATATCACATTAATTGATATAATGGCGAGGTTAAGCGGTTGAATAATTCACACATGAACACAGTGAAAGTCAAAGAGCTCGATGTTTTGAAGTATGTTTGATGCTTTTTCTTGATTGAATATTGACTTTTGACGAAAAATCGATCATTTATGGCACTCGTAAATGATCAACGCAATGGCTTGATCATAAGGAAGTACCCAAACAGTTTTCCAAAACCAAAATTGCATGAACAGAAGATTACGGTTATTGTCTGCTGGTCTGCCATCGGCGTTGTCCATTTCAGATTTCTGGAATCTAACCAGAACATCAGTGCAGAAGTTTACTGCCTGTAACTGGATGAAATGCATATTACATTACGCAAAATGCATCCGGCACTGGTTAATCGACGTGATCTTATTTTACTTTATGATAATGCTCGGCCACATGTTACCAGAATGACACTACAGAAGCTCTCTGACTTGGGATATGTGATATTTCCACATCCATCATATTCTCCTGATCATTCCGCCACCGACAGCGATTTTGATGCTGATTGAGCTCACCAACCTTGGTATGGCAACAAGTGAAGAAGAAAAACACTGAATTCAAACCTGTTAAGCTCCGCTTAAAAATTGACCTTGTGTCGAACTCTGCTCATGTGGTGGGGTTTATAAATACAATAGTCCTAGGAAAGGTATGAACTCCCTTACCTTCCAAGGTATAATTACCACTACTGTTCTTAAACATGCCATTGGCATAATGGTTAGAATCACCCAGGAGACAGGAGTTTAATCCCAGGTCGAGTTTGGTATGCCAAAGACTCAAAAAATGGTACTTGATGTCTCCTTGCTTAACACTCAGTACTATAAGGTACGGATCAAAGGTAAGTGGAGCAATACAGAGAAAGAAGTAGCTCTCTCTCCTACACCTCAGTGTAGTAGCTATTGAAAAGGGAGCCCTCAAGTCATCCTCGACTGCGGTCGGCCAACTTACTTAACTCACTGTTCTTCACCAACGATGGCTTTAGCATTAGATAATCTACGAAACCATTAAATAAAGAAAGCCAAACGTTTTGGGTACCTTAGACTAAAAAATAGGCCCTGCCTTTACCTTTTTAGACGGAGCAGCAGATATTACCTGAGAAAAGGAATACCACCCGGATCTGAATAGATTTATTCTTAAACCACCCAACATAGATGCGTATATATAAATATATATATATTATTAGTTAAAAACTCAGTCTGTCCTGCTATTTATCCATAGATGGAGGGAGAATAATTATGTTCATACCTTTTCCAGGAGTACAAGTTCAAAAGTGAGCGTAAATGTGCGACTAGAGTTCGAACTCACTTACTAAGAAGTCCTAGTCCAGTACGTTCGCCACAACCCGACGGGAACTTCCATTAAGCTCCAAACGGCAAATGCTGATAGGACTGAGCTATTTTTGCCACCACCTCTTGGAATGTTTACTTACTGTGGTGTTCCCACATTAAACCGATTTTGATTCTCATTAATGGACAGTTAGCTGAATATCCATAAAAAAAAATGAAGATATGGAAGAACCTAGGCTTGAACACTGTCTGCTTTGTTTTCGAAGTAAGATCATGAAAGATGTCTGAATTTCAATGCAACTATAACAACAAGCAAGAAAATATTTAAAAGTCATTAAGCAGTACAAAACAAACTAATTGCCATTTAGAATCTCGTAATTATTCTGTTATTTCATCACCCGGCGGCAGCTTTGAGCGCGACCGTAAAGGTTATCAGCGTGAAAATAATCACGAGAATCTGTTGTTTTCCGAGAGGAGAAGCCTTGTCTTTCTTTGGCGGGTGATGTGGCACGCCGTGGTAATTGGCAGTATCACGAGGTGACGAAAGTCGATAACTACATAGATACGCATGCGCAGGTGTTACCCAAAGCTGTTATCTTCAGAGACGAGAAGAGTGAACGTTTACAGTGAGTCGGTAAAGTGTCTTCTTATGTATGTGTGTGTGTGTGTGTGTGTGTGTGTAGGGAGGGAGAGCGGGTTGAATGTACGCAGTGACGAACTTGATATAGATGAGTTCGTCCTCTTTAATGGCGTCATTTACCTCTTTCGTCGATCCTGGCATTCTCCCTCGTTAGCCTCTTTCTTTTACTAGAAGCATTAATGAGATTTGCTCAGAGCTGTTCGGAAACGGGATTGGGTCTCACAGGCCCCGCACGTCTGTACTGCTTGATGTCTTGAACGGACTGGTGAATGGAGTTAGGAGGTGGTCGAAAGGAAGGAGGGTCGGAGTCGGTTGGTAAAATGAGAACTGCAATCACATCGAAATAGAAAACGCACCCAGCAATGATTGTCTGTCCGCAGTGTTGGTAATTAATCGGAACTGCGAATGGCGAGCTTGCTGTTGTTTGTCAAAATCAAAATGCCGAATTGATTGCCTTGAAAGCGGAGAAAAGACAATTTTAATGCACTGCCCTCTATCTCCAATTTCTCTCTTTGTCTCTTCAATGTCGAAGAAACTGACTTTTCTTAATCCCTGCATCTTACTATTGAGGTATTTCAAGTTTCCGATGGATGTTTCCCAAATCTATTTAGGGTATGGTGACAGGCAATATCTTTCTCTCATTCTCCCCACTCCCTCTCTCTCTCTATCAATCAATCTTTCTGTTTCTTCGGGAACCCTACTCCTCTCCAAGAAACATGTCTTTAGTATGAGACTAAGTTGCATCTGATGGTGAGGCTCCAGTTCTAGAGATCAGATAGGTGTGAAGTATCTCTTCATTACAATAAATTCCATGTCCACCCTGGCCCAAAGTGATAGTACCTGTACAGGTAACATCTATAGACCAAATTGATCAACTGACAAATTGTTCGTATTTGATAGAACCGTGCGCAAAAAAATAAAAAGCGACAACAAAAAAAAAACTCTAAAATGTCAATATGAACGTGTAGTGAACACGATTCTCTAATATATAGGCATAAAATCAGTCGATCTCAACGAGGTTCTTTTCTCCGGAAACCACTTTTGAGTTATAACTGTTTGGGTCGCGTTTATGGTTCATATAGATCTGCTTAAAATTATTCGTATCGATTTGACTGTGTGGAAAAAAAAGAAGAAAAACTAAAACAATAAACAAAGAAACAATTTGCCAAGTCCAATGGAACTAGAATACACCGACTGCTTCTCTGCAGAGGGGTAAGATTCTAACCAACAAGTGTCCTGGATATGACACTAAGCAATCTGATCGTGAGGCTCATGTAACGTTGGAGCTTTGGGGAATGCGGTGTACCCCTTCATTGCCATTGCTCTCAGGTCCACTCTTCAGATTGGTAGCACATGATAGGGTCCTATCTATGGGTCAAATAGAACTGAACTGCTAAACTGAGTTGCTTGAAGTAGAACTATTTTTGATATCGAAACTGTGTACTTATGCTAAAGTGAATTTTTTGAAATAGAACTGTTTATGTGTATTGAAATTGAATTGGCATTAATGACCTGCAATGATTGATGGGCCATAAAAAAAACAAACCAAACCAAACCAAACCAAACCAACCAACCAACAAAGAAAGAAAGAAAGAAAGAAACTCAAAAATAAAACAAAAAAAAAAGGTCCGCATTTAAAACTATTAATTGTTTTAATTCTTCCTATCTAATACTAATATTTAGCGCACAATTACACGATTTCAATTATTTCAAGCAATTATATAATTTCTAATAACATCAAATGATAATCATTTGAACACAATTATATTTCAATTAATAACGCTCAATGCAAATAATTAACCGAGAGATATATGGTTAAAAGTATTCCGATCGAATACAAATAATTTTTAAACAAATCAATTTCACACAAAGATGGATATTTGATTGCGTTCAACCGATAAATGACAATAATTGAAACAGTGTCCAAATAAATAAGCTCTCATTTATTTAGAATATATATATATATATATATATATATATAAGTTAGAAATTTTGCGGACTGTAGTCAAGGGTGCCCGAAAGCTCTCTTTACAATATATATATATATATATATATATACATTTACGAAGATCATTAAATAACTTTCCAGATTTTTTTCGGATGGGCACTTTTATTGATATTACACTCACGAAACTCTAGTCCCCTTCGAAGTAATCTCCTCCGGCTGCAATGCACTTGTACCGTTCCAACAACTTCTGGTAAGCCCCATGGAAGTCCTCTAGAATGAGCTTGTCAATGACCTTCGTCACAGCCTCTTTCATCTCCTCAATTGTCTCATAACGACAGCCTCTGAGCTTAGGGAATAAGCAAAAGTCACAGGGAGCAAGGTCTGGACTATAGGGAGGGTGAGGTACTGTTTTGATGCCCATCTTGGTCAAATAGTCTGTGACAAGGATGGAGTTGTGGACTGGAGTATTGTCCTGGTGGAAACGCAACTGACCCGATTTGAAGAGTGCTGGCCTCTTCCGACGGAATCTCTTCCTGAACTCCCTTAAAAGCTCATCATAGTAACCCTAACCCTTTGGCCAATCAACTTTGGTGTATTGACTTCCTTACTTCTCCCATACCTCTCACCATCCCTCACAGACTCCCTGCCTTCCTTGAATCTCTTATGCCACTCAAAAACTGATACTCGATTCATGCAAGATGGTCGAAAAGCAGTCTGAAGCATTCCATACGTTTTTGTGTCAGATTGCATTTTTTAACTTCACCAGCTGTGACAATCAGACTTTAATAGGGTGTATTCCAATTCCCGTTGTAGCTGTTCATTTAAACCTGAAATCATAAATATTGGTCACTCAGTTCTTGAGACGTATAGCAATAACAGATTGAATTTTCAAGGGTCTACGACAATTTTAAATGCCTGTAAAAGAAAAAGTCTGGAAACATATTGAATTTACCACGTATATATATATATATATATATATATATATATATATGTGTGTGTGTGTGTGTGTGTGTGTGTGTGAATTTTCTTTTTTTGTTAGTCAAAAGAGGAAAGAAAATTGAATATTTTAAAATGAATAGTTCCACAAAGAGATTTATATCTTTTAAAATCATTTTTGCTCAGTCGGCTGGGGCTGTAGAATATACCGACTGCACGTCTGCTGAAGGGTAAGACCCCCCAACGAGTGTCCAGGATATGACACAATACAATCTGATGGTGAGGCTCCAGTGATGCTGGAGCTTTGGGGAAGGCAGAGCACCCCATCATTGCCATTGCTCCCTGGTACACTCTGGCCCGGAATGGTAGCAACTAATAGGGCCCTATTTATGGGTTAAATAAAGCTAACTGCATACTTATGCTAAACTGAATTGTTTGAATTAGAACTGTTTTTGGACATTAAAACTGTACTTACACTAAACTGAATTGCTTAATACAGAACTGTATTTGACAGTTAACTGTGGGTTGACAAGATCTGTATTTATACTAAACTGAATTAGCTGAATTAGAGCTGTTTGAATAAACTGAATAACTTGAAATAGAAATTTATTTGAAAATTTAACTGTACTCATGGTAAACTGAATTGTTTGAAATAGAACTGATTATTTACATAAAAATGGTTTTGGCGTAAAATACCCTACAAAGGTTGATATGCCATAAAACACAATCCACCAACCAACCAACCAACCAACCAACCATAAAATCATTGGTCCTTATCTATTTCGCTGCGACATGTTTCTAGCTTCATGCCGTCTTCAGGAAGATTTGATCTCTCTGAAGACAGCAAGAAGCTAGAGGGCAACCCGAAAGCTCCCTTTTCATTTGCTACTACACAGAGGAGTCGGGAAGGGCCCTACGCCTTCCCCTGGATTTAAATGGTTTCCCTTTTTACTATCAAACATTAATAATTCTATATAATAACAATAATTTGTTTGCACATAGTTATAGGGTTTCACGTATTCCCCTCCAATACTAATGATCTTCAAACAGATCTATTTGACCCATACATGAGACCTGGTACTAGCACTCAGAATCCTTAACACCAATGTGGTGGAACCTGTTAAGGTCCCATCTACAGGCCAATTAGATCTGTTCAATCATTTACAGAGGATTATTAGTAGTGTAATGGTTATCGTCGTAGGAATTGGACACGACGATACGAGTTCAAATCCTGGACGAGACTGATTGCATTTCATATAGCACTTATACCCTTGGGAAAGGTATGACAACAAGTATTCTCCCTCCAGCTATGGATAAATAGTAGGACAGATTAGGTTCTCCAGCCTTGGTGAGGCATCTAATCTAGGAAAAGGAAAACTCAGAATTCAAACCTGTTAAACTCCGCTTAAAAAATTGACCTTGTGTCATATCCTGCCCGAACGGAGGGGTTGGGTAAATATAGGATTATTAATTATTATTTTAAACCAATGCATGAGTGTGCAAATCATTTATAACATTTTGTACTTGATAAATACAATTACTTAATATTGCAATTTATTTAACTTGGTGCTAAAAATTAACTCAAACATCTCGTTTAAAAATGCAGTTACTAACAAAATATTCACACACAAAATACAGATTAGTTTAGTTTGGCTTTATGACATATCAACCATTTTTGGTTATTTAATTCCACATCCTGTTTTCATATATATATATATATATATATATATATATATATATTAAATATATGAGTTAACATATTTTGTAGATACACACTCTTAAATGTTCAAACAGTTCTATTTCTTACGATTCAATTTAACGTAAGTCGACAAAGTTAAATGGCTCCAAATAATGCTCTGTATCAGTATAATTCAATTAAAAATAAGTCATTTGTTTATACACAGTTAAATTTTCAAACAATTCTATTTCTAACAATTCAATTTGGCATAAATCATTTGTTTTCACAGTTTAAATGTCAAACAGTCCTATTTGACCCATTGATTGGACCCTTTCATGTGCTACTACTGCGGGTTAGAGTGGGCCTGGGAGCAATGGCAATAAAGGGGTATTCAAAATTTTCTTCATCTCCAGCATTACTGGAGCCTTACTATTAGACAATTTAATGTCATATCCACGACACTCGTTGAGGTGGGGGTCTTACCTCTCGGCAGAGACGCAGTCGCTGTATTCTACAGCCCCAGCAGACTGGCCACTCACAAATTATATATATATATATATATATATATCGACATGAACAGTATGTGACACAAGGTCAATTTTTAAGCGGAGTTTAACTGGTTTGAATTTGGATTTTTTCTTCTAGACCGATAGCCGTACCAAGGTTAAGAATGTAGTCTGCCCTACTATTTAACCATAGCTGGAGGGAGAATAATTGGATTATCACCTTTCCTAGGAGTACTAGTGCTATGTGAAATGCAAACTGTCTCACCAGGATTATATATATATATATATATATATATATATATATATTTATATATATACTCTTAGCGAGACTGTTTGCATTTGTATTGCAAATTATCTTTATCAGAAGTTTGTTTCTTTAATCTCTAATTCTTTACTAAAAATCATAATTATTCGTTACTTGAAACAATACAATTACTTGAAATACTTGAAAACAAAGACTTGCAGGGTTGGATTTAGATTTACTAACCCACAAAGGTTGATATGCTATTAAATAAAGAAACCAAATCAAACCAAACCAACATATATTTACAAGGATGGAATTTGTATTAGATAACCCACGAAGGTTGATATGCCATTAAATAAACTATTTCAGACCAAACCAACATAAATACTTACAAGGATGGATTTGGCGTTAGATAACCCACGAAGGTTGATAAGCCATTAAATAAAGAAACTAAATCAGACCAAACGAACATATATACTTACGAGGATGGATTTGGCGTTAGATAACCCACGAAGTTTGATAAGCCATTAAATAAAGAAACTAAATCAGACCAAACACACATATATACTTACGAGGGTGGATTTGGCGTTAGATAACCTACGAAGTTTGATAAGCCATTAAATAAAGAAACTAAATCAGACCAAACTCACATATACTTACGAGGATGGATATGGCGTTAGATAACCCATGAAGGTTGATATGCCATTACACAAAGAAACTAAGTGAAACCCGAACATATATTTGCATACAGATTATTTGTATTTGATAGGAATAGTTGAGAAATTGTTGGGGTTTTTTTTAGATGCTCTGAAGTTTGATCTTCCCAAAATCTTGTAGCTTTTATCTAGCACTGAACGCAATAACAGAATCGATTCGTTTGATAATAGTTACGATATTTCTTCAAACGTATTAGTAATGACAAAGAATACTTTAGTCAATAGCCAGTCATCTTGCTTCGACTCTCAATAAGCATCGTATTAATGGAGTATCCAAAACGACTTCCCACCATTTCATTCGACAACGGTATATCGACCTTCAGGATAATGGTGAAGTTAAATTAATTTAGCAGTTCTGGTCCTCGAACCACGTGTCCAGTCTCCATCCGTAGGACACCGGATGTTACGGGACTGCTGACCAACAGAAAAGGGAGAATTGGCTTACTCATCCCCAGAGCCAAAGGCAGTTTCCACAGCAGAAGATGGATATACGCAATATCTATAAAAACAGTAGCCTACAGGTTGTTTTTTTGTGAATTGCATGGTCAGTAGTGGACTGTCCTTGTCCCGAGGAAAATCGGAGTGGTCAATACAAGCATGAGTGGGACAGAACAAAGACTATTTTGTTGTAAACAAGTTATCGATATGAAAGCCCGGGTAATGTGCGGCTGGCATTGTTTTCTTTGATTCTCTCTACTTCAGATTGTACTTTCCTTGGGGGGGATTTTTGTTTACATGCACACAAGACGGTATTGCATGTTAAAATCTCTGGGATAATGAATATTTTACAAGCATTTCGATAAAAGACTGAGAGAAAACCGCCTTCGTTGTTACTATGGGTTGGTTGGTTGGTTGGTTTGTTTGTTTTACATGTTAACCGTTATTTATAGTCGAAGTTAGTTATTGTTGGTGCAAGAACGATAATGTGGCTTCAAAAATAATTACTCTTTGTAAAAAATCTTTTAAAGTAACTATTCCTAATACAAACAATTTTCGTACAGTTATGTGGGTTCAAGTTAGGTTTTTTTAAAAGTTTAATGGCACATCAAACCTTGATTCTATTTGATGCAAAATTCTATATATATATAGGATTTTGCATCAAATCCTATATATATATATATATATATATATCATCATCATCATCATCATCATATCGCGCTGGTAGCACGGATATCCCTGACCCTCTCTCGCCACTCCTCCCTATCGTTCATCGCCCTAGGTAGGTCTTCAGGACAACATCCTGTATCCTCACATAGCTGCTGAATGTACGTTCGAGCTGGTCGTCCTGCTTTTGCGCGGCCATGTGTGGGGATCCAATGCATTATTCCTACACATTTTTCAATCTAATCACAACTTCGATTTCAATTCTGCGAAGATGCTCATTTACATCCATAATGAAAGTCTAAGACGAATTTTCGAAGCCGCTGCCATCTCACTCTAATTCTCTAAATGCTCGTCCCGAATTTTATAATATTTCTCCTTATTTGAGCAAATCCATCTTAAATAGCTACAATATCTTCCATCTTTAGTTAATATTTTCCATGTATATCATAATTTTTATGCTTTCTATTTTTCTTTTTGTCTTTCTTTCTTTTTCTTTTGACTGGAAATCTTTCTCGATAAACAAACGTAACATAGATTATATACAATATTCCTAATTAGTCAAATGACGTAATTTAAAACAACAAACGCTGATTCTCTAATTAAACGGCCAACTTTTTCTTGTTATATAAATTTTCCCCAAGCTTTTTGTATTCAGCATTTTTATACATCTGTCGTTGATTTAACATCATTAATATCATCCCTCATGGTCCTGATGATGGTTCAGTAGAACCGAAACCCTATAGTGTCGACTTCTTAATAAATCTCTCCTTCCCCTTCGATTGCCTTGTTATCAATTTTTCTCTACATATACATATATATATATATGTATATATATATATTGATAGATTGATAGATAGATAGGTACTGGAAACTCGCTTGTCGAACGTAATTCGTTCAAAAATATAGGCGCCACAGGCGGTGTAATAGTAAACAATCTAGACCAGCAAACCTTCACGAGAGAGTTCGAGTCTCATTGGGTACCCCCATTCATACTCAGGTCGCTTGCATGTATAAAGAGTGTTTTTTTAAAGAGTTTTTTAAAAGAAATTTTTAGGTTTTTTTTATAACATTAAAAAATTACATCAACGCAGAGTTGGATAAAACTGAGAAGATGGTGAATTTGAAAAACAGAACGCTACCAACGGAAATACAATATTTTGTGTCAAATCTAAACTAAAAAAAGAAAGCTTAATAAATTACTAATTCGTTCCAAAATTATGTTCGAAAACAATGCCGCTCGTGTAGACTCGGCTAGCCGTTCGGCCGTGTTCGGTTTGCTTCGTCAGTCATTCGCGCGCGTTTTGTTTTCATCGGCTCGATGAGTTCGTACTCCGAACATTTGTTCGATCACTGAGACATTTTTTACATAAATCTTTTGGTCGAACTCTGTATAGTTTGACTTGAGAGTCATTCGATAATCGAGACTCCACATATGATTTGTAAGCGAATACTTTGTAGGTACTTAATTTTTTACCGAGTTAGAACTAATTTGTTGGCACAGAGTTAAATGGTTTCTATTATTGCTATTTAGCATTAGTGATTCAATTTATCAAGTATTTATATATAATTAAATATTCATTATTTGTTTGCGCACAGTTAATAATACTAATCTTTTTCGCACACTGTTTAAATGATTTCAAGAATTGGTATCTAGCTCTAATAATTCTATTCAATATGAATTATTTGATTCCGCACAGTTTAAATGGTTTCGACTATTTCTTTATCAGCGGAATTGACTGTCAGCCACCTCCTTCTAGCACATTTAATATAAAATAGGGTTGGGTATTTATTTGGCACAGGGACAGTTTGAAGAATGCGGTCGGGACAATTATATAAGTGCTAGGGCTTGACATAACCAGCCGATTGATCGGATTGGACCTCTCCGACCGTCTGTATAGCTTAGTAAGGGCCAAAGTGGAGTGTTGCTTTTCACATGAGCTCACCGGGTTGCCGGATCAAGAACTGGTCAGTCCCCAGTATCCCGTCCTCAAGCATTTCGAGTCGCCACTCTCGGTCAAACAGGTGGCCTCGTGGGAAATAGGGGTTTCTTATCCTTCTGATGAGGTTCAGTTGGTGTATGATACAACTATAATCGACAGGGCTATGGTTTCAAGTATTCTTATCTAATACTAAAAATTTATTACCAATCATATGATATCAAGTAACTATTCCGATCTAATAATAATAATAATAATAATAATAATAATAATAATAAACTCCTATGGGACTTTGACATACACACGGATCACTGAATCTCGGCCAGAAGACCAGACCTAATAATTATCAACTAAAAAAAAAAAAGAAAAAAAAGAAAAGAAATTGCAAAATTGTCGACTTTGCTGTCCCGGCTGACCACAGAATAAAACTGAAAGACTGTGAAAAGAAAGATAAGTACCTCGACCTTGCTAGGCAATTGAAAAAACTATGGAACATAAAAGTGACGGTGATACCAGTTGTTATTCGTGCGCTCGGCACTTTCACCAAAGTTTTGGAGGACTTGGAAATTAGAGGACGAATCAAGACAATACAAACTACAGTAGTGTTAAGATCGGCCAGAATACTGAGAAGAGTCCTGGAGACTTGAGGAGAGTTGCTGTCTTTTCAGTTTAAAACCATCAGCTAACACGCTGATGGTTTGAAAAATTCACAAAACAGAAAAGTACTGATAATAATCTATTTGTTGGACACCTTTTTTTTGGGGGGGGTTCAAGTATTGCTATCAAATATGAATGATTTGCAGTGGTGTGGTTTTAGATTTCGTTTTTTTTATATGGCATATCAAACTTTGTAGGTTCCTTAATACCAAAAAATCCTTTGCAGAAAAGCAATTGTGGTACTATTTAACCCATAGCTGGGAGGATAGGAGAGTTGTAATTTACTAAGGGTCTTACTTTGATGTGTAACGAGACCGCATGAATGGGGCACCCAGTGTGCCTCGAATTCACACGTAAACGTTTGATTGTCTAGCTTGTTAAACATTGCACCACCCGAGGCACTCAGGAGAAGATATGGGAGGTA
The DNA here is from genome assembly GCA_963585895.1 of Sepioteuthis lessoniana. Lineage (NCBI taxonomy): Eukaryota > Metazoa > Mollusca > Cephalopoda > Myopsida > Loliginidae > Sepioteuthis > Sepioteuthis lessoniana. Next base: position 29,799,079 of record OY757917.1, read on the forward strand.
ATACCTTTCTGATGGGTAATAGTCCGAAAGTGAACGTAATAGCGCGACTAGAACTCGAACTCACTTTCTACGAGGCCAAACTTCAGTAGTTTAGCCGTTATGCCATATATATTATTCAGCTATAAAATTGGATGAAAATAAAACCTGGATTAAAATTCATGATCCTGAGATTCTCGTTATCGATCATCAAGTGAACTAGTATTCGACACGATATATATATATATATATATATATATAACCCTCTCTGCCCACGCCTATGAATGAAATAATTTGTTATTTGATTTCCACCTTATTCTTATTTTTACTTTTATTTTTTTATTGTTTATTTTTTGTTTTTATTTTTATTTTTATTTTTTAATCTTTATTTTACTTATTTATTTATTTATTTATTTATTTTTCTAATTCCTTTATTTTATCTTCTGAATACGAACTGTAACTCCACATTCGCTACTCTGCGACGAGAGAAGCATGTAAATAGACATCTGACGAGACGGATAGTATAGTAATATCCTCCGCCGAAATAAATTTATTATGACGACTTAACCGAGTTTGAGTCTCCAGTAAATTGTACTATATATATATATATATATATATATTAATTGGACAAACGTCGTATACATATTTATCAACCCCTCCGCTCGGGCAGGATATGACACAAGGTCAGTTTTTAAGCGGAGTTTAACAGGTTTGAATTCAGAGTTTTCTTTCTCCTAGACTAGTTGCCTCACTGAGGCTGAAGAACCCAGTCTGCCCTACTATTTACCCATAGCTGGAGGGAGAATAATTGGATTCATACCTTTCCCAATGCTATTAGTGCTATGTGAAATGCAATCATTCTCGTCCAGGATTTGAACTCGTGTCGCTGTGTCCATTTCCTACGACGATAACCATTACACAACGGGCACCTTTATACAATGTCGTATATATGTTCAAATGTCTCGTGTGACACTGTGTCTCAAACGAAGATGATACATATGTTGGTCTTACCACTACAACTCCTTCACGACGGCTAACGATTTACCTTAATGATGCTAGCTCCATAACTTTACATCTTAAAACTCATTCTATTGCCGAATCCAGATTTCGAAAATTTTTAATTGAAAACATCACTATCATAGCACATGAAATTAATAAGCTACGACTACAAATCCTAGAAGCCCTAATTATGATAGCAAAACAAAACAGCTAAAATCAATAGAATTAATTTTGAAAATCGCCATAGTGTTTTGAAATGCCTTTAGTCTTTTTTTTTTTAATATTCTATATTTCTTGATAATATATTATTTCCGTCGATAGCGTTCTGTTTTTCAAATTCATCAGCATCTCAGTTTTATCCAAGTTTGCATTTACGTAATTTTGTTATGTCATAAAAACCTAAAAAAATCTTTTCAAAAATCTCTTTAAAAAACACTCTTTATACATGTAAGCAACCAATGATGATGGCCTATGAAACATTAGAAAGAGCCCGGGACAATTTTGGTAAATTCATCCGTCAAATCTAAAACTGAAACCAAGACACTAATCAGAAAACTTGAAAGAATCATAATAAAATTATGTAGACAACATGTGTCTTTATTATTTAATCAAACATGCTTAAATGAAAGACTGCTGCCCAACTACACACACACACACACACACACACTCACACACACACGCACACACACACACGTATATATATATATATATATATGTATGATATAATGAGGTTTTATCTTCTTTTCATTCTTATCCAATGTTAGAGTTGAAATCTTGTAATATTGCTCGGCATTTTTGTGCATAAAGTATTATGAAGATTTTACCTATGAAAAATGCTTTAAGCGTATAATTTTAATCTCGTGAGAGAATAGTTGTATGCATAAGTTTCTTAAGGGTATTAACTATATATATATATATATATATATATATATATATATTGCTTAGTGGTTAACGTCGTAGGAAATGGACAGAGTGACTCAAGTTCCAATCCTGAATGAGACTCTTTGGATTTCACACACACACACACACACACATATATATATTTGATTGAACATAATAGACATTTAGCTACTGACGCTATTTATAGAAACAAATTTGAAAAGTAAACATTACACAATACAACAGTAAAACGCTCATTTTTACAAAGTAGTAATGTACATACAAAAGTTACATCACTTTTGTAATACATCCTCCTCTGATGATGGCCCAGTATTGGACAAAAAGTACTTAGGAAATAACTCATTATGGAAGGTTTATCAACCAATCCCCGCCGAATATCATAAGATCAATACGGCAATTCGAAAGGATTAAGAAAAAATATGTAGACAAAAAATGTCTATTATGTTCAATCAAATATGTATCAATGAAGAAATGCTGCCAATATATATATACATATATACATATATATATATACATATACATATATATATATATATTCTCGTTATGTAGAGGTTAACGCCGTAGGAAATACTGTTTGCATTTCACACACACACATACACATGCACATACACACACATATACCTTTGTTTCACACTCACATGCACATAATTGTGTGTGTGTGTGTGTGTGAAATTCAGTCTCATTCAGTATTGGAATTTGAGTCAACCAATTTCCTTCAACGTTAACCTCTACATAACGAACATATATATATATATATATATATATATATATATATATATATATATATATAAATTTAAGTTAAATTGCGAGTCGGAAATCTCCTTCTGAAGTTTCACCTTAACGGATCATCAGGAAGTCTAAAACCGATTTTTTAAAAATACATTATATATATATATATATATATATATATATATAATGTATTTAAAAAAATATTCTCTGTTTCGTAGTATCCAAGTCTTAGCCTCTCACCGGGCGTATTGAATGATTTTAATGGCATGACAACCCGTCTATGGTTATTTTATGCGTAAAATAAATAAAAAGCAGAGAAAATAATTAACAGATAACTTAATAAAAGCAAAAATATTTCATTCAACCGAAATAAGACATTAACAGAAAAATAAGACAAACAAAAGATTGTTACTATCCTTAACACTGCCGGACAAACTATTACTGAAAAGTTTTTCTCGTTGAAGTCAGTCCAAATAATTGTCCTTCGACTAATGTCCACCGAATTAATATTCTTTTGACTCATATCCCATCCTAACAGCACAGTACCTCTATTTATATTATCTGGAGACCAGCTACTCCTGTTCCCCTGGCGATCGGTATTCAAAAGCCAGTGTCTCGCCTTATTTCTGAGCGACAACATGATTTCAAGAAATTATTTCTATTTGATAATAATTAATAGTTTGCACACAGTCATAAAGTTTCAAGTAACTAATCGTTATTATCTTTAATAACCAATTATAACTTCAAGTAACAATTTTTAGTACAAATTATTTACAATATATTTTGTATCAACGGGCACGTTACGTATTGTAATAGTTAGTAAGCTAGATTAGCGGACTATTTGTAGCAATTCTGATTCGCACGGAGCAGCATAGTGGATCTGGTCTTGTACCTCATCTAAGTTAAGTAAATAATTATATGGCGTCAAGTATTACTCTAATGAGTAGAGTGTTCGCCAATGGTCTGGGAGACTGCGGTTTAATCCCAGGTCGAGTCATACTAAAGACTTAAAAAGTGGTTCTTGATGCTGCCTTGCTTAACATTCAGCATTATTAGGTAACGATCAAGGGTAAAGTGGAGCAATCCAGAGAATGGAGTAGTGCCCTCCCCTACATCTAGGTGTAGTAGCTATTGAAAAGGGAGCCTTCGGGTCACCCTCGACTAAGGTTTACAACAGTATCTACTTACGGAACTACTGAGAGTAACGGTTACCGATAACTGACAAGACTCGCTTGACTTGTTTATCGAGTCAATCACTGTATATAGCGTCGAGAAGGGTCCATGCAGTGGTGTCATGGGCTATATTCATCTCTTTGTGTTATTCATTTCTGGCCCTTCAAAGCCATAACTCTATTGTTCTTTTACGAGGATTGCTTTTGCATTGAATAACCCATAAAGGTTGATATACTATTAAGCAAAGTAAACGATGGAGCCCTTATAGATACTACCACACTCGGTCAGGGTGTTACATAATGAAGAGGTCGCCAATCAATTTTGTAAGATTAGTGTAGAAATCAAAATATATGAATTCCAAACTTAGCTGGTAATTCGTTAAAAGAAGAGTTATGGAAAATAACCAGCGATATGATAGACAAGACTTGACCTCTGGCTGACCTTTTCAGCAGTTATCTGATTGGTTGGTTCAATCGTGAGAACGGGTCAATTAGGTAGAGTAAATTAGAGAGTAGTATTGGGTGCCTAAAACGGACGCCTAAAATAGCAATCTCCAGCCGTACGGTTGACGTGGGCATTTGGTTGAATGAAGCTGTTTAAAATCAAAGTCTTTGTATCCATTTCTAAGAACAGAGTGAACACGGAAAGATAAGATAAACCCAAGACCACCCGAAGAAGTCCCAGATAGAAGACCAGAGAATCTTGACAGGAGATGATCATAAGAAAAGAATAAGGTGTACATAACAAGAGTGAACCTAGAATTAATGGAAATAAAGGAGTGGATATATATATATATATATATATATATATATGCAAACTCTCTACACGACCAGGATGTGATACAAGAACAATTTTTAAGCGGATCTTAAGAAGTCTGAATTCAGAATTTTCACTCTTCTAAATCGGTTGCAGTATGCTCCACAATTTACGTACTGTATTCAATATGTTTCCAGACTTTTTTTGCACAGTCATTTACAATTGCCATAGACTCTTGAAAATTCAGTATGTTATTGCTATACATATGAGATGACTGACCAATTTTTCTAATTTCAAGTTCAAATGAACAGCTATAGCAGCAATTTGAATACACCCTACAAAAGCCTCATTGTCACAGCTGGTGATTTTCAAAAATGCAATCAGAACGTGAGGAAGAACGATATGCAATAAAATTGTGTTTTCAACTTGGAAAAATTTCCAGAGAAACGTATGGAATGCTTCAGACTGCTTTTCGACCATCTGGCATGAATTGAGCATGCGTTTTTGAGAGGCATAAGAGATTCAAGGAGGGCAGGGAGTCTGTGAGGGATGATGAGAGGTGTGGGAGGAGTAAGGAAGTCAATACACCAAAGTTGATTGGCCAAAGGGTTAGGGTTATTATGTTGAGATTTTAAAGGAGTTCAGGAATAGATTCTGTCGGAAGAGGCCAGCACTCTTCAAATTGGTTCAGTGGCGTTTCCAGCACAATGCACCAGTCCCAACTCTATCCTTATCACAGACTATTTGAGCAAGATGGGCATCAAGACAGTTCCTCAGCTTCCTTATAGTCCAGAATTTGCTCCCTGTCACTTTTACTTATTCCCTAAGCTCAGAGGCTGTCGTTATGAGACAATTGAGGAGATGAAAGAGGCTGTGACGAAGGACATTGACACGCTCACACAAGAGGACTTCCATGTGGCCTTGCAGAAGTTAGAAAGGTACAATACGTGCATTGGAGCCGGAGGAGATTACTTCGAAGGGTACTAGAGTTTCATGTGTGTACTATCAATAAAAGTGCCCATACGAAAAAAAGTCTGGAAACTTATTTAATGATCCTCGTATCTCTGGAGGGAGTTTTACACCTTTCTCAAGAGTATTAGTGCTATGTGAAATGCAAACAACCTCATCCAGGAATTGAACTCGGGTCGCCGAGTCTATTTCCTACAGAAGTTTAAGACTCCCCCAAAGAGTGTTCTGGATATGACACTAAATAATCTGATGGTGAGGCTTCAGTAATGCTGGAGCTCTGGGGAACGCGGAATATCCCTTCATTGCCATTGCTTCCAGGTCCACTCTGACTCTAAGTGGTAACACTTGATAGGACCTTATCTATGGGTCAAATATAGTTGTTTGACATTTAACTGTGTACTATTGCTAAACTGAATTGTTTGAAATAGATTTGTCCTTACATTTAACTGTGTACAAACAAAAAACTGTGTACCTATACTAAACTGAATTGTTTGAAACAGAACTGTTTTTACATTTAACTGTATAAACAAAAACTCTACTTGTGCTAAGCTGAATTCTTAGAAATAGAACTACTTGATTATTTAACAGTATGTAAACAAATGATTGATGTTTAATTAAATTGTTAGTTATACATAGCAATTCTTGAAAACATTAAACTGTGTGCAAACAAATAATTAATAGTTAACAGAATTTTTCGTATTTGATAGAAATAAGTGAAACTATTTAACTGTGCGAAAAAAATTAGCTCAGGATCGTTTAAATATGTTATCTATAGAATGTTTCTAGAAATCATATATCTAATATATCTGTAAGATTTGGCATTAAATAACCTATAATGGTTGATATGCCAGAAAACCAAACCAAACCAAACCAAATCATATGTATTTATTGAATATGTATAAGGAGGAGTTGGCATTAAATAGCCTAAAATGTTTGATATGCCAGAAAACCCAACCAAACCAAATCATATGTATTCAATATATATGTATAAAGAGGATTTGGCATTAAATAACCTACAATTTTTGATATGCTATAAAACACAGCCAAACCAAATCATATGAATTCAATATATATGTATAAAGAGGATTTGGCATTAAATAACCTACAATGGTTGATATGCCATAAAACCCAGCCAAAACAAATCATTTATATTTAATATGCCATAAAACCCAACCAAACCCAAACATGTCTGGAATTAAACAGTTGTAGTAAGAATCAAAGTCAACTAATTATCCTTCCATATACGCCATCACTTCTTGTTTTAAATCATATTCTAATCTATTGTAAAAACGGAAGGAAAAAAATTCAACCAGAGGAAATTAAATCTGTTTGTTGTGCTCACTGTTCCTTTTAATCATTTGTCAAATCAAAGATGTTTACCAGATAATCCTTTAAAGAAGCAAGCACATTTCCCATGTCTGTAAAAGATACCAATTCCCTGTGAAGATCTTTCTCGTGTAGCTTTCAATAAGCAGCCGCCACAAATGGAAGCCCCGTGTTTTACGCGTTTGATTCGAGCGTTTGGCACTCCCTGTTAAAAGTCTCTTAGGAAATTTTCTCAGTTATTTGCAGGAAACCCTGCAACTGAGGGTGAGTTCCTGTGACATATTGGCTAACGTACTGTACTGCGACCACATCGTAAACAAGTTCGAATTCCACTCTTGCCATTACGTTTGCTTTCGAAATAATAAACGAAGAAAATATATAAACCTCTTAATGCATCTCAGCCACTGTCCTTCTACGAGAATGACTTTGGCTTTAAATAATCCACGAATGTTGATATGCCGTCAATCAAAGAAAATAAACAAATGTCCGACTTAATTTTACTCAAGTACGATCTTTATCTGTAGACATTGACTTATAGAGGGTATCTTCGTGGTGTAATGGTTAAAGCGATGGACTACGAAATCGTAGTACGCGAGTTCGTGCTCCAGTCGCGCTATTACGTTCACTTTCGGACAAATACCCTTGGGAAAGGGTACCCCTTATCCTCCCAGTTAAATAGTACCACAACTGTTTTTCTAGGGGAATGGCTTTGGCATTGAATAACCAACAAAGGCTGATATACCATTAAACAAAGAAAACAAACCAAACCAAACCATTGACTTATACTTTCTTGGGTAGCTTACCACGTGTAAAGATTAGCAAGCTGGATTTGCAGACTGTTGTGAGAGTTCGATTTTCACTGGGTATCCCCTATGTCTGGCATGGCAGAAACGTATTGAATATTCCGAGAATTATAGCAATATGATTTTCTGTAGTCACAATCTAAATTTGATTCCCCTAAGCAAAAAAATAAATAAATAAGTTACCGTATCGCCTAAAGATAAGTAAACTACTACCAACCAAGAAAACATTTTTTTCTAAAGCAAAGGCGTGTGGGTATTGTTATTTCTAGAGGAACATTTTACAATGAAAACGGATATTATCATGATTTACTTATGACCAAAATTTGCATTAAAACATCTACAACCAAAATATAAATTGCATATATATATTATATATATATAGTGCAATTAGAATGAAACTCACACCTGGTTAAATTGTCATAAATGTGGATTACAGTTTATAAGTGTATGACTACAGTCTATATGTGCATCATACACATATAGACTGTAATCCACATTTGCTGTTATACAACCTCAATTTAAACAGGTTTGGTTATCTGATGAGACGGAGAGTATAATGATATTCTCCGGCAAAATAAATTTATAAGGACAATTTAACCAGGTTTGATTTTCTTTCTAATTGCACTGTATACGCTCTGTATGTGAGTTTTGTTATATAAACCTGGTAGGAAAAAGATATGTAACAGTAGCTATACACTTTGATACTTCCCATATATACTATACACGAATAATCTACACCCAGTTTCTTCGGACGCTGACTGGATATATATATATATATATATATATATGTGTGTGTTCGTCCCCATTATATATATATATCCCCGCTATGCCTTTTCGACGGTCACAACCCCTAAAGCTAATTCCGCATATGTAAACTTATCTGTCACGATTTTGAATTCTCTGAAGAGACGTAACAAAGGTCTCCTTTTTTAGAATTTCAAAATATTTTAAATTGATTTTAAAATGTTTCATCTATTTTGAAATGCATTTGCTTTTAAAAGCTATGTTTAAATTATGAACTGTGTGCAAAAACGAGCTCAGGGTTGTTTAAAAATGTGATCAACAAAATGTCTTTATAAATCAAATATCTGATATATATGTATAAAGAGGATTTGTCTTAAAATAGTCGCAATGGTTGATATGCCAAAAAAACCAAACTCAACCCAGATTTTGTGTCTATTAAATTAAATTTGTATAAAGAGGATTTGTCTTAAAATAGTCACAATGGTTGATATGCCAAAAAACCAAACTCAACCCAGATTTTGTGTCTATTAAATTAAATTTGTATAAAGAGGATTTGTCTTAAAATAGTCACATTTGTTGATATGCCAAAAAACCAAACTCAACCCAGATTTTGTGTCTATTAAATTAAATTTGTATGAAGAGGATTTTCTTAAAATAGTCACAATGGTTAATATGCCAAAAACCAAACTAAACCCAGATTTTGTGTCTATTAAATTAAATTTGAGCAGCATTTTCTGTAGGATACTGTACATAAGAGTTATACAACATACTATAACTGAATCTATAAAACCCAGCATATTTAATATTTTCATATTTTCTTCATTTTCACCCTTTATATTATCCTCCCTCTCTTTCTTTCGTTCTCTCTCTCTTTCTCTCTCTCTCTCTCTCTCTATATATATATATCATCAAACGCGCTGCTAGCACGGTTTTCTCTGGCTCTCTCACCAATCGTCCCCATCATTCATCGCTCCCGGCAGGTCTTCCAAACTACATCCTGTTTCCGTACATAGCTGTTGTGACAAAGCTTTTGCTGCTTGACCAACACTGGTACATTCATGTGTAGTGATGATATACTGTATATATATATATATATATATGTATATATATATATATATATACAATTCTATATTATAGCTAATCATTCAGTTGTAGATTTTATTTCTGTCGAGTTAAGTAAAATTGAAAATATTCCAGCGTACATATATTATCAATATACATATACAACTGCAAGTTTGTAGACACAATTAACTAAGTCCGCAAATTTCATGAATATGTGCTTAAACAAAGCGATTAGATTTGAGAATATATATATATATATATATATATATATATATATTAAAAAAAACAAGAAATTTCGAAATTATATTCCATTCTAAATTTCTTGTTTTTTAAACCCCAAAAAAATTATATATTTTGCTCTGCAGGTATATTTCATATTAAATAGCCGTGCATTGAGCACTCATTCTTTGTATATTCACAGCCTTCATTTACTTGATATATATATATATATATATATATATATATATATATATAAATAAAAGTGGGTCCACGAAGATATTTGAATTATTTTAGGATTTAAATATATATATATATATATATACATTTGAGGAAAATGGAAACCAATCCGATATGATAGGAATCCTATTTGAATAAATCTGTTGAACAGTTGTATTTGCAAGAAGCGCTGGATTATCAGCGTAGTCTGCATCAGTAATAGTTTTGAGAAAAGACCCACATTCACTGGATGTCATCTAGAGGACTTCCCAAGGGAAATGGACCGTTTCAACAGATGGTGTGTGTGTGTGTGTGTGTGAGAGAGAGAGAGAGAGAGAGAGAAAATATGTGCCGTTCGCACATTTTGATGATGATGATGATGATGATGATGATGATTTGACCTGTTGCCATATGTATAAGCACGAAGAGAAACGCAGTCAAACTTGACCGGAAACTGAACTCGACGTAACGAGGCCGTTTTCTATAAAGATAATCGTTACACCCAGCGTTCTTTTCACACAAAAGATCACCATTATCTATATCATTAATTGGTGATAGTTTGTTTGTCTGACCTCAAAAGAGTGTAGTCCAGTCGGCTGGAGCAGTAGAATACATCGACCGCATCTCTGCAGACGAATAAAACCCCCACCAACAATGACTGTCCTGGGTATGACACAAAACAAACTGATAGCGAGGCTCCAATAATGCTGGAGCTTTGGACAATGTGGAGTACCTCTTCATTGCCATCGCTCCCAGGTCCATAATAGCGCGAAGTGGTAGCATCTGAATGGGTCCTATGAATAGGTCAAATAGAACTGTCTGACATTTAAACTGAGTGTAAACAAATGACTTACTCTCAATTGGACTTTTTAAAATAAGAACTGTTTGATTATTTAACTGTGTGTAAACAAATGACTGATTTTTAATTGAATGGTTAGTTATACATAGCAATATTTGAAACTGTAGAACTTTGTTGTTTTATGCTAAATTGAATTGTTAGTAATAGAATTATTAGATCATTTATGTGTGTGTAAACAAATGACTGATGTTTAATTGAATTCTTTGTGATGCATAGGAATACTTGGAATTAATTAACTTTGTTCACTTGTGCTAAATTGAATTGTTAGAAATAATACTGTTGAATCATTTAACTTCTTGTATCTTGTAAAATGTGTTTACAAATCATATATTTAATATATGTGCAAAAAAAACAGGATTTCGCATAAAATAACCAATAATGATTGATATGCCTTAGTTAGCAAACCAAATTAAGTCAAAAGAGAGGCAAACTCTTATTGCCTGTGTCTAGGACATTCTCTGAGATCGAAAGAATGGGTTCCTTCGTTTTTACAATGCATTCGTTTTTTAAATCTATTTCAAAATTCTGGCCGTACCAGAGAATCTTCATACATATATATGTTATGTAGTATTAATGACAAACTGAAAAAATTTTTGATAAAAGATTTTTTCTTTTTTTACCGAACATGTTTTGCTATATTGGATGTTTGGTAAAAATTAACATGAGAATTAATTTTTATTTATTGCGGACTTTTTGTCCTCATCTTGGTAGTTTTTTGTGTTGTTTCTTCTTTCACTACGTTTCGGCCAAATTTCACCCCTGGCCTTCTTCAGGTGATTTTTACCGCGACCTCGGATAGGAATGATGAGTCTTGTAACCGTATCCCCAGTAATTACTGCCTTCCATAGTTGTTGTCTATCACCTGAAGAAGGCCAGAGGTGAAATTTGGCTGAAACGCAGTGAAAGAAGAAACAACGCAAAAACTACCAAAATGAGGACAAAAAGTCCGCAATAAATAAAAATTAATTCTCAGATTATGAAGCCTCACCTCAAAATGATTCCAATTAAAGACAATTACAAAAATTAACATCTTTAGCCAAAAATTCTTCCAGTCGTAAATATACATTTCAATATTATATATACACACACACACACACACACACACATATATATATATATATATATATATATATATATATATATATATATATATATATATATATATATATATATATATATTGGTTTTGCAACGTGTGTAGTCCAGTAAAAGAATTGCATTTTTGCTTCCGCAATTTGATTCGTGGTTAATTTTAAGTTTTGTGAATTTCATGAATGAGTTAATTGACTTGAAGTGGCTGCAAATGGTTGGTTTGGTTTGTTGGGTTTTATGGCATATCAATCTTTGTAGGTTATTTAACGCCAAATCCATTTTTATGTAAACAATTCAGTTCTATTTCAAACAACTCAGTTTAGCATTAGTACACAGTTTAATGGTCAAAAACATTTCCATTTCAAACTATTCAAGCAGTTATATATAACAATTCAGTTTAGTGTAAATACAGTTTTAATGTCGAAAAACAGTTCTATTTCAAATAATTCAGTTAAGCATAAGCACGCAGTTTAAATGTAAGTACGGTTTAATTGTCAAAAACATTTTCATTTCAAGCTATACAGTTTACTCAAACAATTCAGTTTAGCATGCGTATGCTGTTACTTCTATTCAACCCATAGATAAAGCCCTATCAGGTGCCACCACTCCGGGCCAGAGTGGACCTGGGAGCGATGACAATGAAGGGGTACTCCGCATTCCCCAAAGCTCCAGGATTATTGGAACCTCACCATCAGATTGTTTAGTGTCATATCCAGGACACTCGTTGGGGGGTGTCTTACCCCTCTGCAGAGAAGCAGTCGGAGTATTCTACAGCTCCAGCCGACTAGGCAAAGGCTGCAAATGAGATTATTCTTAATATTTCATGGATGGCAAAATTTTGTTTAGTTTGGTTTGATTTTATGGCACCTCAAACATCGTAGCTAATTAATGCCAAATCCAATTTTATACATATAAACAATTCTATATCCAACAATTCACATAAGTATAATAATATTTTTTTGTTTACAAACAGTTAAATGTCAAAAACAATTTCAAACAATTCAGTTTAGCATACAAAAACAGTTCCATTTCAAATAATTCAGTTTAGCATACAAAAACAGTTCCATTTCAAATAATTCAGTTTAGCATAAGTACGCAGTTTAAATGTCAAAATAGTCCTATTTCAAGCTAATGAGTTTAGCATAAGTGCAGTGCTACCATTCTGGGTTTGAGTGGATCTGGGACTGATAGCAATGAAAAGGTACTCTGCATTCTCCAAAGCTCCAGTATTACTGGAACTTCAATATCAGTTTGTTTAGCCTCATATCTAGGACACTCGTTGAGGAGGGGGTCTTACCCCCCTGCAGAGAAATAGTCGGTGAATTCTATAGCCCTAGTCGACTGGGCAAGCAAAATTTAGTGGATTTTATTGTGAGCTTCTTATGAATTACTTTATATGTATACAATTGTGATTAAAACTTACCGCAAAAACTTTTTTAAATCTGTAAAATAAAGTGCTCCTTGCTAAAAGATTCTGAGCAATATCACAATATTTACTATAATAAAATAAAATAAAAATAACTTTGTCGGCTGGGCTAAGAAATCGTAAACTGTATCCTTTATCATATCATATTTACCAACCCCTCCGCTCGGGCAGGATATGACACAAGGTCAGTTTTTAAGCGGAGTTTAACAGGTTTGAATTCAGAGTTTTCCTTCTCGTAGACTAGTTGCTTCTCCAAGGCTGAAGAACCCAGTCTGCCCTACTATTTACCCATAGCTGGAGGGAGAATAATTGGATTTATATCTTTCTGAAGGGTATTAGTGATATGTGAAATGCAATCAGTCACGTCCAGGATTTGAACTCGTGTCGCCGTGTCCATTTTCTACGACGATAACCTTTTATTATCTTCTAAATATTATATATATATATATATATATAACCATTACACCACGGGCACCTCCGTATATGTATCCTTTATAGAGGGGTAAGATCCACCCCCTCGAAAACTTAACGGCTTTTCCGGATATGCCACTAAACTGCATCTGATGTCGTGACTCTAGTTCTAGGGACTTGGGAGTATAGATTATTGTTTCACCGCCATTACTCCCTGGTTCACTCTGACTCGGAATTGTAATATCGATATGGATCAATAGATCTGTTTAAAAATTATTAGTATTTGATAGAACCGTGTGAAACAAAAAACTCATGTGAAAGATATCCAAAATATGTGAAATATAAACGTACTATGAATCTGATTCCCTAAACTAGACGCATAAAATAATCCTGTACGAGGTGACATGCCATCAAAACAAATCAGTCAATCAATATTTTAATTCATTAATCAATCAATCAAAAAACTCCGCGTGAACAATCTTCAATTGAGTTTGTATTGGAAAGTCTAAAATCCGTTGGATCAAACTGAATAATGCAACACACATATATATATATGTGTGTGTGTGTGTGTGTGTGTTCTCTATTTGGATTCATCTCCCTTCTAATATTTTCATGTTTCCTCATTCTCAGCCTTTTATTATCTTCTGAATATATATATATATATATATATATATATATATATATATATATATATATATATATATGTGTGTGTGTGTGTGTGTGTGTGTGTGTGTGGGTGTGTGTGTGTGTATGTGTATCCTCTATTTTTATTCATCTGTCTTTTATTATTTTCATGTTTTCCTTTTTAATATATTCTTTCTTTCTTTCTTTCTTTCTTAATCTCGTTGCTTGGAGGAAGTTCTGAGATAGTATTCTTATCCTTATCTGAAGACTTAAAATAAGAGTTTGTCAATCCTTTTCTAGGAGACAACATTGCTTCTAGAACATTAATTACACGCTCGACTGAACAAATTGCATTCTGTTATAGTTCGAAGACCCACAATTGCTAAGGTTGGGACAATGTTTGTGAGCACATCTCGCCAGCTTGTTTGCCAATTAGTTAGACAAGCAATACTTACCCATATTACATACTGTGTGTAAGATGGTCACTATTAAAAACATAAGATAGAGAGTTGCTTTTATTTAAGTTTAGGGCAATTATTCATATTTAAAGGAAATAAACAAGAAGTGCTTTCTCTTATTGTATACTGGCTGGAAGATGGTTACAATTAAAACCAAGAGATATAAAGGAAATTTGGCGACTGTAGACGAGGGTGACCAGAAGGCTCCCTTTTCGATAGCTTCAACACCAAGGTGTAGGGGAGGGTGTTACTTCTTTCCCTGGATTGCTCCATTTTACCCTTGATCCGTACCATATAATGCTAAGTGTTAAGCAAGGAAGCGTCAAGTACCATTTTTTTTGAGTCTTTGGTATGACTCGACCTGGGATTGAACCCAGGTCTCCTGTGCCATTGGCGGACACTCTAACCATCGTGCCAATGTCCGGTACCAGACAAGTGATGTAGAGTTACTTTTATTTAAGTTTAAGATAATTATGTGTGTTTAATGGAGGCAAACTAGTCGTACTTACCAATCCACATAAGGGTTTTAAGATGATCATTATTAAAAACCAATGGATGAAGGCTTGCCTTTATAAAAGTTTAATTGAATTATTGTGTAGTTGTTTCTAAGGAGTATTTTTACACATAGTTATATGATAAGCAACACTCCAAGGAAACAGCAGCTGTAGGGCCACTTACCTTCCATTTCAAAAACTATCCAAGTAAGATCATATTTTCCAACCCCTCCGCTCGGGCAGGATATGACACAAGGTCAATTTTTAAGCGGAGTTTAACAGGTTTGAATTCAGAGTTTTCCTTCTCCTAAGCTGAAGAACCTAGTCTGCCCTACTATTTACCCATAGCTGGAGGGAGAATATTTGGATTCATACCTTTCCCAAGGGTATTAGTGCTATGTAATCAGGCTCGTCCAGGATTTGAACTCGTGTCGTCGTGTCCACATCCTGCGACGATAACCATTACACCACGGGCACCTCTCCAAGTAAGATGAACAAGACATGCAAGAAACTGCTGGAGAAGCAAGGACTAACTCATAATAATCTTCTATGAACCCCTTCAAATGGACGTGTCTGTGTTGACCGACCAGCAAGAAGTTATTCATATCAGCTCTGTGCTTGCATAGAATTTCGTTTGGAAGACCTGCCGGAGGTCATGGATGATAGGGACGGATGGGGAGAGACCGTCAGGGAGATCCATGGTGTCACCATGACTTAATGATGATAATATAATATCAAGTATTTATATCTATACAATCAAGTTTACATGGTTGTACGGTTTCAATTATTCTTATCTTATACAAATAATCATACGGTTCCAAGTAATAATTTTATTCTAATGATAGACATTTGTTTGTACACTGTTAAATTGATTTTAAGTGACGAAGAATAATCTTTAGCAACGAATTATAGCTTTAAGTTGGTTGGTTGGTTGGTTGGTTGTTTTGTTTTACAGCGTATTAACCCTTTTCGGGTCATTTAACGCCGAATTAAATTTCAAACAATTCAGTTTTGTATAAGTACACAGTTTAGTTCAATTTGACCCATAGATATGTCCCAGTCAGACACTACCACTCCAGGCCAGAGTGGACCTGGTAGCAATGGCAATGAAGAGGTACTCCGCATTCCCCCAAATTCCAGCATTACTTGAACCTTAGAGTCATATGCAGAGACTTTTTTGTACAGACATTTAAAATTGTCAAAGACTCTTGAAAATTCACTATGTTATTGCTATACATCTTATGAGATGACTGATTAATTTTTTATGGCTTCATGTTCAAAGGAACAGCTACAACAAGAATTGGAATACACCCTACTAAAGCCTGATTGTCACTGCTGGTGAATTTCAAACATGCAATCCGGACGTGAGGACACTTTAGAAGAACGATATACAATAAAATTCTGTTTTTATTCAGAAACGTATGGAATGCAACAGACTGCTTTTCGACCATCTTGCATGAATCGAGCATCAATTTTTGAGTGGCACAAGAGATTCAAGGAAGCCAGGGAGTCTGTGGGGGATGATGGGAGGTGTGGGAGGAGTAAGGAAGTCAATACACGAGAGTTGATTGGCCAAAGGGTTAGGGTTAGGGTTACTATGTTGAGGTTTTAAGGAAGTTCAGGAAGAGATTCCTTGGGAAGAGGCCAGCACTCTTCAAATTGGGTCAGTGGCATTTCCACCAGGACAATGCACCAGTCCACAACTCTATCCTTGTCACAGACTATTTGAGCAAGATGGGCATCAAGACTGTTCCTCAGTCCAGACCATGCTCCCTGTCACTTTTGCTTATTCTCTAAGCTCACATGCTGTCGTTATGAGACAATTGAGAAGATGAAAGAGGGAATGACGAAGGTCATTGACACACTCACTCAAGAGGACTTCCATGGGGCGTTTCAGAAGTTGTTGGAACGGTACAACAAGTGCATTGCAGCCGGAGGAGATTACTTCGAAGAGGCCTAGAGTTTCATGTGTGTACTATTAATAAAAGTGCCCATACGAAAAAAGTCTGGAAACTTATTTAATGATCCGCGTAGCAACAATATGGAAATCTGATCTGTTTTTAGCCGAGTTAGTACTATTATATGGTTGCACCTCTAGAACTTTTACAAAACGCCTGGAGAAAAAAGCTAAATAAGAACTACACAAGAATGCTGGACGCTGTTTCGAATAAATCCTGGAAGCAGCACCCAACAATTGTACTCCCACTTCCATTCAATCTCGCTAACCATCCAAGTAAGATGTGATAAACATCATGGGCACTGCTGATGAAATAAATACGAACCGATTAGCGACGTTATCCTATGGACACCTACACCAGTAAAAACCTACATTTATCAGCTCTGTGTGGACACTGGCTGTCGTTTAGAGGACTTATCGAGTGGAATGGCCAGTAGACACGGATGGCGAAAGAGATAGTCATGGATATAAGCGCCGTTGGCGTGCCTTGATGATGATGATGATGATGACTGATGTTTATGGTACTTTTTTAAATTTATGTTTTTAGATGAAGCGTTGCCAAGAATTATTATTTATTGTATTAGTGCTTGGGAGTTATGTTTTTTGTAGCTGTGGTTTTTACTGGAGGTTTTCCTGACTGGGCAGATCTATTCCTTCAGTTATTTCTGTTTTGGCTTATTTGGTTTATATATATATGTGTGTTATATAATTGCGGAAGGATTTTTTTTGTATATTATCATTTTTCGTTGGTTATATCTTATCTTTCAGTTTAGTTAAGCTGAGAACTTTTCGGCTTAGTGCACGGCTAGGGGCACACATTGAGTGCAGGTGTTCACGCTCGTGCGTGGAGGATATGACAATCACAGATGTCATAATAAAAACCCCAGATAGGAAATAAACCTGGGGATGTGAATGACGTCATGCCTGGAAGCGATGGGCTGGGATTCTTGAGTATTTTGAAAAAACAGTTACTTGAGATTTGAACTTAGACGGGACGAGTTGGGATTCGAATCTGGGCGAAGCCAGTCCAGCTGTTTGCTGCAGGATGCACGTGCGTTTGTTGGGTCCGTAAGTTGAGAGCTGACGCTGGACGAACAGTCAGCATAGTAAAAATTGTGTCTCTCTCTCCTCGTGTCGAAAACCTAAAAGTCAAAAAGGTAATAAAAGATTTGTACCTGAACCAAGAGAGTCGTCAGTGTTTCGGGATTCCTATGCGTGTGGATATTTTATGCATTACGTACATTTTACATATTCGTATATTATGAATATGTTATATATATATATATATATATATATATATATATATATATCTTTAAGAAAAAACCAAAGACCGGTTAATTTAGGATTATAAATTTATTTCCATTTTGTTTTTCAGTTTCTGGTGTAAACCAAAAACACGAAGAAAAATATAACAGGACTCCTTCAGATCCAATGGATAAATAAAACAGACTAGACACGTGGGCGGGGGAAGAGATTAAGGAGTTACCTCCTCGTTTTATTGAATTTCCGTTTCTTTACCTATTTATTTTATTTTCAAATTTCGTCAGTTATAATTACGGTAATATAACTTTTTTATTTATTTGTTTAATTTATTTTTTTTCGTGTTAAGTTCGATAATTAACTTTTAAGAGAAATATTAATGCTTATATTAATTTCGATACCATTTATTTAGCTACCTATTTTTTCCAAGTGTGTATTTTGGATACTTTTTTTTTTTTTTTCGTTTCACTATTTATTTCTGTTTTTAAATTTTTTGTCTATAGTTTAAATTTAGTCTTATGTCTACATCTAGCCATTAATTCACTTCTCTTACTTAATAACTTATCAAAGTAAAAATGTCTAAAAATGCTATGGCCAGTTTGGTTGACATGCGTGAAAATCTTACCTTTTTAACCTGCGCTTCATTCATTTCTTTATCATTAATAATTACTAAATGATTAAAATTAAATGATTTACAGTAAAGTAAAGTTGGCGACCATTGTCGAGGGTGACCTGAAGGCTCCCTTTTCAATAGCTACTACACTGAGGTGTAGGTGAGGGCGCTACTCCTTTCTCTGGATTGCTCCACTTGACCCTTGATCCTGACCCTATAATGCTGAGAGTTAAGCAAGGCGGAATCAAGAACCATCATTAGGCGGGTTCTCTTTTTTTTGTTGTTGACTATCACTTGGCTGGGTCTGGGTGATCCATTTGTATTATTAATATTATTATTATTATTATTATTATTATTATTCCTAATTACCCTACCCCTCCGCTCAGGCAGGATATGACACAAGGTCAGTTTTTAAGCGGAGTTTAACAGGTTTGAGTTCAGAGTTTTCCTTCTCCTAGAATAGTTGCCTCACCAAGGCTGAAGAACCCAGTCTGCCCTACTATTTACCCATAGCTGGAGGGAGAATTATTGGATTCATACCTTTCCCAAGGGTATTAGTGCTATGTGAAATGCGATCAGTCTCGTCCAGGATTTGAACTCGTGTCGCCGTATCTATTTCCTACGTATTTCCTACGACGTATTTCCTACGACGATAACCATTACACCACGGGTACCTCCATAAATTATTATTATTATTATTATTATTATTATTATTATTATTATTTAAACATCAACTTCTGAGTGTTAAGCTAGGCGGAATCAAGAACCATTTTTTGAGTCTTTGGTATGACTCGACCTAGGATTGAACTACAGTCTCCCGGACCATTGGCGAACACTCTACTTATTAGGCCAATGGACCGGTAAACGGTTAGTATTAAATATTAAATATTAGTATTAAACGATTAATAATGATTAAACAAAGAAATTGAAGTAAATACCATAGATAAATAGCCTAAAATTATACCCAATTAAAACAAAAAAAAAGACATGTTCAGGAACACAAATATAAAAGGACTAAAAATTTAAAAAAAGAAGAAATTCAGAAGATACGCATGTAAACAATAAAGGAGCATTAATTGTTATTATTATTATTATTATTTAAGAGATGTACTCTTATAGATCCCCACACATGGCCACGCAAAAGCAGAGCGACCAGCTCGAACGTACATTCAGCAGCTATGTGAGGATACAGGATGTTGTCCTGAAGACCTACCTAGGGCGATGAACGATAGGGAGGAGTGGCAAGAGGGGGTCAGGGATATCCGTGCTACCAGCACGATATGATGATGATAATTATTATTATTATTATTATTATTATTATTATTATTATTTGTTCTCTTTTGAGAGTTTTTCACACCAGCGTTAGCTGATGGCTTCTCACTGGAGTTTGAGTGAAAACAAGTCTCTTCACGTCTCCAGTGTGGTGTGGTGTAATGGTTAAAGCGATGGACTGTGGAATCATAGTAAGCGAGTTCGTACTCCAGTCGTGCTATTACGTTCACTTTCAGGCAAATACCCTTGGGAAAAGTATGAACCCCCTTATCCTACCAGCTATGGGTTAAATAGTACCACTTCTAAACTTCTCGGAGGATGGCTTTGGCATTAAATGACCTACAAAGATTGATATGCCATTAAAACAAAGAAACCAAACCAATCAAGTCACCAGGACTCTTCTCAGTATTCCGGCTGAACTCATTAATGCATCAGTTTGGATGTTCTTCACTCGAGCTGTTATTTTCAAGTCCTCCAGTCTTTGTACTAATGCTTTGGTGACTGTACCAAGAGCATCAATTACAATTGGTATTATCGTCACTTTCATGTTCCACAGCTTTTTCCATTCCCCAGCAAGGTCGTGATTATTATTATTATTATTATCTTTTTTTTTTCTGTTGTCGTTCAACAACCGGGGCTGGCAATTTCCCTGTAGCGAGCTTCAAGGTGACAGTCAATGAAGACACCACTTGAACAAAACTGTTTGAGATCACAGATTAATTAAAAGGCATTGTGTGCGATCAGCACGGAGGCGGGAATTTGCAATAAATAGATCGGTGATAGAGGTAGGGTGGGGTTTTACTGAACAAGGGACTTGGTAGGGAGAAGGGAAAAAGACTGATATTTATATACATAAGAGAGTGTGAAGGAAAAAGCTGCCTAGGGGACGAGATAGAAGAATTGGGTGTGGTGGATGGAATTAGTTGACAGCACCACAATAAGTGAAAAATAACAAACAAACAAACACTTTTTATAATGATTGCTGATTTAAAAAATTTTTTTCTATTGACAGTAAAAAGCAAGCCGAAAAAATTTTCGCACCCTCCTCATTAATTTCGGCGCTACACAATCTTTTTCAGTTTTGTTCCGTTTTACAAATGACATATCAAACGGTTTTTATTTATTTTTCATCTCTTATTTTCTGACATATCTAAATACCTCTGTGATATATATATATATATATATATATATATATATATATATATATATATATATATACACGCTCTGTATGTGAGTTTTGTTATATAAACCTGAAAGGAAAAAAAGATGTAACAATAGCCATTCATCGAGCACTCACATAGATTTATATGATTTTCCGCATATATTCAAGGGGGTGTCCTCGTGGGGTAATGGTCAAAGCCATAGCCTACGGAATTGTAGTAATTGGTATTGATTAATACTTGAAGCCAGTATCTTTTCTGTATTTGGTAATCATTTTATATCTCAAAATCAGAGAATTTTATGCGTCCAATTTTCTTGGACGGATTCTGTTTTGTGCATATACGATCTGGTGGCATGGTCAAATTATTAATATTTTGCACAATTCCCAGTGGATCACCTTTCCCACCCTGTTGTATCTCGTCTTGTACTCCTTTTGTATTTGCTTACTGAATTCGCAATTATGTAATTTCTTTTTTGCCACCTGTTATTCTTTCGTAAATTATCGATTTTCGCTTTTACATAAAGTTGGTAACCTCAGTCAATGGTGATCCGAAGGCTCCCTTTTCAATAGCTACTACAATGAGGTGTAGGGGAGGTCGCTACTCCATTCCCTGGATTGCTCCACTTTACTCTTGATCCTTTACCTTATAGAGCTGAGTGTTAAGCAAAGTGGAATCAAGTACCATTTTGGTCTTGGTATGACTCGACCTAGGATTGAAACCCAGTCCTCCGGACCATTGTCGAACGCACTACTCAATAATTGGCCTTAATGGTGTTGCTTTGTGTTGCTATTAAAAGAGATTCAATTTCTCTCTTTAGATTTTCTTTTAAAGGCATGTCCAGGTCTTTCGTGTGCAATCCCGTCAGTGGGTCACTGGGATGATTATCGCTATTTTTTATGTTACTCTCTGATAGTTTTTCACATCAGCTAATGAAGATTGTCTTTCACTGGAGTTTAAGTGACAACATGTCTCCAGGTCTCTTCTCAGTATTCTGGCCGATCTCAACAATACAGTAGTTTGGATGGTCTCTGCTCGTACTGTAATTTCCAAGTCCTTCAGTCTGTGTATTAATCCTATGGTGACTGTACCTAGAGCACTAATTACAATTGGTATAATCGTTACTTTCATGTTCTACAGTTTTTAAAGTTACATATCCTTCTGTTCCCTTTCTTTCAATTTTACACAGTGGTCAGCCAGGAAAGTTAATTGCACAATTCTGCAAGTTTTTTTTGTTGTTGATTATTACTTGATCTGGTCGTCTAGCTAAGATTAGGTGATCCGTTTGTATCGCCAAATCCCATGTGAGTTTGTCTTATTTTTCAGGACAGATAATGTGCAAGACTACTCAAGTCTCCAATTACAATTGGTATAATTGTCACCTGCATGTTCCATAGTTTTTTCAATTCCCTTGCAAGGTCGAGGTACTTATCCTTCTTTTCACATTCTTTCAGTTTTATTCTGTGGTCAGCCGGGACAGCAAAATCGACAATTTTGCAAGTTCTCTTTTTTTTTTGTTGTTGATTATTATTAGGTTTGGTCTTCTGGCCGAGATTAGGTGATCTGTGTATATATCAAAGTCCCATAGGAGTTTATGTGTGTTATTTTCTAGGACAGATGCTGGGTTGTGCATATACCATTTGTTCGTATGGTCAAATTTAAATTTCTTGCACATCTCCCAGTGGATCACCTTGTCCACCCAGTCGTGTCTAGTCTTATACTCATTCTGTGCTAATTTGCTCAATTCGCTTATTATGTGATTTATTATTCTTATCGTTATTATTATTTACTCATTAGAGTTTTTCACATCAGCGCAAGCTGATGGTCTTTCACTAGAGATTGAGTGACAGCAAGTCTTCTCAAGTGTCCAGGACTCTTCTCAGTATTCTGGCCGTCTTCAATAATGCTGTTGTTTGGATGATCTCCACTCGGTCGCCAATTTCCAAGTCCTCCAGGCCCTTTAATAATCCTTTAGTTACCGTGCCAAAAGCAACAATCACAATTGGCATAATTGTCAGCTGCATGTTCCATAGTTTTTTTCAATTCCCTCGCAAGGTCCAGGTACTTATCCTTCTTTTCACATTCTTTCTGTTTTATTCTGTGGTCAGTCGGGACTGTAAGGTCGACAATTTTGCAAATTCTCTTTTTTTTATTGGTTATTATAAGGTCTGGTCTTCTGACCGAGATTAGGTGATCCGTCTGTATGTCAAAGTCCCATAGGAGTTTATGTGTGCTATTTTCTAGGACAAGTGCTGGGTTGTGCATATACCATTTGCACGTATGGTTAAATTTAAACTTCTTGCACAATCCCCAGTGGATCACCTTGCTCACCTAGTTGTGTCTAGTCTTATATTCTATCCGTGCTAATTTGATATTCTCGTTTATTATGTGATTGATCGTTTCGTCTCTATCACCACATAACCTACATCTGCTGTTTTGTTGCGTCTTATAGATTCTTGTTTCGATATGGTTGGTTCTTATGGCGTTGTTTTGATTTGCTATTAGAAGAGATCCAGTTTTTCTCTCAAGGTCTCCCTTCTATAGCCACGTCCACGTTTTCTCGAGTGAGATGTCGCTTGTTTGTCGCTTAAAATGTCCATAGAATTGTTTCCCACCCCCCGTTTTTGTTTTTTGGTTATTGTCGTTCTGTTGATCCTCGTGTTGTCAGTATTGTTTCTGGTGGCTGTGATCAGTCTTTCTTCACGCTTTTCTATGTGGTCTTCGAGTCGTTGTATTGAATCGTTAACGCTGTCTTCAATGCTGGCAAGTCCTCTCCCTCTTTCTTTTCTCGACTCACATAATCTATCAACATCATCGCTGGAATGTAAAGTCTTATGCATGGTCATTAGTTTTCTTGTTCTCTGGTCCATTTATTTAAATTCTCTGATCCACTTCAGAAATGGTCCCGAGTATCTTAGGAGGGAGACAGCCCAGTTGTTTTAACGCTTTTATAAGGTTCCTGCTATTTAGTTCGGTTTCGAGTAGCTTTCTCATTCTCCAGAGATATTCTTTTTCTTATTCTTTATTCTTTAGTTCTTTTTATTTTTATTTTCATCATTATTGCGAATTTTTCGCAACGACATTGGCTGATGGTTCTTTCCGTGAAGTTTGAATGACAGCAAGTCCCTTTTGGTCTCCAGGACTCTTCTTAGTATTCTGATAGATCTCAACAATGATGTGGTTTAGATTTTCAAGTTTCGTCCTCTGATTTTTAACTTTTCCAATCTCCTTTTCCATACCTTTGGGAACCGTTCCAAGCGCGCTCATTACAATTGGTATCAACGTCAACCTCATGTTCCACAGCTTTTTCAGTTCTCGTACAAGGTCTAAGTACTTGTCTCTCCCTTCATTTTCATTATTATTATTATTATTATTATTATTATTATTAAAAATATTCCCTATTTTTATGACATTTACGATTTTAAGTATTTTTTCAAGTGTAAATATTTATTCGTCGATATAATCGCTTTCCGTACGTACTTTGCGTATCTCAAGTAGACGTTTGGTTTATTTAACGGCATATCAACCCCTTATTCATAATTTAATGCTGAAATTTGATTGATTTGAAATGGTTTTATCATAAGCATAAATCTATTTTTAATTTTTCATTGTATCTTTGTAAAAAGTTGCACTTTTTTGTATATAATTATTCGTTTGCACACAGTTATATGATATCAAGTATTCCTATCAAATAGAAATAATTTGCGCGTAGGTGTGTGGTTTCAAGTATTCTTATCTAATATAAATAATTTTCATTCAGTTGTATTGTTTAATGCAACAGTTGCTATTTAATAATTATTTATTCGTTCACAGTTATATTGTTTCAAGTATTTGTTGTGGCTTTGTTAAGGGCGAAAAATGAAGACGCAAGAGAGGAATTGAGTTAAGCAAATATATTAACAAAGAACAGTAATACAAACACATACAAATGAGAAGGTTACTAGCGAGACTGTTCGGTCCGACTGTCAGGGCTGTCTGCTGGAATACTGACTTCTACCTAAGAGCAGTACCTACAGTTATTTATAACTGAGAGAGTCAGTGCGTGCGTGGTAAAATTACCTTAACAGTATTAATATCAACCACCAACAATTTTCGTGAAATCATATGGCTTGCACCGCTTTCTGTTTTCAACTTTCGATTTCAATTATTTTTTTTAAATCAAAATTTTTTTAGTTTTTTTGCTTGTCTGTACTTATGTTGCCACGGCTGTTATTGGGTGCCGAAATTAATATTGTCAAGTTATTCCCTCCAGTGTTAGCTGATGGTCTTTCACTTGAGTCTAAGTGACAGCAAGTCTCTGCAAGTCTCCAGGATTCTTCTCTGTATCCTATCAACAATGCTGTAGTCAAGAGGGTTTCTGCTTGTCCTCCGATTTCCAACTCTTCAAGCCCTTTCCCAGTCAGCTGGGGCTATAGAATACACCGACTGCACCTCTGCAGCGGGTTTTCGTTTGGTTTGGTTTGGTTTGGTTTGGTTTCTTTGGTTTCTTTGTTTTAATGGCATATCAACTCTTTTTAGGTTATTTAATGCCAAATCCATTCTCCTAGAAGCACAGTAGTGGTACTATTTAACCCATAGCTGGGAGGATAAGGGGGTTCATACCTTTCCCAAGGGTATTTGCCCGAAAGTGAACGTAATAGCGCGACTGGAGTACGAACTCGCGTACTACGATTCCGCAGTCCATCGCTTTAACCATTACACCACGAGGACACTCCCTCTGCAGCGGGGTAAGATCACCTGCAACGAGTGCCCTAGATATGACACTAAATAATCTGGTGGTGAGATTCCAGTAATACTGGAGCTTTGTGAAATGCGGAGTACTACATCATTGCCATCGTTCCTGAATCTACTCCGACCCAGAGTGGTAGCACCTGATAGTGTCCTATCTCTGGGTCAAATAGAACTAAACTGTGTACTTATGTTAAAAGGAATTGCTCGAAATAGAACTGTTTTGGCATTTAAACTGCGTACTTATACTAAACTGAATTGTTTGAAATGGAACTGTTTTTGTATTCTTAACTGGATTGTTTGAAATTGAACTGTTTTTGACATTGAAACTGTACTAACGCTAAACGGAAATGTTTGAAATAGAACTGTTTTGGCATTTAGCTGTTTGTATACGAAAACTTTACTTATCCAAAACTGAATTGTTAGAATTAGAACTGTTTGACTGAATAACGCGAAATAGAAATGTTTTTCACAATAAAACTGTGTACTTATGCTAAACAGAATTGTCTGAAATAGAACTGTTTATTAAAAATGGATTTGGCATTAAATAATCTACAAACGTTGATATGCCATAAAATCAAAATAAAAAACAACAACAAACAGACCAGTTATAACTGGTAGTTTTTGACAGGGGCCTTCGTGATAGCAAGCATCCTCAGACCTTCAGGACTCTTCTCAGTATCCTAGCCATATAATCTAACTATCACGATGATTTCTATTTTTCCTGTATCATAATCATCAGCCTTATTATTATTATTATACTCTTTAGAGTTTTCTACACAAGCGTTAGTTAATGGTTTCCCACAGAAATTTCAGTGACAGCAAGTCTCAAGTCTCCAGGACTCTTCAGTATTCTGGCCAATCTCAACAATGCTGTAGTTTGGCCAATCTTAATAATGTTTAAGTTTCAGTTTTATTCTGTGGTCAGCCGGGACAGCAAAGTCGACAATTGTTTCAAGTTTTTTTTTTTTTTTTTATCATTAAGGGTTTTCGGACTATTGTTTTCATCTTTATTGTTATTTCCACAAAGTTTCGGCCGATATATCTCCCGGCCTTCTTCAGGCGTTTGTCGAACTCGGGAACCGTCACGGAACTTCGAACTACGTCCTTTATTGAATCCACGGGGGTCACCTGTTCTGGCTTCGTTAGCCATAACCGGGTACAAGTGTTAAGTATTCCTGTATTGTTACTCGTCTTTAATAAGCATTTGTTGCGATTAACTCCTGTCATTAATCTAGGAATCTGTAAACAATATTTTATAAGTTATTGGCTCTTCTTTAAGTGATCGACAATTAGCCAATTTCGCAGGTCCATGAGAAAGCAAAATTGAAAAAGAATTAAAATTTCCAAAATATAAAAAAAACCCCAAAATACTGGCACGTAACGATGATAATATTTACCATCATTGCAGGTGAGCTTGGAATCGTCTTCATGTTTTTGTTTTCGTTTGTTTATTTATTTTTTTCTAAAGATTTTTGAACTGGATTCATATAAACTACTTACGTATTGTATTTATGCTTTCGGGATATTACAGGATTTGGAGAGTGCTAGCAGGATTATTTGATGATTACTTTCACCTGATACGGGGGTACGACTAATATCATGAGATTATTATTTCGGGATATTACGGACTGAATTGATAGGGCCCTTCTATTGCTCTCCGTAATATGCTGTTAAGTGATTGTAAACTTTATTAATAGATTGGCTCTTAAAACATTGTTACTGCAACAAAGTTTGAAATATTTACCTGTTTAAAATTATTGTGAACTTTTTTCTATATATTTGGTCTTCAAACATTAATATTAAAATAAAGTTTGAAATATTTACCGGTTTAAAATGATTGTGAACTTTTTTCAAAACATTTGGTCTTCAAACATTGATATTGGAACAAAATTTGAAATATTTACCTGTTAAAAATAATTGCAAACTTTTTTCAATACATTTTCTCTTAAAACATTGGTATTACAACAGAGTTTGAAATATTTACCAGTTTAAAATGATTATGAACCTTTTTCAATACATTTGGTTTTAAAATATTGATATTAAAACAAAGTTTGAATACTGTTTTTTTTTTCGTTACGATAATTTTTATTGTATATAAAGTGGAGGCTATAATTGTTAAAACGTTATCGACTTTAAAAAACCTATTATGGGTTGATATGCCGTAAAACAAACGAAAAAACAAATCAAGAAACTTCTGTAAAACTTCAAAATATATTCCTTCATTCAAAGACCCATTCTTTGTTACATTCCCCTTCTCAATATTCCAAGTTCTTCTCCGTGATTCTTTGGTTTGGTTTCTTTGTTTAATGGCATATCAACCTTTTTTTGATATTTAATGCCAAAAACCTTCTCCAAGAAGAAGAACAGTAGTGGTACTATTCAACCCATTGCCGGGAGGATAAGGGGGTTCATACTTTTCCCAAGGGTATTTGCCCGAAAGTGAACGTAATAGCGCTAGTATTCAACTCATTGCTGGTGGGGTATAAGAGTTTAGTTTAGTTTAGTTTCTTTGTTTAATGGCATATCAACCGTTTTAGGTTATCTACTGCCAAAGCTATTCTCCTAGAAGAAAAGTAGTGGTATTATTTAACCCAGAGCTTGGAAGAAAAGGGGGTTCATACCTTTCCAAAGGGTATTTCTCCGAAAGTAAACGTAATAGCGCGACTTGAGTTCGAACTCGCTTACTACGATTTCGCAGTCCGTCGCTTAAACAATTGCACTACGAGTGTTTCTTTGTTTCAATCTATTTATCCTTTCTCTAAATTTTATGCTGTTCTTTGAAACACTTGTCCGTTCGAGTAGATTTAGTTTTATTTTGATTTTTTCTTCCAAAGAAATTTTGCTACTGGCACTGAGCACTTGCCAATGTTGGGAAATACAAACAATAAAAGTGACATTAAAGAAAGAAGGGGAAGGAATATGGAAAATGAAAATGAAGAAAAAAAAGGGAAGTGAAAATTTAAGATAAAAGAAAGAATAGTGAGTTGAAGATAAGGGAAAAAATAAAAGAATGAAAATATGAGAAGAATATGAAATAAAGAGAAGCCAAAGATAAACAGAAGTTTTTTGGGAAAAATAAAATAAAATGGATAGATATTGATTGCAAGAAATGTAAAGGGGAAAAAGTCAGGAACAAATGAAAACAAATATGAAAACGAGTTTGAGACATAAGAAACAAGAAAGAATAAAAGGGACAAGAAAGAAAGAATAATGAAAGATTAAGAAACGAGTTAGAGACATAAGAAACAAGAAAGAATAAAAGGGACAAGAAAGAAAGAATAATGAAAGATTAAGAAACGAGTTTGAGACATAAGAAACAAGAAAGAATAAAAGGGACAAGAAACAAAGAATAATGAAAGATTAAGAAACGAGTTAGAGACATAAGAAACAAGAAAGAATAAAAGGGACAAGAAAGAAAGAATAATGAAAGATTAAGAAACGAGTTAGAGACATAAGAAACAAGAAAGAATAAAAGGGACAAGAAAGAAAGAATAATGAAAGATTAAGAAACGAGTTTGAGACATAAGAAACAAGAAAGAATAAAAGGGACAAGAAAGAAAGAATAATGAAAGATTAAGAAACGAGTTTGAGACATAAGAAACAAGAAAGAATAAAAGGGACAAGAAAGAAAGAATAATGAAAGATTAGGAAACGAGTTAGAAACATAAGAAACAAGAAAGAATAAAAGGGACAAGAAACAAAGAATAATGAAAGATTAAGAAAAGGAAGAAGAAAAAGGATTGAAGGAAGATAGTGTGAAAGAGAAAATGAGAATAAGAAGAAAAAAATTAAATAGACGAATGATAGAAAAGTAGAGGAAAATAAGGAAAAAGAATTGGAAAAAAGCAGAATTGTAGATTAAACAAAAAAATGGGAACAAAGAAAAAAAGAGGGAATAAAAGGGAACAAAGGAAGAGGATGAAAGAAATAAAAGGAAAAAGAAACAAATAAAAGAATAAAACAGAAACAGCAAAGAAAAATAGAAAAGAAATGGAAAAGAAAGAAAAAAGAATGAAAGAAAGAAGAATGAAATATGAAAAAGAAAGAAAGAAAGAAAGAAAAAAGAAAGAGGGAAAGAAAGAAAGAATAAATAATTAGATAAAGTAAAAAAGAAAAGAGAGAGAAAAAAAAGAAAATGGATACGATAGGATAAAAGAAGAAAAAAAGCAATGACGAAAAAAGAAGAAAATAAACGATAAAAAGAAAAGAAAAACGAAAGCTAAAGGAAGAAATAAATGAAATAGAATAAGAAAATAAATAAATTAAATGAAATAAGAAAGAAAGAATGAAATGAAAATGTCGAAGAAAGAAAGAAGAAAAAGATGAAAAACGATTAAAAGTTAAAAATGAAGAAAATATAAGAAAAGAAAGGAATTTTAAAAAAGAAGAAAATTTGAGAGAAAAAGAATCAAAGAGGGAGAAAAAAAATTAAATGAAAATGAATCTAATGAAAGAACAAAGTTTGAAAAAAATAACGCAACAAAAATGGCAAAGAATGGAAACATTAAAAAAAAAAAATTAATGTAAAATCAAAAAAGCAAGCTGAAAAGATGAGAAAAATTTTAAAAACTGAAAGAAAAAAAACCCAGATGTCAATATGAAAAGGGAATGAGATCACACTCTAAAAGAACAGAGAGAGAGAGAGAGAGAGAGAGAGAGAGAGAGAGAGAGAGAGAGAGAGAGAGAATTATGAAAGATGAATCAAGTGTCACTTTATTCAGTTCGTTTCTTTCGTTGCCTCCAGTCAGCTGTTGTTTACGTTTGTTTTGTACTTCTATTTGTATAATTGTTGTTACACTGCAATGACCATTGTTAAAAACAGCTTCCTCCATTGTTTCCTACGATCCACTTTGTCCCCATCCGTACCGCGCCAAATTTCAGTCACGTGTCTCGGCCATTGTCACACAGTTCCGTTCCGGTTTTGAAGGACATTTTGTAACAGGGTTTCACAAACGCAGCAACTACTTTCTGCTGAGAAGAGATTAGGTGTCCGTTTGATTCCTTTCTTTGCTTTTCTTTCCTTTTTCTTTTATTTTGTGTGTGTATGTACGTATATATATATATATATATATATATATATATATATATATATATATATATATATATGATTTTAAAGAGGAAAATTATTTTTTAGCTACTCGGAGTTTCATGCGTAATCACAATTATCATACAGTCTATCATTTAACATTCACTCTATTATACTTATTAATTTCAATTCATCAAATAATACACACACACACACACACACATATATATATATATATGTGTGTGTGTGTGTGTGTGTGTGTGTGTGTGTTAATAGGCAGCAGTCCTTCATTAGGCATGTTTTGAATTGCCTTTATCTTTTTTTAAACTAAGTAAGTTAAGTTTGTGATCTTAGTTGAGGGTGACTCAAAGGTTCCCTTTTTAATAGCTACTACACCGAGGTGTAGGGGAGGGCGATACTCCATTCCCTGGATTGCTCCACTTTACCTTTGATCCTTACCTTGTAATACTGAGTGTTAAGCAAGGTGGCATCAAGTACCATTTTTTGAGTTTGCAGAGTGGGGAAGAAGCCTCAAATCCTACGAGTGTCTTGGATATGATATTAAACCATCTGATGGCGTGGCTCCAGCACAAGAGCTTTGACGAATATAGAGTTCCTCTTCATTGCCATTGTTTTTAGAAATAATTGCCATAATTTTTAGAAATATATCTGATCATTTAATTGTGTGTAAACAAATGATTAATGTTTAATTGAATCATTAGAGATACAAATCAATACTTGGAACTATTTAACTGTCTTGATTTATGTTTACAAATTATATATATCTAATATATATGAATAAACCAAATTTGGCCCCAAATAAACTACCACGGTTGATATGCCGTAAATCCCAACCAAACCAAATCATATATATCTAATATATATGTATAAACCAGATTTGGCATTAAATAACCATCAACGGTTGATATGCCATAAAACCCGACCAAACCAAATCATATATATCTGATATATATATATATATATTAAGCAAATTTGGCATTAAATACCCAACAAAGGTTAATATGCCATAAAACCCAACCAAACCGAAACATAAATATCTAATATATATGTATAAACCAGATTTGGCATTAAATAACCTACAATGGTTGACATGCCATAAAACCCAACCGAACCAAATCATAAATATCTAATATATATGTATAAACCAGATTTGGCATTAAATAACCATCAACGGTTGATATGCCATAAAACCCAACCAAACTAAATCATAAATATCTAATATATATTTAAAAAACCAGATTTGGCATTAAATAACCTACAATGGTTGATATGCCATAAAACCCAACCGAACCAAACCAAGCATAAAATCTATCAATTTAAAATAAGACAAACAAAAACTGATACATTTCATGTATAAATCTTTACTTTTCTCTTAAAATATTTTTACTTTGACTAATATTATCTTTTCTTACTAGAAAATACTTCGTATTTCTGTTTTTCATCAAACATTTTAGAGAAATGCAAATTAATTAATTTGTAGATTTGTGTTTCATTCAATCACATACGCGTTCGTCTTCCGTGCACGCGCGCACACACACACGCGCGCACACACACACGCACACACACACACACACATATATATATATATATGTATTCACAAGTTTGTGACATAATAAAGCTGATAGGGTGACTAGGATTATCTTTACGTCAACAGATCCAAGATGGCGACAGTGAATTTAGTTTTTGATTGATACGAATAGCAAACTGTCACGAATGTTTAGGGAAGTAAGGGTACTGTGGTACCACTGGAATATTCTTTGTGGTCAAAACCTTGTTCCGGAAGAGCATATCTTGGAATTAACGAAAATGACTTTTTAAAAATTCCTGCTTTACAATCCTATTTGAAAACCAATTCATCATCATCATGCCGTGCTGGTAGCACGGATATCCCTGACGCTCTCTCGCCACTTTTCCCTATCGTTCATCGCCTCAGGCAGGTCTTCTGGACAACATCCCGTATCCTCACATAGTTGCTGAATGTATGTTCGTGTTGGTCGTCCTGCTTTTGAAAATCAATTAATCTAGGTTAATTCATCACCATTTTCCTAAGTTCATGAAGGGACCGATTATTTAGGACGGTGTCCATCTTTCATCGTCTTTCAATCACCTAAAAATGCTTAGTGCCACCTAAAACGTGTTCTCAGAATAGAACATGGTCCCCGCAAGCCTTTGGTAACTTGATAAATCTTTCTGTCGAATTGACTTGAAGGTTGACCCAGAATTTGATCTTGAGCTTCATTTTTGCGAATGAAACTAACGACTTCTAGTTATTAACTAATCTTAGCTTAGTTTAACGTCATAAGTATGGAGCACCCGGTGAGAACTGAACTCACTTGCAGGGATTCGTTTGGCCATATTTCTAAGCGTAACACAAAACCGTAGGCGCAAAGACAAACATACTAATCATGGTTCTAGATTAAACAGCCAAATGTTAATTCTGAGAGACAAACTGGACATTTTCACGCAAGTTAAAAATCCACATCGATCAGCAGATCTTCAATGAGGGTTGCCAACCTGAAAAAAATCGGTCTCGTTATTTCTTAGACAAACCTGGATCAAGTGCATGGATGTGCATTATTTCAAAGAGAATCAGAAGATGCCACGACGAAGATTTTAGTTTAATTCATCGCCTCCGTGATTCTGAGTTCTACTCAATCTTTTTTTTTTGTTCTTTTTCCTAATTTTGTGCATTTGAGTGAATTTCCCCGCAAGCCGAAGCAAGCGGATCACTCAGTTTTTCCTTTGATAGATGAAGACAAATAGATAGATAATAGATTGATGCGTAAGAAGCTAATCGTCGCAGCCGAAATTGTGACACAAGAATTGACTCCCTCCGCACAAAAAAGAAAAAAAAAAAGAAGAAAAACTACAAATAACAAAAACGGCAACAACCACACACACACACACACACACACACACACACACAAATCCAAATAGTTGTGAATCAATCAAGCCGAGACGAAAGTCAAGTTTTAAACGAACGTAACCGCCAAAGGCAACCAATAATACAAGTAGCTGATGTAGCAAAAAGAAAGACGAAAGACAATGTTCGATAGGAACGAAACTTCCCCGATCACCGTGTATGCTAACCAACAGGCCACTCTCTAGTTAACTTAGAGTCATTGATAAAAAGCGCCCCGCTCAGCCCACACCTTTCAATACGGCCAAGATTTTATTGACGTTACTCAGGCGAAAGTCTATCCTATTAAAGTACAAGGCAGGACTATATTAGCATTAACGGTGAAGAGCTTCAGTCTATTCCCCAAAATTTCACGTTGTATCTGATCTCACTCAAGCGTGTATTATGAAGACAGCTCCGTGATGTTGTACTGGGTGTAAGGAACAGGAGACCAGTCCGTTACCTCATTATTGGCAAATTCAACACTGAATGGAGAGGTCATGTTCGAAAATGCTATGCACCCAACAAGTAAGTCGTTTAGATCGTATCATTGTCTGCATTGTTGGTCATCCCTCTTTTTCGGAATCGGCTTTCTTCTATACTAGGCAGTGCAAAGATATTTCTGTCAACTTCGAAGCGTCCACGAGAAATATAGGCCATTTTAGATGTGTATCTGTAATTGAATGGGTACGATCTATCTCTCATTTTATTCATATCTATCTATCTATCTATCTTATTCTGTTAATCTCTCTATCTCTCGTTTCCCGATCTCTCTCTCTCTCCATATATATATATATATATATATATACAAAGTCAACTTGGTGACTGTAGTTGAGGTCGACACGGAGGATCACTTTTCTCTAGCTACAACACTGAGGTGTAAGAGAGGGCACTAGATTCCCTGGATTGGTCCACTTTACTCTTTATCCGTACCTTATAATGCTAAGTGCTAAGCAAGGAGGCATTAAGTACCATTTTTTGAATCTTTGGTATGACTCGATCAGGGATTGAACCCCGGTCTCCCGACCCACTGATGAACGCTCTACCCGCTAGGCCAATGGACCGGGACTGTCTTAAGACTTCCAGAAGGGAAAGTCTTCCAGGAAAGCGCTGGCTCTGTAGAATATATATATATATATATAGAGAGAGAGAGAGAGAGAGGGAGATAGCCATCCACAGACTGGCCGTCTCGTTGTATCAAAACTCTTCGGTGTGGCTAGACACGATGTGGGATCGAAAGCCGGCTGACTCATACGCCTATCGGAGATTCTACCGCACAGCTTCGAGGAAACGAGCTGAAGCGAAGGAATTTTAAAGGTTCAAGTATCACTTTTGTTTTAGAGCGAGCGAGCGAGAGAGAGAGAGAGAGAGAGAGAGAAAGAGGGGGGAACAGATCACTAGATAACCGACAAATTCGATTTAACAGCAGTCATTAATTTGCACACAACAGCCCATTGGTCGAGTTTGCCAATTGCCCAAGAGAACGGAGTTCAATTCCAGGTCGAGTCATACCAAAAACTCAAAAATGGTACTTGATACATCCTTGCTTAACACTCAGCGTTATAAGGTAAGGATCAAGAGCAATCCAGTGAAAAGAGTGGCGCCCTCCGCTACACCTCGCTGTAATAGCTATTGAAAAGGAGCCTTTAGGTCGCCCTCGACTGAATCCAATTATTCTCCCTCCAGCTATGGATAAATATTAAGGCAGACTAGGTTCTTCAGCCTTGGTGAGGCGACTAGTGTAGGAGAAGGAAAACTCTGAATTCAAACCTGTTAAACTCCGCTTAAAAATTGACCTTGTGTCATATCCTGTCCGAACGGAGGGGTTGGTATATATATATATATATATATATTTGGGTTTTAAAAAAGTTCAAAGGCTTGCAAAGATTTTAGATTTGTCGCACACATCTCACTTACAGAGAATTCAAGACAAAAATCTGAAATAGTTTTTTTTCTAGTTATACAAAAAGTGGTTGTGTATTTCCACGATAAAAATTATAAGCTATGCTCTTCTTTCTGGGACAGGCTTAGAACTTGTTGAACGACTCTCGTGTATATATATATATATATATATATATATATATATATATATATATATATATATATATATATATATATATATATATATATAAGAGTCGTTCAAAAATGAATGTATTTATATGTCATATACTGAATGAAACAACAATTGTACGACAGGATTTATGTATATAAGTATGTATAATCTGAGGAAAATAGTTTAGGGGTTAGGTGAATTGGAATCTCCGTTGAGTGATTAATGACGACGGCTATCGGATATATAATTAATTTCTGAGAAAAAGTACATCGAAACTCACATGCAGAGCGAAAACACTTCTTATATATTTGATAAAAAAACTTCAATTCAGTGTTTCCATAATACATTCATTTCTGGTCGTTATGATCTTCTTCAGATGGAGTTTAATACATTAGTACTTAGGATATGATGTAGATTTCCCTACCTCGTTTCCGGCTAGAAGTGATTAAAACACTTATTTATTCCCTTATGAAATCTCTTTATATTTTAATGTTTAAGTATTCCTCTTTCTATTTTATTTTAAAGAATTTGTTACCCATAGTTTAAACTGCTATTTATTTAAAAAAAAAAAAAAACCCGTAAGTTGAGGTTTTGTTTAAATAAAAAACAAAAAAATCTTAAGATTAGTAAATTACATCTATTATCGGACATAGTATAATTTTTGTCAGCATTGAATGATTGGAGAATGTGTAATATTGTGTAGACATTTTAAAATGAATCTACCTTCTTTTTCTCGGATTCACTTCAGCATATGTTTTATGCTACAATATCAAACAGTAAGAAATTTGATTCTTCTGTTTTATTGTTCCATATTTCTAATCCTATTCTTTTTCCTTCTCAAGAGATTGGTTGCCATACTAAGATTCAACTGGCCAGTTTTTCTTACGCTTGACTCATAGATGGAGTGAGGGAGAATAGTTGCAATCATACTTTCTCTAAGGGTATTATCACTATGCAAAATGCAAACATGACCATTACGTCACGAACTTAACCGAGCCATTGGCCTAATGAGTAGAGTGCTCACCAATGGCCCGGGAGACTGGTGTTCAATCCCAAGCTGAGTCATACTAAAGACTCAAAAATGGTAGTTGATGCCGTCTTGCTGAACACTCAGCATTATAAGGTAAGAATCAAAGGTAAAGTGGAGCAATCCAGACAATGGAGTAACGTCCGCCTCTACACCTTGGTGTGGTAGTTATTGAAAAGGAAGCCTTCAGGTCACCCTTGACTAAGGTCACCAACTTTACTTTTTACGAACTTTTACACACACACACACACACACACACACACACACACACACACACACACACACACACATATATATATATATATATAAGAAGGGAGGAATTTTTGTTGTCAAGTGGCTAACGTGCTTGATTACGACATTGTAGTAAACGAGTTCAAACATCAGTCATTCTATAACATTTACTTATTAATTTAACGTATTAGTTAAACTAATACATTAGGAAATAGCTATAAACCCTTTATACCCGTGGCTATTGTTTAAATAGTATCACAACTCTTTAACAAGGTTGGCCTTGGCATTCAATAACCAACGATGATTGATATGCCATTAAACAAAGAAATTCAACCTACTAAAAAAGATAGATAAATATATTGGGAGACCTAGAGGTTGATACGTACAAAGGATTGTTCAAAAAGTTCCAGTTCTTACCAAAAAAGAAGAACCATAACTGTACATTTTTGTTGTGGCAATACACTACCATCTTTTATAAAACTAGAAAAATTCTAGTTTTATTACGATTAGTAATGTGTTGCATTTTAGTAGTTTTGATTGTTTGAGCTTAAACTAGTAGACAAATTCACGTACCTAGGAAGCAGCGTCGAATCAACCGAAAAGGACATCGAAACGAGGTTAACGAAAGCATGGACAGCTATCAATAGGCTATCGATTATATGGAAATCAGACCTAACCGATAAAATGAAACGCAGTTTCTTCCAGGCAGCGGTCACATCGATACTGCTATATGGATGCACTACATGGACGCTAACAAAACGGCTGGAGAAGAAGCTAGATGGCAATTACACAAGAATGCTGCGTGCAATCCTGAACAAGTCCTGGCAGCAACACCCCACAAGACACCAACTGTACGGCCACCTGCCCCCTATCACGAAAACTATTCAAGTTAGACGAACCAGACATGCAGGACACTGCTGGAGAAGCAGAGATGAACTCATAAGAGATATACTCTTATGGATCCCCACACATGGCCGCGCAAAAGCAGGACGACCAGCTCGAACGTACATTCAGCAGCTATGTGAGGATACGGGATGTTGTCCTGAAGACCCACCTAGGGCGATGAACGATAGAGAGGAGTGGCGAGAGAGGGTCAGGGATATCCGTGCTACCAGCGTGATATGATGATGATGATGAATGTGTTGCCATATCAAAAATATTCAGCTATGGTTCTTCTTTCTTGGTGAGGCTTAGAACTTTTTGAACAACACTCGTTGTGACACAAAGTGACTAATAAACAGATATGTAACTTAAAGACTATCACGTGAAAATAAGATATGCAAATAGACTGAAAAGTTCATCTAATGACTTCTCATACTGTCGTTGATGAGTTTTTTTACAACAAGATCTAAGCCATTTAATTCTGATGGAAGACGTGTTTGGAATTCTGGAGAAGTTGTATTGAAAAATAAACATTATTTGGTCGCATATGACAACATTCCTGGAGGGTATCTTGGTCAGCCTAAGAACTTTTCCTGAAAAATAAACATTATTTGGTCGCATTTGATAACATTCCGAGAGGGTATCTTGGTCAGCCTAAGAACTTTTCGTGAACAATAAACATTATTTGGCCGCATTTGACAGCATTCTAGGAGGGTATCTTGGTCAGCCTAATAACTTTTCAGTGAAAAATAAACATTATTTGGTCGAATTTGACAAGATTCCTCGAGAACTTTTCAGTCGATTTCAAATATGTCGATACATTAATGAATCAAATAATTGTTCGTTTTCTTTGTTTAATGGCATATCAACTTAATGCCAAAGCCATCCTTCGAGAAGAACAGTAGTGGTGCTATTTAACCCATAGCTGGGAGGATAAGGGGGTCCATACCTTTCCCAAGGGTATTTGTCCGAAAGTGAACGCAATAGTGCGACTGGAGTTCGAACTCGCATACTACGATTCCGCAGTCCATCGCTTTAACCATTACACCACGAGGACACCCCCTTTTTTTTACTATTTAACCCATAGCTGTGTGTGTGCATGAAACGTTCAGAGATTAGACTTCAATGTTGATATTCCATCAAACAAAGAAATCAATCAATCAATATATATATATATATATATATGTGTGTGTGTGTGTGTGTGTGTGTGTGTGTGTGTGTGTTGCATTCAATAAGTTTCCAGACTTTTTTGTAAAGGCATTTAAAATTGTCGTAGACTCTTGAAAATTCGGTATGTTATTTCTATACATCTTATGAGATGACAGAACAATTTTTATGAGTTCAGCTTCAAATTAACAGCTACAGCAGGAATTAGAATGCACCCTACTAAAGCTTGATTGTCACAGCTGGTGAATTTCAAAAATGCAATCTGGACGTGAGGACACTTTAGAAGAACGATATGCAATAAAATTCTGTTTTAAACTTGGAAAAAAGGATGCCACAGAAAAAACGTATGGAATGCTTCAGACTGCTTTTGGAGCATCTTGCATGAATCGAGCATCAGTTTTTGAGTTGCATAAGATATTCAAGGAAGGCAGGCAGTCTGTGAGAGATGATGAGAGGTGTGGGAGGAGTAAGGAGGTCAATACGCCAGAGTTGATTGACCAAAGGATTAGGGTTAGGGTTACTTTGTTGAGGTTTTAAGGGAGTTCAGGAAGAGATTCCATTGGAAGAGGCCAGCACTCTTCAAATCGGGTCAGTGGCATTTCCACCAGAACAATCCACCAGTCCATAATTCCATCCTTGTCACAGACTATTTGATCAAGATGGGCATCAACACAGTTCCTCAGCCTCCCTATAGTCGAGACCTTGCTCCCTGTGACTTTTGTTTATTCCCTAAGCTCAGAGGCTGTCGTTATGAGACAACTGAGGAAATGAAAGAGGCTGTGACGAAGGTCATTGACACGCTCACACAAGAGGACTTCAATGTGGCCTTGCAGAAGTTGTTGGAACGGTACAATACGTGCATTGCAGCCGGAGGAGATTACTTCGAAGGGGACTATAGTTTCATGTGTGTACTATCAATAAAAGTGCCCATACGAAAAAAGTCTGGAAACTTGTTTCATGATCCTCTTATATATATCCAATATAATTGTATCAATTTTTCTGAAATGCCCTATACATCTATGTATAGTGTTTCAGAAAAATCGATATAATTTGTAATCCTATAACTTGACCAATTCTTTTTCAAAAGATCTCAAATTATAACAGGATGTGTAGAAACAACTACAGGATGTTTCAAAATATCTTCAACCATTGGAGATTTACATGATGTTTAAGAAAATTTAATATAATTTCGAAATCAAATAACTTGACAAATCCTCGTTCAAATGATCTCAAATTTTAATTAATAATTCTATGTGTCATATTTAAATGCTTTTTCTTTGTCCAATGGACGAAAGTTCAATAGCTGAATCAAAATAAAAAGCATAAAACAATAAACATAGAATTTTTAGTTGTTTCTACACATCCTATTAAAATTTGAAAAAAAAAAAAAATAAAGTGGGGTTGCCAATTATATTTTTCATCCTAAGAAGTTAATACTGTTCTTTTTTTTGTAATGCTCAAAAAAGTCAACATCGGTTTTTTCAGGGCAATCTCCCCAAATAACTGTTCTGGCAAGTTCTTCGCTTTTCTTGCAGAATGTAACGGAATTATCCAAATTGGGTGCTGAATGTAAAGTTTATAATATATCTAGACATATATGAAAAAGTTATGCCGAGCAAAATATCAACAACGGATGAAATAGATTTATAATGGAATACACTTATTGATTTTCTTGTTCCTCAATGATATATATATATATATATATATATATATATATAAATATTTATATATATATATATATATATATATATATATATATATATATATATTTGATTAAACAATATAGACATTTTTGGTTTACATATTTTTGTATTTATCCTTTCAAATTGCCGTATCGATTTTATGATATGCAGTCGGAATTGGTTGATAAACCTTCCATAATTAATTGGTTCCCTAATACTTTCAGCCTGATCTTGGGCTATCATCAGGAGGTGTGTATATTGCAAAAGTGATATGACTTTTTCATGTGCATTACTACTTTGTAAGAATTGAGCGTTTATTGATTGTACTGGTGTATTGATGTAGCATTTATTTTTAAATTCGATTCTATAAATAGTAGCAGCAGCAGCTAAAAACATTTGAATACATTAGCCCTGGATTCAAAATTAATTCTGTTGAGTTTAGGACGCTTGTTTCTAATGTGGAGCGCTTCGGAAATCTGTAATTTTTGTTTGTTATTTTGTTGCTCTAATATTGATACGTTTTCCGTAAGACTTTTTCCGAAATTCAATAGTAGTTATTTGTTTGCACACCGTTAAATCGTTAAACAGTTTTATTCAACATCATTCATTCGTTTGCACACAATTAAATCGTTCAACAGAATTATTCAACATCAACATTATTTGTTTGCACACAAATGAATATACATATGATTCGAAAGTTAATCGTTTGTATATGATTTTATTTTTTACCATATTTACCAACCCCTCTGCTCGGGCAGGATATGACATTAGGTCATATTTTAAGCGGAGTTTAACAAGTTTGAATTCAGAGTTTTCCTTTTCCTAGACTAGTTGCCTCACCAAGGCTGAAAAACCCAGTCTGTCTTACTATTTACCCATAGCTGGAGGGAGAGTAATGGGATTCATACCTTTCCCAAGGGTATTAGTGCTATGTGAAATGCAATGAGTCTCGTCCAGGATTTGAACTCGTGTCGCCGTGTCCATTTCCTACGACGATAACCATTGCACCAAATTTTATTTTTTTACAAAGTTATTGTAATTTGTTTACATACAATAAAGTGTTTTATTTTGGCACTAAGTTAAATGATTTCAAGATTTCCTATCGAACACTAATAATTCTATCTAATATTAATAATTTCTTTGGACAGTGAAGTGATTGTAAGAATTGTTTATTTTGATATTAAACATTCCATTCTTAATATCAAATAGCATTACTTGAAACCATTTAACTT
Organism: Sepioteuthis lessoniana; assembly: GCA_963585895.1. Classification (NCBI taxonomy): domain Eukaryota; kingdom Metazoa; phylum Mollusca; class Cephalopoda; order Myopsida; family Loliginidae; genus Sepioteuthis; species Sepioteuthis lessoniana. The sequence goes on from OY757917.1 coordinate 29,841,526, forward strand.
TGTGCAAGCAAAAGATTAATAATAAAAAGAATTATTGTAACATAGCCAGATATGAATAGAGAAATCTCGAAACACTGAAACATTGACGACTCTCTTTGTTCAGGTACGAAACGTTTATCAACTTTTTTTGAATTTTAGTTTTTTTGACACGAGGAGAGAGAGACACACAATTTTTACTATGCTGACTGTTCCATCTGACCCAACAAAGCGCGGCGCATCCCATAGCACACAACTGGATTGGCCTCGCCTAGGCTCAAAAATATACTCGCTTCGTCCAGCGTCAGATCTCAAGTAGCTGTTTTTTTTTCAAAAATCACCAAAATTCTCAGCCCATCGCTTCCGGGCATGACGTCATTCACACCCCACTCTCATTTCTATCTGGGCTTTTTATAATGACATTTGTGGTTGCCACATCTTCCTCGCACGAGCGTGAACACCTGCACTCAATGTGTGCCCCTGCACGTGCACTAAGCCGTACAGTTCTAAGCCTAACCAAACCGAATGATAAGATATAACCTACGAAAAATGATAATATTTTTAAAAATTCCTTCCGCAATTATATAACATTATTCATGTCAGATACGAATATTTGAAACCGTTTGACTGTGTGTAAACAAACGAACTCTGGCTTGTTTAAGGATGTTACCCTCAAACAATTTGTTTACAAATCATACATACTTATATGTATATTAAGAAAAATTGATGACGAGGTAATCCAGGCAGGAGAGATTTATTGAGAAACAAAGTAGACACTACTGCATTTCGGTTCTAATGAACCATCATCAGGTCTATGAGGGGTTATATGGATTCTGCACAATGTTCCTAATAGGTCAGGTAACTTCCTTACTCCTCCCACACTTCTCATTATCCCTCACAGACTGCCTGCCTTCCTTGAATCTCTTATGCAACTCAAAAACTGATACTCGATTCATGCAAGATGCTCCAAAAGCAGTCTGAAGCATTCCATACGTTTCTGTGGCATCATTTTTTCCAAGTTTAAAACAGAATTTTATTGCATATCGTTCTTCTAAAGAGTCCTGCCGTCCAGATTGCATTTTTGAAATTCACCAGCTGTGAAAATCAGGCTTTAGAAGGGTGTATTCCAATTCCCGCTGTAGCTGTTCATTTGAAGCTGAAATCATAAAAATTGGTCAGTCATCTCATAAGCTGTACAGCAATAACATACCGAACTTTTAAGAGTCTACGACAATTTTAAATGCCTTTACAAAAAAAAAAAGCATCTCGTATCACAATGATAACATTGCCAGTATTTTATTTATATTTAAAGTTTGAATCTCTCAAGGCCTCCCCCTTCTTGTAATCTCATGTCTCAAAGTTATTTATGTTAAGACCCCCCCCAAAAAAAACCTTTGCTTACAGGAGGTTTAGAACTAACAATCTCTGTTAACATGAAACTTGTAAACGTCTTCGTGATCTTGGTGTCTACGCAGTTATTTGACAACACTTTCACTTGATCTGTTCTTTTGTTTTCAGCTCCACCCACCCGAATGAATAATATTTTCAAATATGCGCACCCTTTATACCTCACTTGTTTATTTCAAACTGTTCGCTCGTCTTCCTTGTGTTTATTTTTATTCTTCGCGGCTATTTTCATTGACTTCTGATTCCTTGCTTGTCTGTCAGCTTTCCGCTTTGTGCAAGTGAACCGTTTTTTGGCACGAATAATGCCTGGTATTTAGAAATAATATCTTAACCTGTGAAATCGCCACCGGGTCCGTTGACCTTACGGGTCGGGACTGGACTAGTAGGGTTTGCTGGAAAAGTAGCAGTCGTCGACATTTCCTGTGTAGATGTTTTCATAACTCATTTACACAAATCTAAAAGTTTGTTACAAACCCTACTGGTCTAAGATGTAACAATCGGAAAACTAAAGTGTCATGACCATTCTGATACATAACAAGAGGTCTATGTTAATAATTATTTTAGTTGTGCTTTATGGTATATAAAACCTTGTGGATTTTTTATACCAAATCTTGTTCACACACACACACACACACACACACACACACACATGATTTGTTTGTGAATAATTTGTCGGTAAAATTATTTTTAAACGCCTCAGAACTTATTTGCTTGCACACAGTTTAATGGCTTCAAGTATTGCTATCTAACTCTAATAATTTAGCATTATTCGTTCGTTTGCACACAGATCAACGATTTCAAGCACTCTTACGTAATATTAAAAATTCAGTTTAACATTAATCATTTCTTTGCATAGGGTTAATTGGTTTCAAGCATAGTAAATCATAGAATACTTCATCTTGACCCATAGATGCAACCCAAACATGTACTACCGCTTCAAAATAGGATTTATGTGGGAATAATGGACTTAAAGGTGTACTCCGCATTCTCCCACGCTCCAGGACTAGAGCCTCACCATCTGATGGTTTAGTGTCATCTTGAGGACACTCAGTGCGGAGTCGGTGGAGGGGATCTTACCTCTTCTACCGAGATGCAGTCGTTATATTCTACAGCTACAACCAATGGGCTGGGTACCTTGGGTGGTGTAATGATTATTTGAGCCATAAATTGGACCCTATCAGGTGCTACCACTCCGGGCCAGAATAGACTGGGCAACGGTAGCAATAAAGGGGTACTCCGCATTCTCCAAAGCTCCAGCATTACTAGAACCTCACCATCAGATTGTTTAGTTTCATATCGATTGGGCAAAAAATTATAAGTATTAGATAATAATACTTGAAACCATTAAACGGCGTGCAAATAAACGAATGATGTTGAATTGAATTATCAATGTTTGATAGCAACACTTGAAACCATTTAGTGCCCAGGACATGAAATTAATCAACATTTGATGGTGAGACTCCAGTCCTAGAGCTTTGAGGAATGTGGAGGACCCTTTCGTTGCCATTAATCCCAGCTCTACTCTGACATGGAGTGGTAGTAGTACTTTGAGTCTCGTCTATGGGTCAAATGAAACTGTTTAATCATTTATCATGGATTATAAATATTAGTTATTTGGAATCATATAGAAGTGAGCCAGTTGTTAGTATAAGATTGAAATACTTAAAAAAAAGCACAATTACTAATTTTAAATAGAAATACTAGAAACCATTTAACTGTATGCAAATAGATAACAGATAATAAATAAAATTATTAGTGTTGGATAAAAATACTTGCAACCATTTAACCCTGTAAACAAATGAGCTCGGTCTTTTTTACGCAGTAAGTATATATATATATATATATATATATATAAGTTGTTAGCGACCGTAGTTGAGGGCGACCAGAAGGCCCCCTTTTCAATAGCTACAACACCGAGGTGTAGGAGAGGGCGCGACTCCTTTCCCTGGATTGCTCCACTTTACCCTTGATACGTATCTTATATTGCTGATTGTTAAGCAATGAGGTATCAAGTACCATTTTTAAAGTCTATGGTATGACGCGAACAGGAATTAAACCCCGGTCTTCCGGACAATTGGCGAACACTCTATCCACTAGGCCAATGAGCCGGTATATATAAAGTCTCAGAACCATTCAATGAGATAGAGTTTGCAAATATGATATGATTTAAAATTACTATTTTTCTATAGAATGATAAAATGCATGATTACTGTAACACAAAATAACTATTTTTAATGACTAAACTTCGTAAAATAACATTATCTAATTTTATGTTGACCTCTATTATATATTTTACAAGAATATTAACGTATTTGGGAAAAAGTATCCAAAGGAAGTTGAAAACAGCCGCTAATTTGAAGATAGTCAAAAAATGACGTAGATTGGTATAAATTTGACCGTGAACATTAATTTGTAATGTTATTATAAAACTATATATATATATATATATATATATATATATATATATATATATATATATATATATATTGAGAGAAGGAGAGAGCAAGAGAGACAGAGACAGAGACAGTAAGAGAGACAGAGCGAGAGAGAGAGGGGGGGGAATGAGAAGGCGTTCACTTGTCAGTAAGGATATGAAATAATATCAACCCATTTCTGTTATTAATTTCGTGTGTTATTTTAATGATTATCAATTACCTGACTAAGTCGACCTCCATAGCTGAGATTCTGAACTATTGCAGGAGATAGGGTTTGAGAGTATGCCCCTGCCTCGAATGAGGGCCGATGTTTTTATGCCAAATCATATCTGGCACTTAAAGGTCACTGAACATTGTATGGTTTCTCTTAATGAAATTCGCCCTTCTTTATAAACTCAACATACTTCCGCCAGCCACATCTGTAAAAGAATTCTCGACTCGACACTAAATAAGGAAGGAAGTCTCTAAACACATTCGTCAAATATGCGAGAATATTTTAGAATAAAATAGATGAAGAAATATTATTACGGAAAAATGGCACAGCACACACACACACACACACACACACACACACACACACACACACATATATATATATATATATATATATATATATATATGGAAAAATGTGTATTTAGCGGTCGCTTTGGAGGAACGAGATGTGTCACAAGGGTATTTCTATAGGAATTTACAAATTCAGAGTTTTCTTTCTCCCAGATCGGATACCACACCAAAGTTAAAAAGCCCAGTCTAGAATTTATGTAGGTAATGATCACTGGCTCGATTGATAATTTTAACGGCATGGCAACCCGTCTAGAGATATTCTAAGCCTTAAGGCTAGAGAATCGTGTTCATTGTTCGTATTAATTGTTTCTTAAAAGTGATAATTGAATAATGTTTTTAAAGTCTAGTTGACTCGTAGATGGGACCCTGAGAGGTACTTTAATTCGTAGATGGGACCCTAAGAGGTACTTTAATTCGTAGATGGGACTCTAAGAGGTACTTTAATTCGTAGATTGGACCCAAAGAGGTACTTTGACTCATAGATGGAACACTAAGAAGTACTTTGACTCGTAGATGGGTCCCTGAAAGGTACTGATGGGACTCTAAATAGAACCTTAAGAGGTATTTTGACTCGTAGATGGGACCCTAAGAGGTAGTCTGACTCATAGACGGAACACTAAAAGATACTTTGACTCATAGACGGAACACTAAAAGATACTTTGACTCATAGACGGAACACTAAAAGATACTTTGACTCATAGACGGAACACTAAAAGATACTTTGACTTGTAGATAGGAACTTAGAGGTACTCTGATTCGTAAATGGGACCCTAAGAGGTACTTTGACTAGTAGACGGGGCCCTAAGAGATACTCTGACTCTTATATGGGATCTAAAAGGTACTTTGACTCATAGATCGAACCCTTAGAGGTAGTTCGACTTAAGGTCAGAATATGTGAGTTAAGCCAAGAAAGAGGTATTTCACACTTTCCCAGATGTCCAAAACTCGCACCGAACGATCAAATGAAGCTGAGGACACCCTTTTATCAGTATCATATCCCTCTGCTGAAGATGGAGTTAGCACATTCTAAGCCTCGTCGACAAATCTTTTTGAGGGTCGTCTCGATCATAAAATATGACTGTGATAAAATACTAGATAAATGAGGTATTAGCTGATCTTTTGACGGTGAATGCTCAGAAGCTATAAGCAAGGCAAGCAAATAGAAGGTTTGAAGGTTTGGTTTGGTTTGGTTTTATGGCATATCAACCTTTGTAGGTTATTTAACGCCAAATCCATTTTTATGTAAATAATCTGTTCTTTTTCAAACAATTCAGTTTAGTATAAGTACAGTTTAATTGTCAAAAACATTTATTTCAAACTATTCAAGAAGTTATATGTAACAATTCAGTTAAGTGTAAACACAATTTTAATGTCGAAAAACAGTTCTATTTCAAATAATTCAGTTAAGCATAAGCACGCAGTTTAAATGTAAATACGGTTTAATTGTCAAAAACATTTCTATTTCAAGCTATTCAGTTTACTCAAATAATTCAGTTTAGCATAAGAATGCTGTTAGTTCTATTTAACCCATAGATAGGGCCTTATCAGGTGTTACCACTCCGGGCCAGAGTGGACCTGGGAGCGATGGTAATGAAGGGGTACTCCACATTCCCCAAAGCTCCAGCATTGCTGGAATCTCACCATCAGATTGTTTAGTGTCATATCAGGACACTCGTTGGGGTGGGGTCTTACCCCTCTGCAGAGTAGCAGTCGGAGTATTCTACAGCCCCAGCCGACTGGGCAAGCAAGCAAATAGAGGAAGTGTTGAGTGTGAGGGATAATGGAAAAGAGGGGGGAGGGATAGAAGCTTACGATTGTTGAAAAATCTTTTTCTGGCGCAGAAAATAAACAGATGGCCATCACATGTCTGTGAGACTGTGTGTTGAGAGAGAGAGAGAGAGAGAGAGAGAGAGAGAGAGAGAGAGAGAGAGAGTGAGAGTTGAAATTTATGTAAGTTATACTATGTGTTTATCCGTGTATAATAAGGGGAAATTCAATATAAATATCAGAGTTGAAGTTACACCAGTAGAAGTATCATCATCATTATCAAATCGTGCTGATTGCACGAACTTCCCTGACTCTCTTGCCATCCATCCCTACCATCCTTCACTCCTGTGAAGTCCTCTCGACTGCATCCATTGTCTAAAGAGAGCTGATGTATATAAGACCTCGCTGGTCAGGCAACATTGGCATGTCCATGGGTAGGAGTCCATAGGACTGTGGGTTGGTTGGTTGGTTGGGTTTTATAGCATATCAACCTTTCTGGGTTATTTAACGCCAAATCCGTTTTTATGCAAATTGTCAGTTCTATTTCAAACAATTCAGTTCAGCTTTATTACGCAGTTTCGATGTCAAAACAGTTCTATTTCAAGCAGTTCAGTTTAGTCAAACAGTTCTAATTCAAACAAATCAGTTCAGCATAAGTACGCAGTTTAGTTCTATTTAAATCCATTTTATACAAATAATCAGTTCTATTTCAAACAATTCAGTTTAGCATGAGTACACAGTTTAATTGTCAAAAAGATTTCTATTTCAAGCTATTCAGTTTATTCAAACATTTCTAATTCAGCCAATCCAGTTTAGTATAGATTTTGTTTACACACAGTTAAATGTCAAAACAATTCTATATTAAACAATTTAATTTGGCGTAAGTACTATTTGAATGTCAAAAACAGTTCTATCTCAAACAATTCAGTTTAACATAAGTACGCTGTTTAAAGGTATGTACATAGTTTAATTGTTAAAACATTTCTATTTCAAGCTATTCAGTTTAGTTGAATAGTTCTAATTAAAACAATTCAGTTTAGCATAAGTATGCAGTTAGTTCTGTTTCACCCATAGATAGGGCCCTATCAGGTGCTATCATTCTATAAAAATTGCTATACATATAAGGTCATTTTATAGTGGGGGCCACACTCGATTCGGGGCATGTGTGGCCGTCACAAAAAATTCTTGATCTTTTCGGCATTTCCTTATTTTAGAGTATATATATATTTACCCAACCCCTCCGCTCGGGCAGGATATGACAAGGGTCAATTTTTAAGCGGAGTTTAACAGGTTTAAATTCAGAGTTTTTCCTTCTCCTAGACTAGTTGCCTTCACCAAGGCTGAAGAACCTAGTCTGTCCTACTATTTACCCATAGCTGGAGGGAGAATAATTGGATTCATACCTATGCCAAGGGTATTAGTGCTATGTGAAATGCAATCAATCTCGTCCAGGATTTGAACTCGTGTCACTGTGTCCATTTCCTACGACGATAACCATTACACCACGGGCACCTCTTATTTTAGAGTATATAAGGCGTCAAGTGATAAACTCAGTCCTGCAAAGCAGGTATTGCCTGAAGGAAAGACTCCCCCTCACCTCTGGGACAAGAGGTCAGCTCAATGATATCCACCAGACACAAACGCTAGCTGACCCTTGGAAGGACGAAGAACGGCGAGGCCGTATTAAGTAGGGAGCGTTCCATGTTGACTGCAGAAACGCTCGTGGCAGAGAAAGTCAATGTGAGATAGACATGCATGGCAACTGTTGCATCAGTTAAATGTCTGATCAGGCTTTGATGACGTAGTATTACGATTCTTCCTGACACGTTTTTTTTAGACTTGCATAAGTTTTTAAAGAAGGAGATAGCGTAATTAATGGTGAAACGCCAGGAGTAACAGCCCTCAGCTATAGAGTACGATCAGCGGCGGTCGATATGACAGGAACTAAGAATTTTTTTGACAGTCAGTCAATTATTTTCTTATACCCTTTTGTCGCGATTGTCAGTGGAAAGTTTGCCGTACAGTGTGATTTGGGGCAGGTAATGGCCCTTCGTCTTGGAGAGGGGTCCTGCCCAACGTAGCTGGGACTTCAGTAGCTTGGTGTTGATGATACTGACCTCCGACTGTTTATAGACTTAACAATGGGTGGAGGTGCCCGTGGTGTAATTGTTATCGTCGTAGGAAATGAACACGGCGACACGAGTTCAAATCCTGGACGAGACTCATTGCATTTCACATAGCACTAATACCCTTGGCATAGGTATGAATCCAATTATTCTCCCTCCAGCTATGGGTAAATAGTAGGACAGATTAGGTTCTTCAGCCTTGGTTAGGCAACTAGTCTAGGAGAAGGAAAAGTCTGAATACAAACCTGTTAAACTTCGCTTAAAAATTGACCTTGTGTCATATCCTGCCCGAGCGGAGGGGTTGGTAAATAGGATAGACTTAACAATGGTTAGGAAGTTCCTTCGGGGGATATTGAGGATGGTGCGGAGACGATGCTAGCTTGGTGTTGATGATGGTGACCTCCAACTGTTTATAGACTTAACAATGGTGAGGAAGTTCCTTCAGAGGATATTGAGGATAGTGCGGTGACGATGCTAGTTTGGTGTTGATGATGGTGACCTCCAACTGTTTATAGACTTAACAATGGTGACGAAGTTCCTTCGGGGATATTGAGGATGGTGCGGAGACGATGCTTGTGGTTGCGCCCGAAGAGTCGTAGGTGGTGACGATAAGTGACCCGCGGCTCTGAGTAATATTGAATGATGGTAAGGACTATGGCTTTGGTGTATTCTGCTAATAAACAGTATGAATGTATGTATTGTTGCAATGAAATAGCGACGCAGAAATGGGTAGCATGTCAACCATTGTTGGTTATTTAATGTAAAATCCTTTTTATACATGTACATTGAATATATATAATTAGGTTTGGTGGGGTTTTATGGTTATTTAATGCCAAATTCTCATTATACATATATATTGAATATACAGGATTTGGTTTGGTTGGGTTTGATAGCATATAAACCATTGTAGGTTATTTAATCATATTTACCAACCCCTCCGCTCGGGCAGGATATGACATAAGGTCAATTTTTAAGCGGAGTTTAACAGGTTTGAATTCAGACTTTTCCTTCTCCTAGACTAGTTTCCTCACCAAGGCTGAGAAAACCAGTCTGTCCTACTATTTACCCATAGCTGGAGGGAGAATAATTGGATTCATACCTTTGCCAAGTGTCACGTGATGGCTCACGGAGACGAGGAGGTGGGAATGATACTCCCCCCCCCGTTGAACTAACATTATCTAGCAGTCAAAAAGTGACCGTTAGGGGAGAATGTGGGTCACGCAGATGTTCGCACCTAAGTGACCTTGGGTCGCCGGACATCGGAAGGGGAAAGAGAAAATGAAGCCAAATGATTGGCGGGGGACCCCAAACGGAAGTGGGGTTCCCTTCCCGTCAGCGGAAGTAAATCCAAAAAAAGGTAGTTTTTTGAGCAACGCTCGTGGCAGACGGACGATAGCCATTTTACTCCGGGCTAAAGACAAAAAAACTGAGACACGAAGGACCCCAAGTCCTCCAAGCCAGTATACTAAAAACAGAACAAAGTCTATTAGCCCGTGAAAGAAGAAAAATTCTCCAGTGGAACCCCGTCAAAAAAATAAGATAAGTAACTTTGGGACATTTTCCCTTTTACACCCAAATTTTGTTTACCTCTCTCTCTCAATTTGAAAAAGGAGAAAAGCCAAGAAAAGACATTTATATTCATGGACTATCCTATAATATATTTTTGACACTTTGAACATATATATATATATAACCGTAGTAAAGAACCTATGTATTTTCATTTTACCATGTGGTCTATGTTATTATTTCATGCTTTCCTTTCAGCTTCTATTCGCCTTACATTATCTTGCTTAGAACTGTCCTATTAATTCCTAAAGTATCACACGGGAAACCGGAGTTGCCGACTACTACAACAACATTAATATTATTACAACTAAGACCTATAGGCCCGTATTCTTCTATTATCTAAGGGAAAGAAGTTTAGCGGCCTGGTGGGTGTGTGATAGTGTGAAATTTTGGACCCCTTTGCCAGCGGTGGCCAGTCTGGCCCTAAATTATTCCCTCATGTAATATGCCAGTTCTTATCTGCCTGAGAAAAGAACTCTGAACAGGACTTATTTCTGTAGGGGATCAAGTGCCAACCTGCCCCGTCTTCACACGTGCGAAAATAAAGTCCCGTTTTGGGATTTATATTCAATTTCCCCGTCACACAAGGGTATTAGTGCTATGTGAAATGCAATCAGTCTCATCCAGCATTTGAACTCGTGTTGCCGTGTCCATTTCCTACGACGATAACCAGTACACCACGGGCACCTCCACAAAATTGTAAGTTATTTAATGCCAAATTCTCTTTATACATATATGCTAAATATATATGATTTGGTTTGTTTGGGTTTTATGGTATATCAACCATTGTAGGTCACTTAATACCAAAACTTTTTTATACATATATATTGAATATATAATTTTTAAACAGATCTTGTAAATAACATTTTTAAACGAGCGTAGGATCTTTTTTCATGCAGTTGAATGATTTCAATTATTTCTATCAAATACGAACAATTCTACTTATAATTAATCATTTGTTTGAACACAGTTTATTGTTTTCAAGTACTGCCAAATATCACGAACAATTCAATTAAACATTAGTCATTTATTTACACACACTTAAACGTAAAAACTGTTCTACTTCAAACAATTGAGTTTAGCTTAAATATAAAAACTGTTCTACATTAAACAATTGAGTTTAGCGTCAATGTAAAAACTGTTCTACTTCAAACAATTGAGTTTAGCTTAAATGTAAAAACTGTTCTACTTCAAACAATTGAGTTTAGCTTAAATGTAAAAACTGTTCCACTTCAAACAATTGAGTTTAGCTTAAATATAAAAACTGTTCTACATTAAACAATTGAGTTTAGCGTAAATGTAAAAACTGTTCTACTTCAAACAATTGAGTTTAGCTTAAATGTAAAAACTGTTCTACTTCAAACATTGAGTTTAGCTTAAATGTCAAACTGTTCTATTTAGCCCACAGATAGGACCCTATCAAGTGCTATTACTCCGGGCCAGAGTGGACCTGGGTGCGATGAGAATGAAGGAGTACTACGCATTACCCAAAATTCTAGCATTATTGAAGCCTCACCATCAGATTGTTTAGTGTCATATATAGGACACTCGTTGAGGGGGGGTCTTACTTCTCAACTGAGATGCAGTCGCTTTATTCTACAGCCTCAAAATTTGGTTTTGTTTGGTTTCTTTGTAGAATGGTACATCAATCTTGATTGATCCTTGTGGAAGAATACTAGTGGTACTATTTAACCCATTGCTGACGAGAATAAGGGGTTCATATCTTTTCTAAGGGTATTATGTTATGGAATAGCCGAGGGATTTCGGTTGATGCCTTCGGCTCAGCACATGGGTTAATTAGGTGCAACATTGAGGCGGGTGTTAACGCGGGCGCGCGCGGGCGGATGGAGGTGTCACTCAGATGTCATAATAGTCCGAGACGAAACGGGTGACGGAGTGCGAGTGACGTCACGCACCGGAAGCACGCGGAGGTTTGTGTGAGAATTTGAAAAGAGAGTCGGGTACTAGACGCCAAACGAGAAGGATCGACTTTTGGAGCTCGCGGGCACGAGGCGAACGTGCGCCCAATGGGGGCTGCTCGAGTTGGGGGCCAAATGAATAAGACAGCATAGAAGATTGAGTCTCACCTCCTTACGTCGAAACCTTTAGCTCAAAGTTAATAAAAAGGTTTCGTACCTGAACAACATTCGATGTCCATGTCACCCATTTCGCACATGGCGATATTCGTGTATATGGCTACGCAACAATTAGTCTGAAATTGATCGTAATAGTGCGACTGGAGTTTGAACTCGCTTGCAACAGTATATTAATCACAGCGCCACGGGGATTTCCCACTGAGCAACAAAAATTGATCATGTCTAGACGTCAAGATTACTATCGAGACGTTTAGACGTCATCTATTTATCCTATTGTTATTTGCCGAAAATATTTGTGCATCATCATCATCATCATCATCAACCTCATGTCGTGCCACTAGCACGGATATTCCTGACTCTCTCTCGCCACTTCTCCCTATCATTCATCGCCTCTGGTAGGTCTTCAGGGCTACATCCCGTATCCTCACATAGCTACTGTATGTATGTTCGAGCTGGTCGTCCTGCTTTTGCTCGGCCATATGCGGGGGCCCATAGGAGTACATCACTTATGAGCTCGTTCTTGCTTCTACAGCCGTGTCCTGAATGTATGGTTCGTCTAGCTTGGATAGTTTTCGTGATGGGAGGCAGGTGGCCGTATAGTTGGTGTCTTGTGGGGTGTTGGCGCCAGGACTTGTTCAATATTACTCTCAACATTCTTGTGTAATTGCCGTCTAGCTTCTTCTCTTGCCGTTTAGTTAGCGTCCAAGTAGTGCATCCATATAGCACTATCGACATGACCGCTGCCTGGAAGAAACTGCGTTTCATTTTATCGGTCAGGTCTGATTTCTATATGATCGAAAGTCTATCGATAGCTGTCCATGCTTTCGTTAGCCGTGTGTCGATGTCTTTTTCGGTTGATGAGACGCTGCTTCCTAGATAGGGGAATTTGTGCATAAGATGCAATATTTTCCCACATTTTTCAGCCAAAAAGGTAAGGCTCGTATTATACACGAGAACTGTATAAATAACTTTTTCAAGCCCAATGCCTTACAATATTCGAGACGAGATGACCGATAATAATTCATATTAATAGTTTTACGTCATTTCAGAGAAATATCAATCAGAATTAGTGTTTGTTTATAATCTTATTTCTCATAAATTAAGTTTATTTCGCGGTAGGCTTGTTGCATTTTGTTGCCTGACCATATCCGTATAGTAGATCTAAATACTGTGTAAATTTAATGTTCGAAGATCTAATGCCCGTCGAAAAATGATTATCGTTGTCGGAAATGGACATGGCAACACGAGTTCAAATCCTAGAATAGGCTGAGTGCATCTTATATAGCACTAATACGGGAAATGTATGAATCCAATTATTCTTTATTCAGCTATGTGTAAATCGTAGAACAGACTGTTATTTAGCCATGGTTAGGCTGTAACATACCCATTCATGAATATGTGAAACGTACAGAGAATGTTCATTACATATATACATAGAACATGGGAATCTCGAAACACGAAAAACACTTACGGCTTCTTAGTTCAGGTACGAAACTTTTTATTACCTTTGAGTTTAAAGGTTCTTCGACATAAGGAGAGAGATACACATTCATTCTATTCTGGCTTTTCCATCTGCCCCTACCCCAACACGTGTGGCACTCGCCACAAAGCCACTGGTCTGGCTTCGGCGAGCAAGCGAAAGTCGACCCTTCCCGTTCGGTGTCAAGTTCTCAACTCAACTGACTTTTTCAAAATCCCCAAAATCCTCCGCTCGCGCTTTCAGTGCATGACGTCATTCATATCCACTGGTCAACCCTTATCTGGTATTTTTATTTTGACATCTGTGAATGACACATCCTCACCGCACGCGCGTCAACACCTGTGCTCAAGTTTGCACCTAACAAACACATGTGCTGAGCCGAAAGGTTCTCGGCCTAACTAAACCCAAAGGTAAGATATATAAAACGAAATCTCTCGGCCATTATATTACAAGGCAACCATTCTACGAGAAGGAAAACTCTTGAATTCAAACCTGTTAAACTCCGCTTAGAAATCGACTTTGCATAGAAAAATGAACGTAAATTAGATTTTTATTCAGTGCAAACTGATAAAACATTGAACAAATAATAAATTTAGGTGAAATTTTGCAGCTACAAATTTTAAAAGGTCAGTGCGTACATTACACGGACATTTTTTTCCTCTTGAATTTCTTTGTCAAAAGTTAAGGGTGTAAGTTATTCATGAATGCGTATTATACGCAAGTAATTACGCTGTTAAGATTTGCCCCATATGGCACAGTGGTTTAGGTTGCTTATAGTAGCTGAAAGTAGTAACCATCTCAAAACAATACTATTACGTCGCTGTTTAACTTCAGTGATCTGATAACAGTTGGTAATTACAGAGTGACTTTAGACAAAAGAATTAAGTGCTTGAATGAATTTTTAATTGAAGGTGATTTTAGTTTTAGTTTTACTTTGATAGGATTTTACGGCATATCAACAATTGTAGCTTATTTAATGCCAAATCCTTTTTATACACATTGTGACGGCAAATTGACTAAAATTCCAAAACGGGACTTTATTTTTGCACGTGTGAAAACGGGGCAGGTTGGCACTTGATCCCTTATAGAATAAGTCCTCGTTCAGAGTTTTTCTCTCAGGCATATAAGACCTGGCATATTATGTGAGGGATTAATTTAGGGCCAGACTGACCGCCGCTGGCAAGGGGTTCCAAATTTCACACTATCCACACACCCACCAGGCCGCTTAACTTCATCCCCTAGACAACAGAAGATATGAGCCAATAGGTTTTAGTCGTAATAATATTATATTGTAGTAGTCGGCAACTCCGGTTTCCCGTGTGATATTTTAAAGGAATTAATAGGACAATTCTAAGCAAGATAACATAAGGCGAATAGAAGCTGAAAAGGAAGCATGAAGTAACAAATTCGTAGAAGAACTGCAAAGAACAAACTTAGACCACGTGGTAACATAAAAATATATGATTCCTTTACTACAGTTATATACACTTTCAAAGTGTCAAAACATATAATAATTGGACCGTCCACGAATATAAATGTCTTTTCTTGACTTTTGTTTTTCTTCAAATTGAGAGAGAGAGAGAGTGGTATACAAAATTTGGGTATAAAGGAGAAATGGCCCCAAAATTACTTATCTTATTTTTCGACGGGGTTCCACTGGAGAATCTTTCTTCTTTCACGGGCTAATAGACTTTATTCTATTTTTTTACACTGGCTTGAAAAACCTGGGGTCCCTCGTGTCTCAGATATTCTTTTGTCTTCAACCCGGTGTAAATGGCCATGGGTCTGTCTGCCCGAGCCCTGCTCAAAAACTGACTTTCTGATCATTTACTTCCGCTGAGTGGAAGGAGTCCCCACTTCCATTTTGGGGTCCCAGCCAATTATTTGGCTTCTTTCTTCTCCCCCTTGGTATCCGGCGACCTGAGGTTACTAAGTACCAACACCTGTTGATATCCCCTCTGTGACCCATATTCTCTCTTAACGGTCACTTTTTTGACGGGTTTCCACTGTTCATTCCAACGGGAGGATAGTATTAATCTTACCTCAATCGTCTCCGCGGGATATCACGTGACAATATATATTAGATATATATTCTTTGGTTTGGTTGGGTTTTATGGCATATCAACCATTGTAGCTTATGTAATGCCAAATCCTTTTTATACATATATATTAGACATATATGCTTTGGTTTGGTTGGGTTTTATGGCATATCAACCATTGTAGGTTATTTAATGCAAAAACATTTTTATACATATATATTAAATATATATGATTTGATTTGGTTGGATTTTATGCCATTTCAACCATTGTAGGTTATTTAATGACAAATCCTTTTTATACATACATATATATCAGATATATATAATATATATATATATATATATATATATATATATATATATATATATATTTGGTTTGGTCGGCTTTTATGGCATATCAATCTTTGTTGATTATTTAATATCAAATCCTCTTTGTACATATATATCAAAATATATATGATTTAGTTTGGTTGGGTTTTGTGGCATATCAACCATTGCTGGTTATTTAATGCCAAATCCGTTTTATACACATAAATTAAATATTTGTATACACGTTTTGTTGATAACATTCTTAACCGAACCTGAGCTTTTTCTTGGCATCAGTAAAATGGTTTCAAGTATTGCTTTATAAAAGTCATAATTTAACATCAGCCATTTGTTGCACACATAGTTTGTTCTATTTGACCCATAGATACGACCCTATCTGGTGTTACCACTCCGGGCAGATTGGACCTGGGGGCAATGGCAATGAAGGGGTACTCCACATTCCCCAAATCTCCAAAGCTGGAGCTTCGCCATTAGATGGTTCAATATATCTAGGACTCTCATTGGTGATGGAGGTCTTACCCCTTTGCAGATTCTACAACTCTAGCCAAATGGGCTGGATTGAGGATGATGATTAATTCAAATATGTTACATATTAGATATATTTTCTGCCCTACCTGTGGGGATTTGAATA
>OY757917.1:29862939-29920023 GCA_963585895.1 Sepioteuthis lessoniana
TGCACAGGCTGCAATGTTTTGATGAGGTAGAATTTGCGTTGTTGGACTTTACCGTGATGTTTACCGTGGTAAAATTTCCATGGTGGAATTTCCCTTCGGTGATATTAACTAAGTTTAATTTGATGCCGTGGAATTTACCTCGATGTAATTTACCATGGTAGATTTTCCACGGTGGAATTTCCTTTTGGTGACATTTACTAAGTTTAATTTGATGTGGTAGAATTTACCACGATATTGTTTACCATGGTAAAATTTCCACGGTGGAATTTCTCTTTAGTGACATTTACTATTTTTAATTTGATAGGGTAGAATTTACCATGCTAGAATTTACTGCAGTTGCCATCGACAAATATCGTTATACGTCAATTAATTATATTTTGTTGAATACTGAAAGTAAATTGATGATAGCAGACTACCAATACTAGGATGATCGATTGATTGGTTTTCATGGTATGTCAAACAATGTAGGGTTATTTTATGCCTAGAGGTTAGAGAATCTCGTTTACTGTACGTTCAGATTTAGAGTTTTTATGTAGTTGTTCTTGAAATGTTGTTTTTATTTGCACACAGTCCAATCAAATATGAATGTTTTCTTAAATACAAGATCTATTGGAGAACACAGTTGACAGGTGCTGTAGAATTCAACCACTGCTTTTCTGCAGAAGAATAAGACCTCCCAATGAGTGTCCTGATAATGACACTAAGCAATCTGATGGTGAGACTCATGTAATGCTTGAGCTTTGCAGAGTGTAGAATACCTGCTAAATGTCATCCCCCCCAGGTCCACTCGGACCCGAAATGATAGAACATCATAGGGTCCTATCTATGGTTCAAGTAGAACTAAACTGTATACTCATGTTTCACTGAATTGCTTGAAATAAAACTGTTTTGACATTTAAACTGCGTATTTATGCGAAACTGAATAGTTTGAATTAAAACTATTTTTACATTTAACTCTGTATTGCCCAGTCAGCAGAAGCTGTAAAACACACCGACTGCTTCTGTGCAGTAAGACCACCTCTAATGGATGTTCTGAAATATGGCACTAAACTCTGATGGTGAACTCTAGCCCTGAAGCTTTGGGGAATGCAGAGTCTCCCTTCAACGCCATTGCTCACAGATCCAATCTGGCCTGAAATTGTAGATTGTTGGTTGGTTGTTTGGGTTTTATTGCATATCAACCTTTGTCGGTTATTTAACGCCAAATCCATTTTTATGAAAATAGTTCTATTTCAAACAATTCTGTTTAGTATAAGTACACAGTTTAGATGTAAGTACAGTTTAATTGTAAAAAAAACATTTCTATTTCAAGCTATTCAGTTTAGTTAAGCAGTTCTAATTCAGCTAATTCGGTTTAGTATAAGTACAGATTTTGTTTACACACACTTAAATATCAAAATATTTCTATATTAAACAAATCAGTTTAGTGTAAGTACTGTTTCAATGTTAAAAACAGTTCCATTTCAAAGAATTCAGTTTAGCATAAGCACGCAGTTTAAATGTAAGTACGGTTTAATTGTCAAAAACATTTCTATTTCAAGCTATTTAGTTGCAGTTTTGCATAAGGATGCGGTTAGTTCTATTTAACCCATACATAGGGCCCTATCAGGTGCTATCACGCGGGGCCAGAGTCGACCGGAGAGCAATGGCAATGAAGGGATGCCCAGCATTCACCAAAGCCCCAGCATTACTGGAACCTCACGATCAGATTGTTTAGTGTCATATCCAGGATACTCATTGGGGGGTCTTGCCCCTCTGCAGAAGGGCAGTCAATGTATTCTACAGCCCCAGCCGACTGGACAACGCAATTGTAGAACCTGATAGGGTCCTATCTAGGGGTCAAATAGAACTGTTTTACATTTGTACTCTGGACAAATAAATGACTGTTTAGTTTGAAATAGAACTGTTTGGTCATTTAACTGTGTGTAAACAAATGGCTGATTAATTGAATTGTTGGTGATTCAGAGCAATACCTGAAATCATTTGATTGTGTACAGACGAATGCGTAATATAGAATAGAATAATTAGTGAATAGAATAATTAGTGTTAAATAGCAATACTTGTAACCACAAGTGTGTACGAACAAAGGATTAATATTGAATTGAATTATTAGTGTTCGATAGCAATAATTAAAACCATTTAACTGTGTAGAAACAGCAGCAGTACTAGTGTGCAAACAAAATAGTTCTAACTCATTTGATAATGAAATTACCTACATATTATACACATACAAATCATGTATATCTATTCAAATCAGTGCAAACGAATGACTGATGAGTAATTGTTACTGTTACATAGCAATACTTAAAATCAGCTAAATGAGTCCGAGCAGATGATTAATATTAAATAGAATTATTCGTATTGGATAGCAATACTTGAAACTATTTAATTGTGTGCAAAAAAAAGCTCAGCCTCGTTTCAAAATGTTATCAACAAAATGTTTACAAATCAGTCATATTTAATATTTACCAATAAACAGAATTTGCCATTATGTGACCTAAAATGGTTGATATCCCTTAAAACCCAACTAAACCAAACCAGATCTATTTGACCCATAGATCTGGACCCTAACAAGTACTAACAAAGAAAAAAAACTGTTAAATTATAGTAAAAAAATATAAATACGGACGTACAATAAATGCGATTCTTAACTTCAAATCATGAAATAAAACCCTACGGATTGACATGTCGTTAAAATGAATCAGTCGATCCGGTTAAATGTGGGAGTTTTTATTATAAGTCATTTGTAATCGCGTCATTATAATCTTCTTTTTTTTTATAAGAAGTCGAACCGTTCACACTATCTTGCGAGTCATCAGCAGAATCCTGTTGAAATTTAAGCATCAGCCTATATTTTAATTTGAGATTTTGTATCTTCTTCACTGCATCTTGATATCATATGATACTTTACTATTCATAAAAGATTGGCTTCCCCAAGTATTTGCTCTTAGTTGGCTCAGGCTGTGGAATAGGCCGACTGCATCACAGCAGAGGGGTAAAACCCTGCCTAACGAGTGTCAAAAGTGTAACACTACACAACATATGATGATGAGGCTCCAGTCCAGGAAATTTGGGGGAAATGGAATACCCCTTCATAGACATTACTCTTAGATCCACACTGACCCGAAGTGTTAGGTCACATTTATAGGTCAAATAGAAATATTTAAACATTTTCTATACATGAAACAATTTAACAATGAGCTAATAAAAAAGGTCATTGATTTTTAAATATGTTACCTACAGACTATTCGTTTGCAATATATATATATATATATATATATATATATATATATATATATAAAACCAAGATTGGGCATTAAATAACCTACAAGTGTTGAGATGCCATAAAACACCACAAGGCATCAACCAGCTGAAATATTGGAAAAAAATCTTACAAGATAATTTATTGCTTATGGAATATAAATAACTATTTAGGGATTAGTCTGTGACTCTCTGTCTTTCTTTCGTCCAAAATTCTTGTTTTCTCTCTCACTCTCTCTCTCTCTCTCTCTCTCTCTCTCTCTTTCTCTCTCTCTCTTTCTCTCTATCTATTTATCGACTATATATGTGTATGTATATATATGGACTAGATATAGAGATATAGAATATATATATATATATATATATATATATATATATATATATATATATATATATATATATTGT
Organism: Sepioteuthis lessoniana; assembly: GCA_963585895.1. Classification (NCBI taxonomy): domain Eukaryota; kingdom Metazoa; phylum Mollusca; class Cephalopoda; order Myopsida; family Loliginidae; genus Sepioteuthis; species Sepioteuthis lessoniana. The sequence continues at coordinate 29,866,606 of OY757917.1, forward strand.
GTATATTCTAGCCGCAAGTTATTGTTTAGACAAGTTAGGTTAAAGGTCATGGAACACTCCTTTTTATGATCTCAGTTTTTCTTTATCTGTCTGGCTAGTTACTTTGTATCAGGGTACTGTGGGTAGAATAGTTGCCCTTGGTTCTACTTCCACGAGCTTTCGATCATATCAATTGATTGGCTTCAGGGAAATTAGACGAATAGACGGGGTCATCTTGTCAACATGATAATTAAACAATGTTGTCCTCATAACGTAACATTGGCCCGATATGCGTTTATCGAAAGACTCTTGGAGATTTCTCGTTGAATCAATCTTTGCTTTCTTTTTATGTTTTTTTTTTCTGGAGTAATCGACGACAGCTGGACGGGGGATGTGTCCCATAACAAGCGGAAGTAGTGGATATGTGTGTTTTTGATTTAAAGTCACGTGTTTCCTGTTTACTTGAAAACAACAAAACCAAATGCTTAAAACTCGGTGAAATGTTTGTTGTTCAGTCGATGGGACTTTAAAGAAGCATTGGAAAATAAAAAAAAAACTAGACACAAGGAAGACTGCCCCCCCCAACACACACATGATGGGGTTGAGCACTCTAGCGAAGGAAGTAACGGTTGCCACTCGTGTAAGGTAAGGCTCTTCGAATGAATTGAGCTCTCGGTAGCTATTAAGCGGATATATGTAAACAAAAGAAAAAGAGAGATAAGCGTTTAAAATTCCTTCTCTTACACTAGTTTCCTCGTAGCTGTGCGGTAAAATTTTCAGTTGGCGTATGAATCAGCCGGGTTTTGATTCCAGCTTTGAGAATCTCGTGTATCTAGCCACACAGAAGAGTTGTGATATAACGAAACAGTTTGTGAATGAATGACTATATATATATATATATATATTATGGCACCCACATCAAATTCAGTTCAGACGATGTTTAAGCTGCGAGCTTTTGAGAATGCAGAAGACTCGTTCATTGCCATCGCTCCCAGGTCCACTCTGACCCGGAGTGGTAGCATCTCAATGGGTCATATCAATGAGTCAAATAAAACTCTAACATTTATACTGAGTGCAAACACATGATTTATGCTCATTTGAATTGTTAAAAATAGAAGTGTTTGATCATTAACTGTGTGCAAACAAATGACTATTGTTAAATTGAATTGTTAGAAATAGAACTGTTTGATCATTTAAGTGCTGGTAAACAAATGACTGATATTTAATTGAATTCTTAGTGATACAAAACAATACTCGGAACCATTTAACTGTGTGCAAACAATTGAGTAACGTTGAATAGAACGATTAGAGTTAAACAGTCATAATTGAAACCTGAGTGAATACAAATCATCATTCATCATCATCATGCCATGCCGCTAGCACGGATATCCCTGACTCTCTTCCTTCACTTATCCCAATCGTTTATCGCCTCTGGCAGGTTTTCAGGGCTACATCCCGTATCCTCACATAGCTGCTGTATGTATGTCCGAGCTGGTCATCCTACTTTTGCTCGGCCATATGTGGAGGTCCATTGGAGTATATCACTTATGAGCTCGTCCCTGCTTCTCCAGCAGTATCCTGCGTGTCTGGTTCGTCTGACTTGAATAGTTTTCGTGATGGGAGGCAGGTGGCCGTATAGTTGGTGCCTTGTGGGGTGTTGCCGCCAGGACTTGTTCAATATTGCCCACAACATTCTTGTGTAATTGCCGTCTAGCTTCTTCTCCAACCGTTTAGTTAGCGTTCAAGTAGTGCAGCCATACAGCAGTATCGATACGACCGCTGCCTGAAAGAAACTGCGTTTCATTTTATCGGTCAGGTCTGATTTCCATATGATCGATAGCTTATCAATAGCCGTCCATGCCTTCGTTAGCCGCGTATCGATGTCTTTTTCGGTTGATGAGACGCTGCTTCCTAGGTAGGTGAATTTGTCAGAGAGGTTTCCTCTAGTGTGAAAATGTCGCCCGTTTGATTAAAGCACATATATTCAGTTTTGCGTGCATTGACATGGTGGCTTGTTCCAAACTATACTGTAGTGTTTCGGCTTGGTTGGGCGTATTTGCCAGTATCGCAATGTCATCAGCGTAGTCGGCGTCGGTAATTGGTTTTGTGGGGTACCTTCTGCTTCTTTTCTTTGTCAGCTCGAAGCCGTTTTCTCTAATTTTAAAATGGAATAATTAGAGTTAGAGGAAAATAACTGAAATCATTTAGCCGTGTAGAAACTATAACAATACTAGTGTTAAAACAAATTAGTTCTGACTCATTTAAAATTTATACTACTGACAAACTAATCTCTTAGATATAATGCGTATCTATTTAGATGTATACAAACAAATGAATGAAGTGAAATTGTTACTGCTACAAAGCAATAATTGAAACCATTTAACTGTATGCAAAAAATGTGCTCAGGCTCGATTAAAAATGTTATCAAAAATATTTACAAATACTATATATATATATATATATATACATAAAGAAGATTTGGCATTAAATAAGCTACAATCTTTAATATGCCATAAAACCCAACAAAACCAAATCATATATGTTTAATATACATATATAAAGAGCATTTGGTATTAAATAACCTACAATGGTGGATATGCCATAAAACCTAACCCAACCAAATCATATATATTTGATATATATGTGTAAAGAGGATTTGACATTAAATAACCTATCATGGTTGACATGCCATTAAACCCCTCCCAACCAAATCATATATATTTGATATATATATATATATATATATATATATATATATATAAAGAGTATCAGGCATAAAAGAACTTACAATGGTTGATATGCCATTAAACTTAACCAAACCCAACCAAACCAATCAAATTCAGTTTCCCTGTTGACAATCATCGTGTCCTGGGTATGACACTAAACTGCATCTGATGCTGAAGTCAACTCTGGCTGAGAGTGGTTGTGGCAGTTAGAGCCCAATCTTTAGGTGATATATATTTGTTTAAAAATTTTTCGATTTCGATAGGTCCAAGTGCAAAAGAAAAAAAAGTTTTAATAAAAATTTTCGCACAATATAAGAATAAGCGTACAATAAACATAATTCCCTAACCTCTGTGTATAAAATAACCCTAGACGAGTTGGCATGCCATTAAAATCAATCATTATACCAAGCAACACCTTTAATAATATATATATATATATATATATCATTATATGTTACTCTTGGTTTTATACCAGCGTGTCCCTCATTATGCTGAAGGATGGCATAGCGGTTATCGTCTTATTAAATAGATATAGTGTGTTCAAATCCGGGATGAGGCCGTTTGTGTTTCGCTTCGCGCCAATACCTTTAGAAAAGCCATGAATCCGTCGTTTCTCACACTAACTATGGGGCAATAGTTGGGCAGACTGATTTCTTTAGCTTTGGTAAGGTTTGGTTTTATAGCACATCAACCATTGTAGATTATTTAATGTCATACATATAAGCAGTTCTTTATCAAACAATTCAGTTTAACATCAGTACACAGTTTAAATGTCAAAAACAGTCCTAATTTAAGTAATCCAGTTTAGCGCACAATTTATTTCTATTTGACCCATATATCAGGTACTACCACTTCTGGCCAGAGTAGACCTTGTAGCGACGGCATTAAAGGGGTACACCGCATTCCCCAGAGCTCCATCATTACTGGAGCCTCACCATCAGTTTGTTTAGTGTCATATCAAGGACACTCGTTTGGGGAGTCTTACTTCTCAGCAGTGATGCGGCCGACTGAGCCATCTTTAGCCTTGATACGACAATATGTCTAGGATTGGTTGATTTAAATGTGTCGTTTACATTTGTATCTTCTGTATATTTCAGTTCATTGGCCCAGTTGATAGAGTACTTGCCAGTAGTCTGGGAGACCTGGGTTCAATCCCAGTTCGCGTCATACCAAAGACTTTAAAAATGGTACTTGATAGCTCCTTGCTTAACACTCAGTAATATAAAGTACGTATCAAGGGTAAAGTGGAGCAATCCAGGGAAAGGAGTAGTGCCCTCCCCAACGTCTCGTTGTAGCTGCTATTCAAAAGAGAACCTTCTGGGCGTCCTCGACTACGGTCGCCAACTTTACTTACGAGGGGCATACGATAAGTTTCCAGACTTTTTCGTATGGGCACTTAAAATTGTCGTAGACGCTTGAAAATTCACTATATTACTGCTATACATCTTATGAGATGACTGAACAATTTTTATGATTTCAGGTTCAAATGAACAGCTACAGCAGCAATTGGAATACACCCTACTAAAGCCTGATTGTCACAGCTTAAATAACCCATGAAAGCTGATATGCCATTAAACCAAGTATTTGAAATCTTAATCAGGTAGTTTTTACCCAGTTGTATGGTTTCAAGTATTCCTATCTAAGACTAATAATCAAATAGTTTTTAGTAATTATTTCTACCAAATTATAGTGATTTGTTAGTAAACAATAATATATTTTCAAGTAACTAATAATAATCTTTACTAAACCAGTATAGCTAAAAGTCATCACCATCATCTTGCCGTGCCACTAGCACGGATATCCCTGACCCTCTCTCTCCACTTTTCCCTATCGTTCATCGTCTCTGGCAGGTCTCCAGGCCTACATCCCGTATCCTCACATAGCTGCTGAATGTATGTTCGTGCTGGTCATCCTGCTTTTGCTCGGCCATATGTGGGGATCCATTGGAGTACATCACTTATGAGCTCGTCCCTGCTTCTCCAGCGGCGTCATGCATGTCTGGTTCGTCTAACTTGGATAGTTTTCGTGATGGGAGGCAAGTGGCCGTATAGTTGGTGTCTTGTGGGGTGTTGCCGCCAGGACTTATTCAATATTGCTCGCAACATTCTTGTGTAATTGCCGTCTAGCTTCTTCTCCAGCTGTTTTGTTAGCGTCCAAGTAGTGCATCCATACTGCAGTAACGATACGACAACTTCCTGGAAGAAACTGCGTTTCATTTTATCGGTTAGGTCTGATTTCCATATGATCGATAGCCTATTGATCAATAGCTAAAAGTAACTATTCTTAATACAAATGATTTACAGTTATATGGAATCAAATATTTCAATTAAAATCAAATTGTGTTTAAACCGGTTGATTTGGCTTATAGATGGCACCTTAACAGGTTTGGTTTGGTTGGTTTTAATGGCATATCAACCATTGCAGGTTATTTAATACCAAATCCTCTTTTTACATATATATTAAAAATATATGATTTGTGAACACATTTTATTGGGAATATTCTTAAGATAATCTGAGCTCTTTTTCGCACACAATTTTATGGTTTCAAGTATTGTTATATAACCGTCACAATTTAGGTGATGGAGGTGCCCGTGGTGTGATGGTTATCGTCGTAGGAAATGGACACGGCGACACGAGTTCAAATCCTAGACGAGACTGATTGCATTTCACATAGTACTAATACCCTTGGGAAAGGTATGAATCCAATTATTCTCCCTCCAGCTTTGGGTATATAGTTGGACAGACTGGGTTTCTCAGTCTTGGTGAGGCAACTAGTCTAGGAGAAGGAAAACTCTGAATTCAAACCTGTTAAACTCCGCTTAAAAATTGACCTTGTGTCATATCCTGCCCGAGCGGAGGGGTTGGTAAATATGGAAAACCGTCACAATTTATTCTCAGTAATTTGTTTGCACATAGTTTGTTCTATTTGACCCATAGATAGGACCCTATCAGGTGCTACCACACCGGGTCAGAGTGGACCTGGAAGCAATGGCAATGAAGGGGTACTCGATATTTTCAAAATCAAGCCACGCCATCAGATAGTTTAATGTCATATCCAGGACACTCGTTGAGGGCACATATCCTTTTGCAGAGTTGCAGTCGGTGTATCTTATAGCCCCAGCAGACTGCGCTGAATTTAACAGGAATAAACCACTTCGAGTCAGTGTGGACAATTGATTAATGGCAAAGAAGGACTACTCCCCACTCCCTATATTTCTAGAACTTGAGCCTCATCATCAGATGCAGTTTAGCGTCATACTCAAAGTATCTCCCTTTTTGAGAGAGTCTTACTTTTTGGGGGGGATACAACGAGCATATTCAAAGCCTTTCCGACAGGACATTAGGCCCGGGAAGAGGAAAATTCTGAATTCAAACCAACTGAACTCCACTTAGAAATTGGCTTGCGTCACATTCTACACTTGACAGAAGGTAACTTTGGCACTAAATAACCTACAAAGGTTGATATGCCTTAAAACAAAGAAACCAAACTTAGCAGAAGGGTGTGTCCTTCTCTGGGACGGATGCGTTGTTAAATTCTAGGTATCTCTCATGGTTATATGAGGGATTATAGCTGTTGAACCAATAAAAAAGGGGGGGTCCATCAGCCCTTTGACTGGCGTCTAGCTATCCTCCTCAGTAGTTGCGTCTGGTGGGCAAACCGGTTTAATTCTTGATAACTCACCTATGCAACAGAGGATACTGGTTTACATGATACAAGTAACACTCTTCAAGCAATCTGACTGGTATAAACATACTCACAGAAAGCTATATGAATTAAGTCTACGTATACATGCAAGTATGTTCATATATACTTATATATAAAGATTTTCATTGATAAGCAATTATAAATATATGTATATAATTTCTCACAAATGGAATATATATATATATATATATATATATATATATATATATATATATATATATATATATATATATATATATATATTTAATTCTGTAAATCCAAAGTTGGGAACAATTCCAAGCTGTACAATTAAAATATTCAAAAATAGAATATTAAATTTAAGTAATCTAGGTTAAGAGCTCAATGCAAATAAAACCCACGGATAAAATTATTTATTTAAAAAACCCTTAACAATCGATTACATGAAGATTATAAATTTATTTCCAAGGGAATAAATTTATTATCTTAGTGTTATCGATTGATGCTTTTTTTTTTTTTTTGAGAAAAAAAAAATATCTTCACTCCATCTTGGGAAATAAAAAAATATATAATTCTTTCTTTCTTTCTTTCTTTCTTTCTTTCTTTCTTTCTTTCACTTCATTCATAAATAATTCTGTGCGAAATGGACTTACATACATGGCTATATATATATATATATATATATATATATATATATATATATATATATATATATATATATATATATATATATATATAGCCATGTATGTAAGTCCATTTCGCACAGAATTATTATATATATATATATATATATATATATATATATATATATAATCCTCCTCCGAAAGCCTTATGTTTTTTCATATATATATATATATATATATATATATATATATATATATATATATATATATACATATATATATATATATATATAGATATGAAAAAACATAAGGCTTTCGGAGGATGATTTTATTTATACTTCGAATTATTTGCCAACGTTAAATATTTTCGTATTTGTTACACCTTAATCAAGGCGTCTGAATATGTGAATATCATCTGAATTTTATACATATATGAGTATTCGTGTGTGTGTATATGTATCTTTGTATTTGTTTGTTTTTGTATTTGAGAGTGAGTACGTGTGCGTGTGTGTGTGTGTGTGTGTGTGTGTGTGTGCGTGTGCGTGTGCGTGAGCGTGTATGTGTCTTTATCGTTTTACACGTGGATCAGGTGTTTATGTATCATCACCCGTAAAAGCCGACATTTTCGAACAATCTTGTCCGAATTAATCGGTTTGTGAATGATTTTCTCCTTCTTCCTCTCCTCTCTGTCTGTCTGTCTGGCTGTCTGTCTTTCGTTCACAACCAGCTAGTGTGTCAGATTTGATTTCTTTAGCCTGTGTGTTTTGAACCGGCCGACTCCGAGCCCTTCTTCTTTACACATGTTGAACATCTGAGCAGACCCCAACAACATAAGTGTGGGTAGAGAAGTGAGTTACTGTACCTTCTGTGCCTCTCCCAGGATATCAAATATTTGCTTAAGTCAATTCGGCGTTATGCCGTCAGATTTTATAAAAAACAAAACAAAACAAAAAAAAAAAACGAAAAGGGTTCATAAGTCTTAATATATACCTCGGTTGTCATTTCCTACTCATCTCTGCTCATCTAGGCAGTCATGATAGATTTTTTTTCGCGCTTTGCTTGTCACAACAATTACCCATTAGTATCCCCCATTTTTTTTTCGCCATTCTCTGACACTTATTTTTTTTTCTTCCTGATTGGCTTCTTATTCTCGTGGCCAAAATAAACACCTGACCTCAACGAAACATCTACATCCCCTTGGTTTTTACAATTCCAGACCTCTTCCCAAATCATTCGAATATTGACGCTTTTTTACTCTGTAAACAATCTTTTATCTTATCCTGGTAGCTTTTTCTCGCTATCAACTGAAGCAACACCGTCTCAATCTCAATTACACATGTGATTTTTGAAATAGTTCGTTTCTTTTTCTTTTCTTTTCTTTTCTTTTTTTTATTTCTTAACTTCTATTCTTTTATTTCTTTTCTTTAATTCTTAATATCTACTGCATAGAAAATTTTGGGCATTATTTGTCTAAATTTCTGAGATAAAGTCTCATAATTTTTATCACGTAGAATATTCGAACTTTTGTCTTCACCTTCATTGTTATATTTACAACGTCTCGGCTGATATGTCCAAAACACATGGCGCAGTGGATAAGACATCTGGTCGGAAAGTCCTTCTGAGTGAAATCATCTGGATGATGCAGGTTCAATCCCAATGTTATATAATTACGGAATGATTTTTTAATATTAATCATTTTTCGTTATTATATTTTTATCATTCAGTTTGGTTGGGCTTTGAACTATTCGGCTCTTAGTTCAGGTGCACAAACATTGGGTACAGTTTACGCTCGTGCGCAGAGGATATGACAATCACAATTGTCATAATAAACCCCAGATAGGAAATAGGACTGGAGTGTGAATGACGTCATACCCGGAAGCGATGGGCTGAGAATTTGGATATTTTGAAAAACACGTCATTTGGGTTTTTACTGTGGGCCAGTCGAGTTGGTAGTTTACTGGGGACCAGTCCAGTTGGTTGTTGAATGGGGTCCGGTCGAGTTGGTAGTCGACTTGGGCCATGTAGACGGACAGTAGAAGTTGAATTCCGACCACGGTGTTGAGAAGTCTTGGTTACGACCGTTGAGGCATACGGTTAAGTTTTTCGGGTCCCGACCAGCGAAGATGAAAGATCTAAAATTCCACGAGATGTGCCGAGCGTTTGAGTTTTGTTACCATAGTATGATACGAAAGACTTTTAAGAATTGTGTCTTTTGCTCTCGTGTCGAAGAACCGAACACAGAAGTCAAGGTTTGGTTCGGTTTGGTTTGGTTTTATGGCATATCAACCTTTGTAGGTTATTTAACGCCAAATCCATTTTTATGTAAATAATCTATTCTATTGAAAACAGTTAAGTTTAGCATAAGTACACAGTTTAATTGTCAAAAACATTTCCATTTCAAACTATTCAAGCAGTTTGATGTAATAATTCAGTTAAGTGTAAATACAGTTTTAATGTCAAAAAACAGTTCTATTTGAAATAATTCAGTTAAGCATAAGCACGCAGTTTAAATGTAAGTACGGTTTAATTGTCAAAAACATTTCTATTTCAAGCTATTCAGTTTAGCGTAAGTATGCCGTTAGTTCTATTTAACCCATAGATAGGGCCCTATCAGGTGCTACCACTCTGGGCCTGAGTGGACCTGGGAGCGATGGCAATGAAGGGGTACTCAGCATTCCCCAAAGCTCCGGCACTGCTGGAACCTCACTATCAGATTGTTTAGTGTCATAACCAGGACACTCGTTGGGGGGGGGATTACCTCTCTGCAGAGGTGCAGTCAGTGTATTCTACAGCCCCAGCTGACTGGGCAATCAGAAGTCAAGAAGTTAATAAACGTTCGTACCTGATCAAGAGTGAGTTCGCCTGTTAATGTGCTGTGTATTTCCCTGTATTTGAATTTGTACATGTGCCGTTGGATTGAGATATCATTGAGATTATGATATCATTATGGCTATGGTTGTGAGTATACAACACCAACAACGAGTAAGATAACAAAGGATATTTACTATAGCTTAACACTTATACTCGGTTATGGTTAACGCAAGCAGAACAATCTACACCCATGCATTAAATAAAGGATTCACTTCGGGGGTTAGTGTAGACTCCCGAGTTCGACATGGAACACCTTAAGAAGGCCGAAGGACGTATCGGCCGAAACGTTGTGAGTAGATCAATGAACATAAAGACAATAGTCCGAATATCCTAAATGTTAAAAAATAAATAGTCGTTAAAGACTTTACATTGACTGGTTGATTTTAACGGCATATCAACCCGTCTACGGTTATTTTATGCCTTGAGGTGAGGGAATTTCGTTCATATATACATTTTTGTGTAATTGTTTTTCAAGATTTTTTTTGGCACACACACAGTTTTGCCGATTTTTTATTTTATTTTATTTTTTTATTTATTTCTTTCTTTATTTCTTTATTTTTTTTGGTGATGGTCTTACTCTTCTGCAAGGGATTCAGTCAAAGGCCCGCTGGCCGGGCTTGTTTGCGAATAAATGCTTGCATTTTTTAAAAGATGGTGTATATGTGGACAGCCCAATCGGCTGGGGGTGTGGAATATGTCAACTACGTCTCTGCAGAGGAATAAGACCCCCTTCTAACAAGCGATCTGAATATGACGCTAAACTTCATCTGATGGTCCTGCAGCTTGGGAAGATGTGGAGTACCCTATCATTGCTATTACTTCCAGTTCCACTCTGATTCGGAATGGTGCTAACTTTAGGATCCCATCTATGAGTCAAATATAACAGTTCAACCATTTAATAGTGTGCAAACAAATGACTGATGTTATACTTGAATTTTTAGTGTTACACTAATAATTGTATTTAATATTCATCATTTGTTTGCACACTGTTAAATGGCTTCAAGCTATCTAACATGAATAATTCTATTTAATATTCATCCTTTGTTTTCACGCAGTTAAGTGGCTTGAAGTATAGCTATTTAAAATAAATAATTCTTTTTAATATTTATTCCTTGTGCTCAGTTAAATGGTTTCAATTATTGCTATTTAACACTAATATTTCTATTGAATATCAACCATACGTTTGCGCACAGTTAAACGGTTTTAATTAATTCTATTTAACAATTATAATTGCGCTATATAAATAATTTGAATACAGCGTAATGGTTTCCATTGTAAATGAGTGAACAGTTCTATTTAACCCATAGTTGGGATCCTAACAGATACAACGAATCTGGATCAGAGTGGAACTGGCAGTAATAACAATGAAATAGTACTCCACATCTTCCCAAGATGCTGGACTGTAGCCTCACTATCGTTGGTGCTGGTCTTATCCGAGGATCGGTTGCCGTATTCTGCAGCCCCGGTCGACAATGGGGGAAAGGAAGAGACGAAAGTTTTTTTATGAAATGATTGGGAAATAAATATTTGCACTCTTGTTCTATTTTTCTATTGTCTCTACCATACCGCAATCAGTTGTTACAGTATAGGCAGTCTCAATATACATGGTTACATAGAGTGTCTCAATAAACATGATTATATAGCGTGTCTCAATAAACATGGTTATATAGTGTGTCTCCATATACATAGTTATATAGGCTGTCTCAATATAAATGGTTATATAGGCTGTCTCAATATAAATGGTTATATAGTGTCTCAGTATACATGGTTGTATAGGCTGTCTTAATATAAATGGTTATATAGACTGTCTCAATATAAATGGTTATATAGTGTGTCTCAATATAAATGGTTATATAGTGTGTCTCAATATAAATGGTTATATAGTGTGTCTCAATATACATGGTTATATTGGCTGCCTCAATAAACATGGTTATATAGGCTGTCTCGTTATACATGGTTATAGAGTGTTCCTCAATATGCATGGTTATATAGGCTGTCTCAAAATAAATGGTTATATTGTGTGTCTCAATATAAATGGTTATATAGTGTGTCTCAATATAAATGATTATATAGTGTGTCTCAATATAAATGGTCATATAAGCTGTCTCAATATAAATGGTTATATAGTGTGTCTCAGTATACATGGTTATATAGTGTGTCTCAATATAAATAGTTATATAGTGTGTCTCAATATAAATGGTTATATAGTGTGTCTCAATATACATGGTTATATATGCTGTCTCATTATACATGGTTATATAGTGTACCTCAATATATAAATGTCTTAATATAAATGGTTATAGAGACTGTCTCAATATAAATGGTTTTTGGCTGTCTCAATATGAATGGTTATATAGTGTGTCTCAATATACATGGTTATATAGGCTGCCTCAGTAAACATGGTTATATAGGCTGTCTCAATATACATGGGACCTATTTGACTTCTCATAATTCTACTAATAATAATGTTGTGTTTTTTTTGTTTCAGATTCGAAAATACTTGTAGTATACTATAACAACTATTAATCCTCGATCACAAAGTCTTGGACAAGAGAGGAAAACATATTTTGCGTCACTACTTATTTGGAGACATAAACCATTCAAAACTGTTTCAAAATATAGATGCAATTAATATGATAATGATTTATTACTGAGATATATATATATATATATATATATATATATATATATATATATATATATATATGTATTTATGTATGTATATATGTGTGTGTGTATAAGGATGCAACGTGAATGAGAAAGATGGCAATTCTATCTAACTTAGTGCTTGCATATATATATATATATATATATAGAGAGAGAGAGAGAGAGAGAGAAAGGGGAGAGGAAGAGAGAAAGAAAAATGAGAACCCAATACAAGTGTTCCCGAGCCACATTAAATACTAATTAAACCAAAAGAAAACAAAATTTTCTTCAACTTTTGATTGATCAAAATGACCCTTTTTGGTCACTATCACTGCATTACAGATTCTCGGTTTTATTTCCACCAAATACTAGCGGTAGACTGAAGATAATTCTGCCCAGCTATCCTGAAAGTGTTGCCAGAGATTTGTCACACTTGTGGATTGTTTAGCTCTGATTCATCGCTCAAGATCACCCGACACCACTTCAATTTGATTCAAATCCGCTGATTGAGCCAGCAAAAACATCAGTTGAAAGGCATGCTGTTCCTCTTTGCTTTTAATGTACCTATGGCAGGGTTTACTTGTATGCTTTGGGTCATTATCTTGCATGAAAACAAATCTTTGACCCACAAGCCACGTTTTAGATGGAATCACGTGATGCTTTAATATACCGTGATAGCCGATCAGATTCAATTTTCCCTTCACCTGGTGCAAATCCCCAACTTTGCAAACGGTAAAAGCCCTCCCCCTTCACTTCGCCGTACATAGACCCAACTATTTGACCCAAAGATTTTGAACTTTGTCCAGTGTTTGTGTGCCTTGGCCCACTAAAGCCTTTTGACATTATTTTGCTTCCTCAACAGTGTTTTCTTGACTGTAATTCTGCCATATAGGCCAGCTCCACAGAGTCTTCTTCTCCTTACAATGGATGCTGACACATTTTTTTCACGATATTGGTTCAGTTGTGCAGTGATGTTAATTACAGCCAGCCTTCTGTCTCGCAAGCTGGTTATTCTGATAAAATTGTCCTCTGCTTAGGTAAAACAGGTAGTATCAAGCAAGCAGTAATTTAACACAATATATTCTAATGTGAATTCAACTGCTGGTATAATGGAACTTTTAGAAAAAAGTTTTATTCAAGCTCAGTACTAGAGAAGAAATTCTCCTTCAAGTCAATTTTTCAAAAGAAATCTGGTTATACTTTGGTCAAAGTTACTAAGGAAGGCTTGAACTAAGTATAATGAATAAAAATATTGTGGTGATTAACTTGTTCAATTAAAAATAACCATTTTAGGATGAAAAATAAAAATAAAAAACATTTTCGGACAAATAAACCCTGTATCTAGTGGTTGGATTCAACAATTTCAAGAAGTTCTCTTACTCCAGGTCTCACTAAGAACAAGTGCTCTTACTCCACGTCTCACTCATAACAGGTTCTCTCACTCCTGGTATCACTCAGAACAGGTTTTCTAACCCGAGGTCTCGCTAATAACAGGTGCTCTCACTTACTGCAATCTCAAGCAGCAAGTTATGCTAGCTTGCCCGATATCAGCGTAAAGGTTGATCTTTTAGTTGCCTCATGTTATTGTCTTGCAAGCGAGATTTAATAATTTTGCTGATTTTCCCAACTTAAAAAAATGTCTAAATTAACAAAAAATTAAGAACTCCTGATTTATGCCAACAACCAGTTCTCAGGATGAATGAAATTCCAAGAACTAGTCCTTGCGAACCGGTTTAAACACTCTGAACCCCATCATTTGTTCCCTCTAAGCTCAGGTGCTAATATTATCAATAGAGTTAATGTGCTCAAGAGTTATAGGGCAACATTTACCGCGACTTTTCAATTCGTAACCATTAAAAAAATCAACGTAGAAAATCTAATAAATCTGTTTACTTTATGGACGAAGAAAAATGAATATTTTCACCAAAGAAGAACTTTTCTTCAAGACGAGAAAAAGACATAAACCTTTCAAAATGGAAGCAAAACTTCTGCATTGAATTTATACAGAAAAAAAACTGAAAGATTATAAGAATATAATTACCCACTCGACAGTCAAGTTATAATCACTTCTCCCATTTCAGCTAAAATTCCAACGTTTCAGTAAACCCACCTCCCAAAATAACACCCTCACCCGTTTATATATATATTTATATATGCTTACATGCATACATACATACATAGATATACATATATACATATCTATATATGTTTATATACATATATAAGTAAAGTTGCCGACAGAAGTTGAGAGCGACCCAAAGTCGAGAGCGACCCAAAGTCGAGAGCGACCCAAAGTCGAGAGCGACCCGAAGTCTTCATTTTCAGTAACTACTACACAGGAGCGTTGGCGAGGGTGCTACTCCGTTCCCTGGATTACTCCACTTACCCTTGATGCGTACCTTATAATGCTGAGTACTAAGCAAGAAGGCGCTAAATGTAATATTTTGAGTCTTTGCTGTGACTCGATCGGGGATTGATCCCCAGTCTTTCCGGACATTGGTGACTTCTCTTACCATTAGGCTATTATATACATATGTATACTTATATTTATATAATTTCAATTATATGTACACACATACACACATACATACGTAAGTGGAGCAGACCTTTAGGATCAATGGTTTACGTACCTGACTGAAACATTTTAGTAAGCGAGTTCGAACTCTTGTCACGCTATTACGTTTACTTTCTGATTAACATCATTGGGAAAGGCATGAACACTCTTATCCCCGACTCCAGCTTTAGTTGAACTATTCTCCTTCTATACAGCTGGCTTTGACATTAAATGGCCTACAAAGGTTGATATGCTATTTACCGAACGAAACCAAATTATATATATATATATATATATATATATATATATATATATATACGAAGTGCATACGATTAGTTTCCAGACTTTTTTCGTATGGGCAGATTTATTGATAGTACACACATGAAACTCAAAGTAATCCCCCTCCGGCTACAATGCACATATTATACCGTTCCAACAACTTCTGGAAGGCCCCATGAAAATCCTCTTGTGTGAGCGTGTCAATGTCCTTCGTCACAGCCTATTTCATCTCCTCAATTGCCTCATAACGACAGCCTCTGAGCTTAGGGAATAAGCAAAAGTCACAGGGAGTGAGGTCTGGACTATAGGGAGGTTGAGGAACTGTCTTGGTACCCATCTTGGTCAAATAGTCTGTGACAAGGATGGAGTTGTTGACTGGTATATCGTTCTGGTGGAAATGCCACTGACCCGATTTGAAGAGTCCTGGCCTCTTCCCAAGGAATCTCTTGCTGAACTCCCTTAAAACCTCAACATAGTAAGCCTAACCCTAACCCTTTGGCCAAACAACTCTGGTGTATTGACTGCCTTACTCCTTCCACACCTCTTATTATCCCTCACAGACTCCCTGGCTTCCTTGAATCTCTTGTGCCACTCAAAAACTGATGCTCGATCCATGCAAGATGCCCGAAAAACAGTCTGAAGCATTCCATACGTTTCTGTGGCATCAATTTTTACAAGTTTAAAACAGAATTTTATTGCATATCATTCTTCTAAAGTGTCAGATTGCATTTTTGAAATTCCCCAGCTGTGACAATCAGGTTTTAGTAGGGTGTATTCCAATTGCTGCTGTAGCTGTTCATTTGAACCTGAGATAATAAAAATTGGTCAGTCATCTCATAAGATGTATAGCAGATACATAATGAATTTTCAAGAGACTACAACAATTTTAAATGCCCATACGAAAAAAGTCTGGAAACTTATCGTATGCACCTCGTATATATATATATATATATATATATATATATATATATTGGCAGCATTTCTTCATTAATACAAATTTCGTTGAATATAATAGACATTTTCTGTCTATATATTTTGTTGTTGATCCTTTCATATTGCTGTATTGATTTTATAGTATTCGGCGGGAATTGATTCATATATTTTCCATAATTATTTATTTCCCAAGTACTTTCTGCCCGACTTTGGGCCATCATCAGGGGAGGATGTATTACAAAAGTGATGAAACTTTTGTATGTACATTACTTTTTTGTAAGAAGAAGAGCGTCTGGGCCGTCGCAGTGTGAAGCGTTCACTTTTAAAATTGTTCTATAAATAGTGTCAGGAGCAAAAGACATTAGCACTGGTTTGAAAATTAATTCCGTTAATTTTGGGTTGCATGTTTCTAGTTTGTAGTGCTTCAAGAATCTCTAGTTTTTGTTTGTTATGCACTACAATTATAAATCAGACGAAAAAATATTAAAAACACTGATTCATAGAAATATACTCCCCACTGATCCTAATAAAAAATAACCCTCTTTAGTCAGAATTATTCTGATGATCTAGTTGGTGAAACCGAGGTAGGCGACTTCTGGCTCTTTAGGTATTTAAAATTTATCTCTACTTAGTGTATTGAGCACTTTTACGTCTCAGCTTAGATGATTCTATCGGTGTTTTTGTTTTTGCTTTTTTGACTAGCCATTGTGGTGCTGCTTGATTATTTTCAAGTTGTACGAATGTTTTTAGTCTTTTTTTAAAAGTTTTTTTTCCCTGATATCAGTTTGTGTACGTCGCTTTTTATTTACAAATTGTATCATTTGGGTTTTTCACGCCGTCAGAATTATAGAATAGGAATAAAAACAAAAAATAATATATATATATATATATATATATATATATATATATATATGTGTGTGTGTGTGTGTGTGTGTGTGTGTGTGTGTGTGTGTGTGTGTGTGACAATACACCGCCGGCCGACCCTCACTATCTCAACCAACGAAACTACTCACTTACGGACAAATACCCTTGGGAAAGGTATGAACCCCCTTATCCTCCCAGCTATGTGTTTAATAGAACCACTACTGTTCTTCTAGGAGAATAGCTTTGGCATTAAATAACCTACAAAGGTTGATATACCATTAAACAAAGAAACCGAAACCGAAACCGATACAGCAGAACCTTGAACAGCTGGGAACGTGAAGACAACGAATGAAGAGAAACGAACAACATAGCGACAAGAAATTACAAACTGAACGAAGTTGCGACTGAGAACAAAGAAAGGAGCCGGACGATAAACAATAGAGTAATCAGTTAGGACAACGTAAAAATATACTTGATATAAACCAGAATGTAACTGTATAAAAATCAAATGAAACGGTATACGTCTTGGCTCGCACCAGACAGGACTCGACACAGGGTCATTTTATAGTAGAAGTTTGGGGAGGGGGAGGTTGCACACGAGCCGAGACTCATGCCCTGCTGGACTATGCTGGTCATTGGATCACAAGGTGCAATGTGAACGATGCTAGCCTTTGCCAAGTCTCTCAGCACGTATGCCAGGTAACCTTGCTGGTCATAGGAGTACTAGATCCGAAGGTTCAGTGCTATGCTTGTCATTAAACCTTCGTCCCCACGAAGGTAGCTCATCTGGCAGCGGGGGGGGGGGGGGCAAGAAAAGAAAAGGCTGTAAAAATAGATGAAGCGTTCAATTTCTTATAATTTATGAATAATTACCGTCGTCTCTATAATTTGGACTGCCTAGAAAAGATCAAGGACACTCTACGTTTGCAATGTTTTACGAATACTGGGCGAAGTATTTTGCGTTAACTACATATCTGCAAAAAAAAACTCAAATAAGCATATATTTGCAACAGTAGTAAAAATCGGACAGAGCTGTAAGAAGAAAAACTGCAAGTGATGGCAGTTCTGATTGCACTCGATGAGCGTTTGGAGGCTAGAGAATTGATCCTAAGATTGTGCATGTTAGTTTACCCTCAAGAGCAGACGCCCAAGCAAAATAAACATTTCAACTGAAAGGAAATACAATTCATTTATTAGAGGCTGGTGTACCAAAAGAGTTGGCATTTGATTCCCCTTTTTCTCTCAATATATATATACATATAAGTGCATGTATATATGTATACCTATCTGTGTGTGTGTGTGTGTGTATATAGTTGGGCAGCAGTCTTTCATTTAAGCATGTTTGATTAAATAATAAAGACACATTTTGTCTATATAATTTTATTAAGATACTTTCAAGTTTCCTGATAAGTGACTTGGTTGGTTTGGTTTCTTCGTGGGTTATTTAATGTCAAAGCCATTCTCCTAGAAGAACAGTAGTGGTACTATTTTACCCATAGCTGGGAGGAAAAAGGGGTTCATACCTTCCCAAGGGTATTTGTCCGAAAGTGAACGTAATAGCGTGACTGGAGTGCGAACTACGCAGTCCATCGCTTTAACCATTATACCACGAGGATACCACTATAAGTGTCTTGGTTTTAGGTTGGAGTGATTGGAATTTCAAGAGGTCTTAATGATTCTAGCTCCCTTGGCTTACATCTTAAAACCCACTCAATTCCCAAATCCAAATTTTGAAAAATTCTTGTTAAAAGCAGCACTATTATAGCACACACGAACATACATTCAGCAGCTATGTGAGGATACGGGATGTTGTCCTGAAGACTTGCCAGGGGCGATGAACGATAGGGAGGAGTGGCGAGAGAGGGTCAGGGATATCCGTGCTACCAGCGCGACATGATGATGATGATGATGATGATGATGATGACTAATCTTTGAAGCCCTACATATAAAAACAAAAAAAAAAACAAAAAAAACTTGAATCAATAGAATTAATTTTGAAAATAGCGACATTTTGAAATCCTTTTTAGTTTTTTTTTAATATTCTATTTTTCTTGATAATATTCTAGTTCTGTTGATAGCGTTCTATTTTTAGATTTGTTCGATATCATTGGCATCTTATTTTTATCCAACTTTGCGTTTACGTAATTTTGTAAAAACACTTTTTACACATGCAAACAACCCCTGACGACGGCCTATGAAAGGTCCGAGAGAGCTCGGGACAATTTTGGTAAATTCATCCAATAATTCCAACCATAACTCAAAACACTTATCAGGAAACTTGAAAGGATCTTAATAAGATTATATCCACAAAAGGTGTCTTTATTTTTTAATCAAACGTATATATGTTGTTATTCCGTAAGCTCTGGATAGTTGTGGCACGAGGCCGAATATACGGGGCGCCTAGTGAGACTCGAGTTCACGAGTTATGGCTTACTTGTCTCGTTTGCTTACTATTACACCACAGAAATGGTAACCTATGACTCTTCTTTCTGGTTTAGGCTTATAACTTAGTGTTATACAACTTGATTGATAAGTGACCCCTACTTTAAATGAATGAAGATTTGGTTCTAAGGCATATCAACCATTTTAGTTCGTTTAATGCCAAATTTATTTTTATACCCATCAAGGTCTATTTCAAACAATTCAATTTAGTATAAGTACACTGTTTAGTCCTGTTTGATGTGAAGATAGGGCCCTATCAGGTGCTACCACTTCGGGTCAGAGAGGACCTTGGAGTAATGGGAATGAAGGAGTACTCTGCATTCCCCAGAGCACCATTACTGGAGGCTCACCATCAGATTGCTTAATGTCATATCCAGGACACTCGTTAAGGGAGACTTACCCCTCTTCAGAGATGTAGTTGGTGCATTCTGCAGCCCCAGCTGACTGGTCCATCCTAGTATAAAGTTTTTCTGAATGATTACTAAACTACATATATATATATATATATATATATATATATATTTCTTTAAGAAAAAACAAAAACCGGTCAAATTAGGATTATAAATTTATTTCCATCCTGTTATGGGTTTTGATATAAATCAAAAACACACACAAAAAAAAACACAAACTAACAGTACGTCTTCAGATCTTATGGATAAAATGATTCAGAAAAGACACTGGAAAGAAGGGTGGGAGGGGATAGAAGAGGGATGAAGAGTTTTCTCCTCATTTAGCCCACTTCCGGTTTTTTTTATTTATTGCCGGTTCGAATTATAGTAAATTAATTTTTTAATTTTAATTTTTTAAATTCTAAATACATTTTGACTTAAAACTCCAAAGGTAAATGAATAAAAATAAATTAATATAAAAAAAATGAGAAGAAACCATGTGATGTGTACGTACTCTCCAATGGAAAGATAACTGAATTAATAGGCACGAAAATAAAATTTGAAAATAAGAAAATTTAATTTTAAATTTTGAATTCAATTTAATATAAGTATAACTGTATCCTTACGTAAAGTTATTAAAGAAAGTTGTATTTATCTAAATTAGTATTAAATCTGGAGTTTTGTGTGGCTCAGTTTGTTTAAATGGGAAAAAAAAGAAAATGCATGTTTCAAATATGTTTGATTTTCCAATACTTGTGTATGCACAATATTCTTGGTAGTTCCAGTTTCCGTGTAGATAAAGAGATTGTCTGGATTGCCGACTCTGGAACAGGCAACATATGATTGCCCATGCGAGAAGCAATCAGTGTGTAAATATAAGCCACACAATTCTAAAGATTGTCCCTGTGCTTTGTTGATCGTGATTGCAGATGCCAATCGAATTGGGAATTGCAATCTCTTAAATTGAAATGACATATCTGTTGGAATCATTGGAATTCGCGGCATGGGGACATCTTCACCTTTGAAAGGCCCTGTCAAAATTTTTGCTTCTATGATGTTGGTCATCAATTTTTTTTATTGAAAGACGTGTGCCATTACAAAGCTTGGGCTGGTTAATATTTCGCAACATGATGATTGGCACACCATAAAATATTTATCAAAAAACAAAATAAATGGGATATCAATAAGGAAGAAAAAAATTTAAGAAAAAGGTTTTAGAATAAAAAGAAATTTACTTACTACTGAACCAACGAAATATGGTTAAAAGTTTAGTGTCTCTGTCTAAGTTAACCAAAAAAGAAAGAAAAGTGATAAAGCAGAAAATAAATCACGTGGAAAACGGAAGTAATATTTACCTTCACAATTCACGTTCAGCTTTTCTCGGAGAAAAATGACTTATTAAAAATATTTTTTTTTAATTATTGTAATATTTTTGGATAATAAGTATATAAAAACACCCCTGAATTCGAATAAAAATACTCTCAGAAAATTTTAAACCAATTAGTGGTATAAAACTGGAGATTATCGGTTAGTAACAAACATTTACATTTTTATTTATATAGATTCATTAGAATAAAAAGAAATTTAAACGAAATATGGTTTAAAGTTTACTGTCTCTGTTTAAGTTAACTAAAAAAGAAAGAAAAGTGATAAAGCAGAAAAAAAATTCACGTGTAAAATTCTTGGAAAACGGAAGTAATGCTTACCTTCACAATTCGCGTTCGGCTTTTCTCGGGGAAAAAAACCACTTATTAAAAATATTTTTTTAATTATTGTAATACTTAGGATATTAAGTATATAAAAACACGCCCGTATTCGAATAAAATACTCTCACACAATTTTAAACCAATTAGTTGTATAAAAGTGGAGATTATCGGTTAGTAACAAACATTTACATTTTCATTTATATAGATTTTTGGATATTAAGTATATAAAAACACATCGGTATTCGAATAAAATACTCTCACAAAATTTTAAACCAATTAAAAGAAAGAAAAGTGATTAAAGCAGAAAAAATTCTCGTGTAAAATTCTTGGAAAACGGTTTAAGAAAGAAAACTTTTAAATGGATGTCTTTCGTTGAAGAATGTTGAAAAAAGAAAAGAAAATATTTTGTAAACAATTCGTTAGAATAAAAAGAAATTTACTTACTACTGAACCAACGAAATATGGTTTAAAGTTTACTGTCTCTGTTTAAGTTAACCAAAAAAGAAAGAAAAGTGATGAACGCAGAAAAAAAATTCACGTGTAAAATTCTTGGAAAACGGAAGTAATGTTTACCTTCACAATTCGCGTTCGGCTTTTCTCGGAGAAAAAACGACTAATTAAAAATATTTTTTTCAATTATTGTAATATTTTTGGATAATAAGTATATAAAAACACCCCTGAATTCGAATAAAATACTCTCAGAAAATTTTAAACCAATTAGTGGTATAAAACTGGAGATTATCGGTTAGTAACAAATATTTACATTTTTATTTATATAGATATATTGTTTTTTCCTATATTATAGTTACTTACAGTCAAATTCCATTCCATTTTTCTCTAATATCTTGTCTATTGAAAAAAACTATTTTTTTCATTTTCAATATAAATATGGGAGCCGCCTTTGGAGTCAGGTTTATCGTCATTAGATATGGCAGCCCGAGTTCAAAACCTGGACGATGCAGTTTGCATTTCACATAGCGCTAATACACTTGGGAAAGGTATGCATTTAACTATTCTCTCTTCAGCTATGGGTAAATAGTGGGGAAAGCAATACTCTTCAACCTTGGTATGGCAACCTATATGAGAGAAGGAAAACTTTGAACTAAAACCAGTTAAACTCCGCTTAAAAATGCCCTTGGGTCACATCGAGCTGATGCAGAGCGATTAGAATATATATATATGTATATATATATATATATATATATATATATATATACACACACACATATATATATATATAGAGAGAGAGAGAGAGAGAAAATAGAGAGAGACTCGGTATGTAAGTAAAGTTGGCCACCTTAATCGAGGGTGACCCGAAGGTTCCCTTTTTTAATAGCTACTACACCGAGGTGTAGGGAAGGGTGCAACTCGATTCCCTGGATTGCTCCACTTTACACTTATCTTTTTTGCCAATTGCTAAGCAAGGCAGTATCAAGTACCATTTTTGAGTCTGGTATGACTCGACCTGGGATTCAACCGCCGTTTCCCGGACCATTGGCGAACACTCTACTCATTAGGCCAATGGCTCGGTTTGTAATACTGTCTTAATATTGTTTGTTATATTTTGAAGTGTCAGAGGGAAGGTGGTATTATTCGCCCTTTTTAAACATTTCGATCAATTGTCCTTATAATCATTCAAATTGTCCTTATAATCGTTCAAATTGTCCTTATAATCATTCAAAAGTTATGAGTTATTAATTTCATGACTTGAACCAACGTTTTCTCTCTCTCTCTCTCTCTATATATATATATATATATATATATATTAGGGTAGGTCGATTCTGGAACTGTAAAAAGAATAACGTAGTGAAAATTGCAAAATAACATCAGAAATTACCCCACGAAATATTTTTTTCCAAAATTTTGTATTTTTTGCGAAATTGCATTTAAAGACATAATATTTTGCGATTTTAGTCGTGATATTGGTGACGCTGGAAACCTGTATCCATAAAATTAAAACTGAGACTAAAGGAAAATTGAATAATAAAATTTATTAAATAATTCATATTTTTATCCATTTTCATATTATGTTTAATCAAATGACCAAAATAAAAAAAATAAATAAATGAAATACATTAAAATATATACTTTAAAATACATATAATGACTTACTAAACCTCGTTTTATTTACCGGATATTTTTTCGGCTTTCACCGGTGGTAACTATCTCTCCGGAGTACTTCGGTTTGTTTATGTTTTTTACCCTTATAATTAACGCAAATATATATATTTCGCAAAGTAGACATACTATTAAAATATTTAAACATTTTATAATTATTGTAATTAATTTATATTTTAAAATTTAGTGTTTTTTTAAGTGAAAAGTCGGTTTACGAGTTAATTTTGGAACTAAACAGTACAATACTGTTGTTTGGTAAGTAAACATTATTACTTTTTTTTTAATGAATTTCGAAATTTATTTACAATTTTTTAAAAATATCTTCGTGTATTTTCAGACAATATATATATATTCCTTTTACAGATATTTTGATTAAAAAATGGCAGGAAAAAACACTGGAGTTTCCAGTCGAAATAAAGGTGCAATTAAATTTTCAGGTTTACCATCACCATTGGATAAAACTGAGACAGGAACTTGTCTACAAAAAACTCAATACAGCTATTTTTTAATGAACACTTATCCCCACCTTTCTTGTTTAGGTATTTCTAAATTAATAGCAAAGGACGTGATAGATATTTGAATGGCTGTCAACCCTCGTTTGCCTTTGTTAAAGGAAATTAGTGTTGTCAACAAGGTGAAAATTCTATGCTTTCAGAAGGCAAGGCAAATAAGTAGGAAACATCTACCAGCTGCCCAAATAAAATTCTGGAAGTAAAAGTTGGATACATTTTTTGATATATCATCATGTTCGTGCAACCTGCCAATTTTAAGTTGGGACAATATTAATGTCAAATGCACCAAAGAAAATTGCCAGACTAAGCACATCATCTGCACTTGTCCTCTGACAAAAAAGCCAACAAAAAAGTATGAAGATATCCCCACCAATAGCTTCAACATTATATGTTCAGGGTGATTCTTCCCATTCTTACACATCTTCTCCAAGTGATGAAACAGAGGATTATAAACAGCTAGATAGTCCTCTCCAAGTGCTTTATAACCTCACAAAAATTCGAAGGTATACTCCGAGTTAGTTAGGGGTGATATATTTTCTAATCTTGGGGCCAGCCTTGCCCATGCCTTGCTCTTGGATTTGAGGGCTATTGGCCTTTTTATCCCTAGTATAGATATAAAGAATATCTATATGGATAACTGTAAAATAGAGCAAAGGTTAAAGTGAAAACAAATGCCTATGAAAAGCATAACGAAAATGTGGAGAATCTTCTTTGTATAGGAGTTGATAGGAGGAAAAAGACACACTACACTACAGGGAATCAGTGGAGGAAAATGGAAGTAAAATTCTGAAAAAAGCCAAAGGACCTAATGCCACTTGACAATCACAAAGAAGACACCAAATGAGAGTATATAGTTGACTCACAGGGTTCTTCCTGATATTGGTGCCACTGGTACACTATTAAGGCTGTCCTTGTTGACAACACGAATGCAAATACAGGCTGTGAAGGTGGACTTGTTACACTTTTAGAAAAAAAAAATAAAAAGAAATCTTCACACAACTGGTTGCTCCTTACATCAAAATGAACTTCCATTTAGAACTCTATTCAAACATTTAGATGGTACCACAAAAAGCCACACTACATTCAATGGTCCATTGGGTAAATTATGTGCAAATGATTGCCATAATTTACCCCCAAAATTTTTTTCAGCTGTTGAGAATCCCCTGGAGTTTAATTTTGGAATGAAAGATATGGATAGCCTTAGTAGTGACCAAAAACAACTCTATGAATATACAGTTGGTATTTCTAGAGGTAAGGTGGACCCTAGATTTGCATCGTGGAAAATTGGTCCATTAAACCAGGCAAGGTGGTTAACTTTGGCCATCAGGCTCATGTGCCTATGGACTCGTGGGGCATATCCTCAGAATCTTTCGACCAAACTATATAATTTGATAAATTTTATTGTGAATGTTTATGCTATTTGTTGGTTTGATATAAAAAAAGTAACAAGTTCCATCACCAGCAAATTTATATTTATAATATGATTGACAGGATACGAAAGAAACCAATTGAGGTTCAAAGGATTACATTAAAAGACCTCCAGTATAATGCCTTTGCATTACTTCTGGAGAATGTTTTATTTTTAATGGTGAAATTTGATGAACCTGAAGTGAGAGAAAAGGGTGTAAAATGAATTTTGGCCATTAGGTACGTTTATATCTATTCATACAAAACTGGTTGAAGTACTTGTGCCACTTTATTGAAACATTTTAAAGATTACATCTGATTTCACCACATATTATTAAAGCAGAACAAATTGCATTTAAAAATTAAACTCAAATTATTTTTATATTCTTTCAGAAGAGGGAAGCCAGTCAAGAAAAGATTTTAAAAGATCCCAATGATCAACTTTAAAGTTGTGCACTGGACTGATTTAATTGATTTGTCAGTCAATGGAGTCTGTGAGCCACCACTCACACTAGACTTTTCTGACGATGAATTACAGAATTCATTGTTAACTGGTGAAAAGATTAACTTGCCAGATTTCCCTTCACATTTCCAAGGTGTGGAACGGGCAGTTAAGTTAGTAACGGAGGCTTCTCCATCCGTGTATGGCTTTGAAGCAAGGCACCAGGACATACTTGCAAAAGTTTTGTGCCAACAACTGAGACCAGCGTTTTCATCTAAGGGCTCATATATGGAACTATTTGATTCCATATATTAAAAATTATTAAACAATTATTTGTTTTTCCATATTTGTTTATTTGTTGTATTTCAATTCATATCAGGAAAAAGTTTTTTTCAATATATTCGAATATTACTGCTTGAATAATAGCATTTTAGATTCGACACAGGTAAAGCAGGGTGGGGTAGGGGTTCAGTTTTCAATTTGAAGTTTTGTTATAATTTATTTATTATATTTCCATAAAATAAAATAAGATTACCTAATTTAAATACTGAAATTGTTTGGTTTTTACATCAATATTTAGGCCAAATCTGGCAAAATCGAGGACTTTTCTGTACGTGTTTATTCAAAATCTTTCATGCCAAATTAGCAAAAAACCGTTGAAGATTCAGATCTAATTTTTGGTATGAGTATTTAAAAGGTATATACACAACTTTCAGTGCATTATTCTTTTTGATATTAAAAAAAAAGTGAAAAATCAACCTACCCTAATATATATATATATATATATATATATATATATATATATATACTACACGTCCACCTTCTAGAAAGGCCTTTGACTCCATTCAAAGAGGAAAGATGGAGCAAATACAACTCGCCTACGGCCTACCCAAAAAAGCCACCGCAACCATACTGATGCTATATAAAAACACGAAAGTAAAAGTCCGATCCCCTGATGGAGACACAGACTATTTCGACATTGTAACAGGTGTGCTGCAAGGAGACACATTAGCTCCATACATCTTTTTCATCTGTCTAGACTACGTGCTTAGAACGTCTATTGATAAAATGAAAGATAACAGCTTCAAGCTGGCAAAGGAAAGAAACAGAAGATATCCCGCACAAGCAATTACGCACGTGGACTACGCCGATGACGTAGCGCTTCTGGCAAATACACCGGCTCAAGCCGAAACCCTGCTACATAGTCTGGAACGAGCAATTGCAGGCATATCCCTCTATGTCAACGCAGACAAGGTGGAATAGATGTGCTTTGATCAAAGTGGCGACATCTTCACACTAGATGTTGGTTCTCTGAAACTAGTGGACAAGTTCACCCACCTAGGAAGTAGTGTCTCATCAACCGAAAAAGGCGTCAACACGCGACTAGCAAAGACATGGGAAGCCTTGATAGACTATCGGTCATATGGAAGTCAGACCTGACCGATAAAAAGAAACAAAGTTTTTCCAAGCAGTGATCGTATCGATACTGTTGTATGGATGCACTACATAGACGCTAATTAAACGTATGGAGAAAAAGCTTGACGGCAATTAGGCAGCATCCGACAAAGCAGTAGCTGTACAGTCATCTACCACCCATCTCGAAAACTATCCAAGTTAGACGAACCAGACATGCAGGACACTGCTGGAGAAGTGGGGACGAACTCATAAACGACGTACTCCAGTGGACCCTTTCACATGGACGATCAACTAGAACCTATATACAACAGCTCTGTGCTGATACAGGATGTTGCCTTGAAGACCTGCCAGGAGCTATGGACCATAGA
Organism: Sepioteuthis lessoniana; assembly: GCA_963585895.1. Classification (NCBI taxonomy): domain Eukaryota; kingdom Metazoa; phylum Mollusca; class Cephalopoda; order Myopsida; family Loliginidae; genus Sepioteuthis; species Sepioteuthis lessoniana. The sequence continues at coordinate 29,894,545 of OY757917.1, forward strand.
GACAGGTGGCAAGAGAGATCTATGCTGGCAGCACGACATGATAATGGTGATGATGATATATACTGACATTTAATGTTGCATCATTAACATTCTTAGGCATAATTCTTCCAAAATTCCACACTACTATACAAAAATGAAAAGATGTAGAAATATAAAATGAACACACACACACACACATATATAGATGAATACATAAATACACATATATATATATATATATATATATGTGTGTGTGTGTGTGTGTGTGTGATTATATATATATATGCGTGTGTTTATCAAATATTTCTTCATCTTTTCATTATTGTATATGCAGATATAGTGCTTCTTGCAAATACACCTACCTAAGCCAAATCCCTGTGACATAGTCTGGAGCAGGCAGCAGGAGGCATTGGTCTCCATGTGAATGCAGACAAAACAGAGTACACATTTTAATAAAAACAGATATCTCCACTCTAAATAGTGATTCTCTGAAATTAGTGGACAAGTTCACGTACTTGGCTAGCAGCGGCTCATATGTGCCTAGCGAAGGCATGATCAGCTATCGATAGGTTATCGATCATATAGAAGTCTCCCTTATCCGATAAATAAAATAGAAGAAGGGGCACAGCCACAAGCGGTGTTTGTGTCACTTCTACTTCATGGATGAACCACATGGACTCTGACTAAGCGTGTAGAGAAAAAGGTAGACGGTAACTGCACAAGAATGCTATGAGCTGTAGTAAACAAATCTTGGGAGCAGTATCCCACGAAACAGCAGTTGTACGGCCACCGACCCCCTATCTCTAAAACTATTCAAAAGATGAACAAGGCATGCGGGATACAACTGGAGAAGCAAGGATGAACTCATAAGTCACATTCTCTTATGGACCTCTTCACGTGGACGTGCAAGTGTTGGCCGACTAATAAGAACTTACTTATGATTATTCTGTACGGACACAGGATATAGTCTAGTAGACTTGCCAGAAGTTATGGATGATAGAGACGAGTGGATAGAGAGAGAGAGAGAGAGAGAGATAGAGAGAGAAAGAATTCGTGCTAGGAGTGCTACTTGATGATAAATATATCATCATCATCATCATGTCGTGCTGGTAGCACGGATATCCCTGACCCTCTCTCGCCACTTTTCCCTTTCGAAAATCATTTCAGTATCAGTATCAGAAGATAGTTGAAAATATTGAAAGTCTGACTAAAGTACCTTAATCCTGGACTTTAACTAAGTTAAAACTTAAGAAAACTTAAATTAAAATTACAACCCCCTCCTTTTCTTTTCGTACACATGGGCAGCAGCATGATGTACGTAAAGGTATTTGAATAAACCCATTGACGACCAAACTCAATACCTAAACAGGTACTGGACGTGAGTTTGACGACTTAACGCTTAGGATCGTTAGTTCGATTGGGGAACTACTGCTGCTCCTCTATAAGAGTGGCTTCTATAGAAGAGAATAAAACAACCATCGAAAGATAACCATATATATATAATGATAAATAAATATACAAATCTAATATATATTTATTTTGTATTATTATATAATAGCTCTATCGTAGATATTGAGCACTCTCCATATTATATTGCACTTGGTTCGCCACAAACCCACAAAGTGATTTAGTGACAACCAACACAGTTATAATATATATATATATATATATATATATATATATATATATATATATATATATATGTTCTGTTTTAAAACAGAACGCCACTAACGGAAATGGAATTTTTGTTCATTTCCTTTAATCTAATTTACTGAAAATAAATAAGAAAATACCTTACATGTTTAAATGCTCTTGTGATTGATTAATATAAAAACTCGAACGCTTAACGAATGGAAAATAATTTTACTATAAATAAAATCCTCCTCTGAATCCCTTGTTTTTCCTATTTGGACTTCCTTCCATCCCTCCCATATATATACATATATATAGGAGGAAAGTAGAAGGAGCTCAAGTCTAAAGACCAAGCTGAGGTGAAGACTACACGTCTAGTTAACTCCAAAATTCTTCTAACTGGTAGGTATCCTTTGAAAAGTACTCTGAAGGAAAACATGCAACTTGCATAGTCATCAGCTATGCTTTTTATGGGATTTGGTTTTTCTGTTATATCAACCATTGTTGGTTATTTAATGGCAAATCCTTTTTATACATATATCAAATATATATGATTTGGTTTTTTTTTTTCTGTTATATCAACCATTATCGGCAATTTAATGCCAAAACCTGTTTTATTTATATATCAAATGTATAATTTGTAAACATAGTTTGTAGATACACTCAGTTAAAGGACCCAAAATTTCTATTCTTTACAATGCAATTTAGTACATGTCAACAAAGTTAAATAGATCCAAGTATTGGTATGTATCACTAATAATTCAACTAAACGTCAGTCATTAATTTACTCTCAGTTGAATGATCAAACAGTTCTATTTCAAACGATTCAATTTAGCATAAATCAGTAAAGGTAAATGGTTCCAAGTATTGCTATATATAACTAACTATTAAATGATCCATCATTCATTTTCCTTACAATTCAATTTAGCATAAGTCAACAAAGTTAAAGGGTTCCTAGTATTGCTATGTATCACAAATAAATCTTCAGTTAAGCATTAGTCCTTTATTTACACACATATAAATGGTCAAACAGTTCTATTTCTAACTGTAGTAGTCATCATGCTAACCCGCGACGAAAAAGGATAAGGCTTGCGCCGTGCGTCGCTACGTGGCTGGATGGGTAGGCTATGGCCTCAGTAAATGGAAAAAAAACTTCGGCAGATCTGGGAGGAGGCAGTTGGTCCAAGTAGTGAGACAGACAGACTGATTGACAAACAGACAGACGAAACAAAGAAAGAAAGAAGTGGCAGGGGAGAGAAAGAGAAGGAAAAGATAGCTTACTCTGCCGGACTTAATTGTTGATCACCTCAACAATTTTTTTTACTTGACAAACAATTCAATTTAGCATAAGTCATTTGTTTGCGCTCGGTTAAAATGTCAAACAGCTCTATTTAGATAGGACCCAATCAGGTGCTGGTTTTATTGAAATAGAACTGTTTTGACATTTAACTGCGTTTTGACAAAAACTATATTGTTTAATTAGAACTGTTTGACTAAACTAAATAGCTTGAAATAGAAATGTTTTTGACAATTAAACTGTGTACTCATGCTAAACTGAATTGTTTGAAATAGAACTGATTATTTATATAAAAATGTAAAAAGTTAGTCGACCATAGTCGAGGGTGACCCGAAGGCTCCCTTTTCGATAGCTACTACACCAAGGTGTAGGGGAGGGCGCTACTCCATTCCCAGGATTGCTCCACTTTACCCTTGAACCGTACCTTATAATGCTGAGTATTAAGCAAGGTGGTATCAAGTACCATTTTAAAAGTCTTTTGGTATGACTCGACCTGGGATTGAACCCAGGTCTCCCGGGCCATTGGCGAACACTCTAACCGCTGGGCCAATGTCCCGGTTATTAAATAACCTAGAAAGGTTGATATGCCATGAAACCCAGCCAACCAACCAACCAACATAATAAAGCCGTTAATAAATTCAGCTACAAAAAGTACCGTCATCAGAAGAGACACTAAATAGATAAATCAAAAAAAGAAGAAATACTTTTATGTTCCTCTTATTTAAACATAGTTTCAGGCGCGAGTCAGGACGCAATCACTCAGGATGAGCCAATGTTATGAAAGTTATTTTTACGTATTTGTTTGTGCAAAGGTTCGTATTCCATTACTCAATATTTGCATGTGTGTGTTCCACTAGCCTCATTTGGGACTATGTAATTTTATTTGCAGAAGGATGTCTATTGCAAAAGCGGTTATTGTTTGGATGTTCACTGAGATTTATAGGCGAAAGAGAAACACGGAGGCGTCAATGTTTGAACTATGGCTTTGATACTGTAAATAGTCATACAATAGCTTTATTGGGTCCTACAACGTGATGTCAGAATATCTATCTATCTATCTATCTATCTATCTACCACAATTTATTTGTAACTCGCAAGATAGGTAACTATTTATTAGCCTGCCTATCTATCTATCTATCTATCTAGCCCAGTCTGTTCATATATATATATATATATATATATATATATATATATATATATATATGTGTGTGTGTGTGTGTGTGTGTGTGTGTAGTTGGGCAGCAGTCTTTCATTTAAGCATGTTTGATTGAATAATAAAGACACATTTTGTCTATATCATTTTATTAAGATCCTTTCAAGTTTCCGGAAAAGTGTCTTGGTTTCAGGTTGGAATTGGTGGATAAATTTACCAAAATTGTCCCGAGCGCGTTCGGACCTTTCATGGGCCTTCATCAAGGGTTGCTTGCATGTATATTGCATATATATTGCATGTATAATTTTGGTAAATTCATCCGTAAATTCCAACCTGAAACCAAGACCCTCATCAGGAAACTTGAAAGGCTCTTAAGAGAAATATATAGACAAAAGTTGTGTTTATCATTTAATCAACATGCTTATATATATATATATATATATATATATGTGTGTGTGTGTGTGTGTGTGTGTGATTCAACAACATTAAAATCGAAGACACTACTGAAGATAATGCCACAGCAAATCAAAAGTGACAAAATAATATCTATATATTGGTCTCATCAAGGTCTGTTTTTCCTCTAACGTGGGAGTAAGTAGATCCTCTATGTCACGTCTAAAAGAATGACAACCCTGAATTTACCCTTATCCTTCCAAAGTGTCAACTATAGGGAAGGTAGAATCTGGTTTCGTTCCTTTGTTTAACTGCATATCAATTCCTCGTTTATTCAATGCCAATACTGGATTCATTCTGCCACATGTCATGGTGATGATGAAGATTAGTTTGGTTTCTTTCTTTAATGGCATATTGACCTTTGTAGGTTATTTAATGCCAAAGGCATTCTCCTAGAAGAACAGTAATGGTACTATTTAACCTATAGCTGGGAGGATAAGGGGGTTCATACCTTTCCAAAGGGTATTTGCCCGAAAGTGAACGTAATAGTGCGACTGGAGTACGAACTCGCTTACTACGATTTCGCAGTCCATCGCTTTATCCATTACACCACGAGGACACCCCTTTTTTTTTACTATTTAACCCATAGCTGGGAGGATAAGGGGTTCATACCTTTCCAAAGGGTATTTGCCCAAAAGTGAACGTAATAGCGCGACTGGAGTACGAACTCGCTTACTACGATTTCGCAGTCCATCGCTTTATCCATTACACCACGAGGACACCCCTTTTTTTTACTATTTAACCCATAGCTGGGAGGATAAGGGGTTCATACCTTTCCAAAGGGTATTTGCCCGAAAGTGAACGTAATAGCGCGACTGGAGTACGAACTCGCTTACTACGATTTCGCAGTCCATCACTTTAACCATTACACCACGTGGACACCCCCCTTTGATAATGATGATGATGATAATTAATCATTTATTAGCTTAGTTGAATTTTTCAAACATTACATTTTATTATTAACAATTCATTTAAACATCAGTCATTTGTTTGCACATAGTTAATTGGATGTACATATATGATTTGTAAGTGAATAGTTTGCATGTAAATTCATTTTTAAAAAGAGCAATTTGTTTGCACACAAATATTGCTATTGCTTGCACACAGTTAAATGGTTTCAAGTATTGCTATCAAACACTAATAATTCTATTCAACACTATTCATTTGCTTACAGTCAAATGATTCCTAGTATTGCTATTTAATACTAATAATTCACTTTTTACACACAATTAAAGGGGCTTTAAGAATTGATATGTGACACTAAACAATTCAATTAAACATCAGTCATTTGTTTGCACACAATTTGATGATCAAACAGTTCTGTTTTATCTATAGATCGGACCCTAGCAGGTACTACATCTCAGGGTCAGAGTGGACCTGGGAGTAATGGCAATAAAGAGGTACTTCACATTCCTCATGGCTCCAGGAGTGAAGCCACACAACCAGATAGTTTAGAGTCATATCCAGGACACGCGTTGGAGGAAAGGGTCTTCTCCCTCAGCAGAGATGCAGTCGGTATATTCTTCAGCCCCAGCCGACTGGGCTGAGTAATTAAAGATAATCTTTAGCGGTTTACTAAACATTACAGTAACTATTCTTAATACAAACATTTTAAATGTATTTTAATGGTTTCAAGTATTTCTATCTAACATTAATAATGCGATTCAATATTAACCACTTATCGGACATTGGCATAATAGTGAGAGTTTTCGCCCATGGCCCAGGAGACCTGCGTTCGATCCCAGATCAAGTCATTCCAAATACTAAAAAATGTTACTTGATGCCTCCTTAGGGCACCTCTGGTGGTATAATGGTTTGCAAGCTAGATTAGTAAACCTACACGAGTGAGTTCAAGTCTCATTGGGTGCCCCATTCATTTGGCCTTGTGCTACATCGAAGCAAAGAGCTTCGTAAATTACTACTTAATGCCTTCTTGCTTAACCCTCAGCATATATAAGGTACGGATCAAGGGTAAAGTGGAGCAATCCCGGGAAAGGAGTAGCGCCCTCCCCTACAACTCGGTGTAGTAGCTATCGAAAAGGGAGACTTGGGGGGTCACCCTCGACTAAAGGGAGACAACTTTACTTTTTAGTTACTTTCTTAGTTAAATAGTTTCAAGTATTCCCTCCAATATTAATAATATTTCAAAAAGATCTATGTGACCCATTAACTGGACCCTGGCACTAGTCCTCTCCGAATCAGAGTGAACTATTTTGTTTTGGTTGTGTTTTATGGCATATCAACCTGTGTAGGTTATTTAATGTCAAATTCTGTTTATATATATTCAGGATTTGTAAACTAGTTTTGAAGTAACACTTTTAAACGAGCCAGAGCTCATTTTTTCGTTGGTAGTTTCACTTTTAAATGAGTTTGAACTAATTTGTTTGTGCCCTGGTATTGTTATTATTTCTTCATGGTTAAATGGTTGCAATTATTGTTATCTAACACTTATAATTCTATTCCCTCTTAATCATTTCTTTATATACTGTGAATTGGTTACAAGTATTGCTATTTAACACTAATTATTCTATTGAACTCTATTCATTCCTTTGTGCACAGTTACATGGTTACAAGTTTTGCTCAGTATCCTTAACAATTCAATTAGATATCAGTCATTTGTTTACACAGTTCAGATGTCAACTAGTTCTATTCAACCCATAGATAGGACCCTATCTGGTGCTACCATTCTGCGCCGGAGTGGACCTGGGGGTAATGTCAATGAAGGGTTACTCCACATTCCGAAAATCTCTAAGCAATCAAATGGTATATCGAAGACACTTGTTGAGGGCGGTTTTACCACTCCAAGGGTGCAGTTGGTATATTCTACGGCCCAAACTAACTGGGCTGGTTAACTTATGATAATCTTAGGTAAGCTACTTAAACTTTCAATAGTTATTCTTAATACAAACACTTTAAATGCATTTAAATGGTTTCAAGTATTCATATGTAACATGAATAATTTTATTCAATGGTAACTATTTGCTTTTTTCAGTTGTATGGTTTCAGGTATTCCCTCCAATACTAATAATATTTCAAACAGATCTATGTGACACATAAACGTGACCCTGAAGAATTGTAATTTACCAAGCTTTTTGCTTAGATGAGACACAAGGGCGAGTGTATGGTGCACCCATTGAGACTCGAACTCATTCGTGAAGGTGTCCAAGTCTAGATAAATAATAATTCCTAGTCAGTGTGGACCTGGCAGTGATGGCAACGAAGAGGGTGACTTCACTCTTCTTCCAACCATAGCTTCAGAATTGGAGCCTTACCAACAGCTCAAGTTTAAAGTCATACCCAGAACACCCCTTTTAGTAGATTCTTACCCCTCCTTAGGAAATACAGTTAGCGTATTCTAAGTCCCCCACCCCACCCCGTCAGGGCTTAGAAAAGCGTAAGTTCAACAGTGAATTAAGGAAAAAAAATTAAAATGCTTAATGATGATGATGATGCTCCCTATATAATAGGGACGTTATTGTGGGTAACAGGTCTAAGACATATAGAGGAACAAATGAAAGTCTCTCTGTCTCGTTAAATGTTGTTTCCGTGGCCTTTCTCGCTCCTCCGTGTTCATTGACTGACAATTTCTTTCAGCGTTTGTAGACGCCCGCGTCAATTGGATTTTAACCACGTACCTTGTGTACCTATCCTTTTAGTTACATACACTGACTGATGAAGACGGCTCGCTAGGAGCGAGTCATATTTGCATCTTCCCGTCTCACGAAATGACTGAATGAACGCGTCCTGTTTGCGCAGACGCAATTGCTATTGGTCAACAATTCATCTCTGTAAGCTACGCTCGTATCAATGTTTGTTTGTCCAGCGTTCGCGCTTCTTATATTGAGGGACAAAAACAAATAAGAAATAAACGAATAGAAAAAATAGAAAAGATAAAAAAAATGAAATAAAAATAGAAATAAAATAAAAGAAAAGAAATAAAAGAATAAAAAAATGAGAGGCCAAGTTGAAAAGAAAAGGAGAGCGTTCTATTATATATGAATAACAAAGAATAAGAAATAGAAAAAGCATTTAGAGCAAGGTTGTCAAAGCCTTTTTTTTTCACAACGTTTGTCTCCATTGACAATAATCGTCTCCCGAGTCCAGAGGAATTTCTTTTTAGCAGTTTACAAAAATATGAAAGTGAAGCATTTAAAAATTAATACATATATTGTATATGTTTATGCTATTTTAGTTTTTGGTTTCAGATCTGTTGCAATTTTAGCTTAGCTCGGTTTTAACCTTTGAGGGTTATTTAATGCCAAAGTCACTCTTGTCGTAGAACAGATGTGGTATTATCGAACTTATTACCGGGGATAAATTGCTTATGCCTTCCCCAAGAAGTTGCTGTCAAGCACGTCCGTCACTACTCCATGAGGACGTCTTCTCTTTTCATTTTTGGCTACTGAGACGTTGCCATCTTTTTTTTTTTTTGTTCGGTTTCTTTGTTTAATGGCATATCAACTTTCTCGAGACATTTAATGCAAACACCCTTCTTGTGGAAGAATAGCATTGATACTATTTGACACATGGCTGGGCGGGATAAGGGTATTTGTCCGAAAGTGATACCGCCACTGGATTTCGAACTCATTTACTTCGAGGTGCCCGTGGTGTAATGGTTATCGTCGTTGGAAATGAACACGGTGACACGAGTTCAAATCTTGGACGAGACTGATTGCATTTCGCATGGCACTAATACCCTTGGGAAAGGTATGAATCCAATTATTCTCCCTCCAGCTATGGGTAAATAGTAGGGCAGACTAGGTTCTTCAGCCTGGGTAAAGCAACTAGTCTAGAAATTGCCCTCGTGTCATATCCTACCCGAGCAGAGGGGTTAGGTAAATATGATTTACTTCGAGGTCGCAGTCCTGTACTGCGAGTATTTTCTCCTTTGTTTTTGGTGACAGAAGTGAGAGCAGACTGATTGATGCTAACGGTATGTAAACCGGTTTGAGTTATTTTATGCTTATTTACATTCTAGCAAATGACTACTCGATATAATACTGGAGAGGCTCGTTGGCCCGTTATGGTTAACGAGCTAGGCTAGCGGACTATTACTGCGTTCAGCTATCACCATGTGTCCACCTCTTGATGTGTCCCAAATTAAGCAAAATTTAACCAATGACGACTCGATATAGTATTGGAGAACCTTGTTGACTTGTTATGGTTAACGAGCAAGGCTAGCTGACTATTACTGGTGAGTTCGGCTCTCACCGTATGCACATCTCTTGCCGTGTTCCAAACTAAGCAAAATCTAACAAATGTCAACTCGATATAGCAATGGATTATTATGGTCATCGAACTGGGCGAACAAATCATAACAGGTGAGTTCGATTCTCACTGGGTTCCTCATATCTCAGGCCTTGAACCAAACTAAATTTGAGCTTAGCGAAAAGACTAGTTGACGAATGAGCATTGGAGGTATTTAGTGCAATAGTCATGATTTTGATACGAGCGAAACCTTCGAGGAAGGTGTTTGAGGAAAACTAATATTATCCCAGTTCGATCAAGCGTGATTGAACTCACAAACGGACGACAAAGAGAGAAGGCAAATAATACATTTTCGATTGTCATCGAGTCCAAATTACACAATAATGCTGCCAGAAACAAGTATTTTTCACAGATCATTGCGTTCAGATAAACAGTGGGTTGTGGCCACTTTTCTGATGATTACTCTACAAGTCTTGATTATCCTGATCCTTCAAATCTATTATATCTTTGGTCCAGTGCTTAAAGAAATGAACTAGAACGTTTTTGCCTTCTGTACAAATATCAAGTTAATGTAGGCACAACCGAACAACAACTATAGCAGCAACAATAATGAAATAGATGGCTCGTTTCCCGTTACCTGAATTCCTTCGATCAAGCATTGTCATTATTAATTTTTGGCTAGTTTTTCTTTAATCTTATTTGTATTGCTTGCTTACCAAATACAGGGTGTCTAAAAATAAATGCAACCCATTGATATAATAATAATAATAATAATAATTTATTACTGTGTCAAGCGCAATGGTTTCCATTTGGGAGACGTTCCGTAAAAATGCATTCTTTGAGCTAAAGATATCAAATCAATACATTTTTTAATTGCTATCATATCAGCTTCCAGGACATGCAATCTTTTTTTGAGTTTTTTTTTGTCTCAGTTATAAATCATTATCCTATTAATGGGTTGCATCTATTTTGAGACAGTTTTGAATGATTTTGTCTCCAAATAAAGAGTGACGCTAAACATTCTTTTCTCTCTTGTCCAAGGTATTGTGATTAAGGATTAATGGTTTAATTGCCTCTACCTCTCTCTATATCGAAATACGTGACATATACTTTCACTCTATCTCCCTCTTGCTGCGACTACTATTACCCGAAAGAAAGAAATAAACCTTGGTATCAAGCAAGCAACCAACTCGTTCGTGTCGTATTTTAGGGGTAACGTTACGCCCTGGTTTTCCATTATTGTCTGTCGGTGAGGTAACGTTACAATGCTAGACTTTGCTAAGTTTCCAGGCACGTATGCGAGGTGACCTTGCTGGTCACAGATTCACTAAAACCGAAGGTCAAGTGCAATGTGAATCTATGCTTTTCATTGTTTGACCTTCTTGCACGTATGCCAAGTTGTCCGGTGCCAGACTGAAACAGCAAATTAATGCTGCTGGCCTTCGATACCCTCGGAGCAAACCATGGCCTTCTTGTCTTTGTTAAGCATCATTATAATGATTATTATTTCATTAGATAATGATACTCTTGAAGTATTTGCTTTATCTTTCCTGATTGGATGAAATCAAATAGAATGAGGAAATCTAAAAACAAAAGTGTTGCCTCGAGTTTTTTTTTTTTTTTTTTTTTTTTTTTTTTGCCTCGTATTTTTCTATAATTTGACGAATTGGCAGAACCTGAGAAGTTGTGAATCAATTTCTCCGAAAATCGTTCTGGTTTTTCCGAATAACTTTCTAAACAAATAAAATTGATAAAAAGTGCATCATAGATTTTGGCAGTTATAGTTAATTTTTGTCGTTTTTAGTGAAACCGATGTTACTCTCATTTGGGAAAGGGGGGATTCACCCCCATGTCCATTTCTATTTAATGTTTTCGTCATACACAGCGTTGCATGCTCGCAAGAGTATGTCATCGAATTTTCTTGTTTTCAGTTTTCATTGCCGAGTCGGCTGGGGCTGTAGAATACACCAACTGCATCTCTGTAGAGGGGTAAAACTTCTCCAACGTGTGTCCTGGATATAACACTTCACTATCAGATGGTGAGGCTCCAGTAAAGCTACAGGTTTAGTGAATGTGGAATACCCCATCACTGCCATCGTCCCTAGGTCCAATCTGGCCTGGAGTGGTAGCACCTGATAAGGTCCTATCTATGGGTCAAATAGAACAAAACTGCGTACTTATGCTAAACTGAATTGAGATTGGACTATTTTGACATTGAAACTGCGTACTTATGTTAAACTGAATTGTTTGAAATAGAACTGTTTTTGACATTAAAGCTGCGTAACTTATACTAAACTGAATTGTTTGAAATTTGATTCGTCATTAAGTGACACGAAAAGGGTTGATACACCTTAAAACAAAGCAACCAAACCTTCTGTCCTTCAGGAGATATTTCATCTACTCCTGCTGATTTCTTGCTTTTAATTATTTTCAGAACTGTGTCATGTCTATCATCCATGAAGTGGTCAAGTTTAATGTCTTGCGTTATTTGCTAAACTTTGGTTTGATATGACACACAAGCCTCAAGTTGCTGATAGTATCTGCTGTGGCTTAAATAGTTGTAATTTACTAAGCTTTTTTGCTCTGATGTGGCACAAAGCCGTAGGAATGAGGCATCCAGTGAGACTCGAACTCACTCGTGTAGGTTTGTTAATATTGCTTCCTAACCATTACACCACCCAAGGCGCCCCAGTTGCTTAGTTACCAATTTAAGAAATGAACTCGCTGCTTAATTTCGGTGATCTAGTTGGAACCGGTGCTTTCAGCGTAACTTGACCGGAAGTTTAATGCCTAGTTGGTCTTGAATAATTCTTCTGTTGGTCTATCTGTGATTTCAGGAGGATCCCTAAGCAGATTCGTAGATGTTCTTTCCACTTCAAAAGCCTTTCTTCTTGACTGGCAGCTTTTAGTTTTGATCTCAAGGAGCTTTTCTTTCCACTAATTTCATTTACTGTCTGCCATGTCAAATTTTCAACGGCATTTCTTATTTTCTTGATTTGACCTTGACTGAATGCTAGTTTTTCTTTTTGGTATGTTTTTGTGAGTTCTTTTTGAGATTTCTTGAATTTGTTGTATTCCTTTGTTTCATATCCCACAGAAACTATTACTAATGCCGACAACACAAATGATCTAGCGCTTCTGGCAAATACACTTGAATCAGCCGAATCTCTGCTGCAAAGACTAGAGCGGATGACAAGAGGTATTAGTCTCCACTCGAACTAAGACAAAACAGTGCTCACGTGTTTTAAACAAGATGACATCTCATTAAATAGCAAGGCTAAGAAATTAGCATACCAGTTTACAGGGGCCCGGCAATATTTTTCGGACACTTTGAAAAAAGTACTTCAAGGTGGTCACTAGTGCCAAAAACTTTTGAGATTGTAAGTACGTAGTTGAGGAGTGAAAATCCACTACTAGTGTAATCATTTTTTTTAGTTTGGCTTTGATAATTTTAGTTTTTTTGTGATTTTTGCGAAAACTTGCGCGACACTATTTTTCGGACATGACAAAAAATCCTATTTTATTAAGACCTATGTTCATGTATACGTTGCTGTATGCAAATTTTCTGCTTGTACGCTGTTCTGGGGCACTGGCGCCCCTACTACTATGTTAACATAGGACAATCTAACAGCATAAATAGTCCGGACATTTCTTGGCAAAACAATTAAGTTTAATGAGGTAAAATGCATTCAAAAGAAGTCATTTGTTTGGCACGGAAGAAGCGGGAAGATGGACTCAGCATCATAAGGATCGCCATGGATTTGAAGCTGTCGAAATCAACGGTCGAATACATGCTGAAGACAAACTCCGAGCGGTAAAAGAAGAGAGGGCGGAAAAGATCAATTGGCAAGAGGACTGAAAGGAGAATGAAGAGGACTGTGACACGGCTTTTGATATCTGGAGAAAAAGTTAGAGCAAGAAAAGTGAAGGAGAAATGTGAATTGGATGTAAACGTCCGAACAGTACAAAGAACGCTGCATAGGATTGGTTCGAAGTAAGCAAAGGCCAAGAAAAAAATTACACTAAGAAAGAAACACAAAGGAGCAAGACTGGAGTGTGCTAAAAGGTAGTTAACAAAGCATGTTGACTTTAAGAAGGTTATATTTACTGATGAAAAGCGTTTCAAGTTTGATGGGCCCGATGGATGGTGTACTTGGTCGAGAAGGGGTGAGCCTGTTGTACTGAACAAACGACAGATGGGAGGAGGAGGAGTTATGGTTTGAGGTATGATCTTTGCTAATGGAAATATATGGTTGGAGTGGCTGAAAGGACGACAGAACAGCGAAAGCTACAAACAGTTGCTGGACGAGAAAGCCCTACCAAGGATAACAAGAGAGATGGAGAATGATTTCGTTCTACAGCAAGACAATTGCAGCATCCATGTGTCAAAACTCATGAAAGAATGGATGGCTAAAGTGAATATGACTATTTTGGAATGTTCTGCAAGAAGCCCAGATCTAAATTTAATAGAAAATGTTTGGGAAATGCTTGCGCAATTTGTCTATGATGGACCTGAAATAACGAAAGAGGCTGAACTATGGGAACGAATACTAGGAGCCAAAAAACAACTAATAGAAACACGTAGAGATGTTATTGTGCATATGTTTGATCATTATGAAGAGAGATTGATAGAAGTTATTGAGAAGAAAAGTGATATTACAGACTATTAACAGTTTTTCAACGATGTCCGAAAAATAATGCCGCGTGTGTTTTGTAAAAAATGATGAAAATTAAATATTTTCCCTTACCTAATCGATTTTCTTCCATTTTTTATTACAGGTATTGTCTTTATATGTTGATGCTATTCTATTGAAGGAATTTCGCCACTCTATGGTACTCGGAAAGTCGAATACTAAAGTGTCCGAAAAATATTGTTGGGCCCCTGTATATACCTTGGTAGCAATATTTCATCTTCTGAAAGCGATGTCAACATATTTATAGAAAAGGGACGGGCTACTATTGACAGGTTAACGATCATATAAAAATCGGATCTCTATGATAAAATAAAACGGAAAATCTTTCAAGCTGTAGCCGTGTTTGTATTAGTGAATGGTTGCACCACTTCGATGCTTACGAAACTTGCCAGATGGGAACAACACAAAAATGTTGCCTGCTGCTTTGAAAATATCCTGGAAGCAGCACGCCTTCAAAACTGAAGCTTAACGGCCACTCACCTCCCATCTAACAAAGCATCCAAATAAGACGTACAACACCTGCTGGACACTGCTGGGGAATTAAGGACGAACTCGTGATGTTCTCTTGTGCGACAAATGGACATAGCAGTGTTGGCTGACCAGCTAAAACTTATATTCATCAGCTCTGTGTGGACACTGGATGCTGTCTAGAGGACTTGTTAAAGAGTGATGGCTGATTGGAACAGATAGCTAGAGATAGTCTAAAGAATTCGATTCGAACGACTGGAGACTGTTACATCTGATACTATTCGGTAAACGAGCAACACAATTAAGATTAAAGAAAAACTAGCCAAAAATTAATAATAACAATGTTTCAGCGAAGTGATTTAGGCAACTGAAAAGACACAATCCATTTTGTTACTGTTGTTGCTAAAGTTGCCTTGGTGGGCTAGCAAAAACTGACATTAACCATTAACCAAAGACTTACATTAAGTATACTTACCTGCTTGATAAGTATACCAGACGCTTGATGATGTAACGCATACTTACCAAGAGCGATGGCGAACTGTGACGACAATGAGAGAAAGTCAAAGGAACCTGTGCTATCTGCATGATGGGATAATGAATTATAATGTGTAACTTCCACGATTTTTTTATATGAAAGGTTGTTATTTATAATCAATTTTGATTCGGTTTTATCCATTTTTTTGTTACTTATTTACATACAATCGTGAATATAAAAGTAAGACTTAAATTATCTGGATTTTGTTCAGTCTTCTATTTCAAAGCTTTTAACTTATATTTGACCACTATTAGCAGTTATCTATTTCAAAGCTTTTAACATATTGAACCACTATTAGCAGTCTTCTTTTTCAAAGCTATTAACATATTGAACCATAATTAGCAGTTTTCTTTTTCAAATCTATTAACATATTGAACCATAATTAGCAGTTTTCTTTTTCAAAGCTATTAACATATTGAACCATTATTAGCAATCTTCTATTTCAAAGCTTTTAACTTATATTTGACCACTATTAGCAATCTTCTATTTCAAAGCTTTTAACTTATATTTGACCACTATTAGCAGTTATCTATTTCAAAGCTTTTAACTTATATTTGACCACTATTAGCAGTCTTCTATTTCAAAGCTTTTAACATATTGAACCACTATTAGCAGTCTTCTTTTTCAAAGCTATTAACATATTGAACCATAATTAGCAGTTTTCTTTTTCAAATCTATTAACATATTGAACCATAATTAGCAGTTTTCTTTTTCAAAGCTATTAACATATTGAACCATTATTAGCAATTTTCTATTTCAAAGCTTTTAACTTATATTGAACCACTATTAGCTGTCTTCTATTTCAAAGCTTTTAACTTATATTTGACCACTATTAGCAGTCTTCTATTAGCAAAGCTTTTAACATATTGAACCATTATTAGCAGTCTTCTATTTCAAAGGTTTTAACTTATATTTGACCACTATTAGCAGTCTTCTATTTCAAAGGTTTTAACTTATATTTGACCACTATTAGCAGTCTTCTATTTTAAAGCTTTTAACTTATATTTGACCACTATTAGCAGTCTTCTTTTTGAAGGCTTTTAACTTATATTGAACCACTATTAGCAGTCTTCTATTTCAAAGCTTTTGACATATTGAACCATTATTAGAAGTCTTCTATTTCAAAGCTTTTAACATATTGAACCATTATTAGCACTTTTCAGTTTTCAATAATTTCAATTTATATTGAATGACTCTTTTGTGTATTCTATTTCAATAATTAATGCTTATATTCAACTAACATTAATAGTCTCTTCTTTCAATAATTTTATTCATCGTCAACCACTATTAGCAATTATCAGTTTCAAAAATTCGAACTTGTATTAAACCAATATTAGCCGTCTTGTTTCTATAATTTTGACTTATGTTGAACCATTATTAGCGATCATTTATTTCTAAGCTTTTAACTTATATTGAGACATTTTAGCAGTCTTCTGTTTTAACTATTTAACTTATATTAATCCACTATTAACAGTCTTCTATTTCAAAGCTTTTAACTTGTATTGAGGCATTTTTAGCAGTCACCTGTCTCAATTATCTTACTTTTATTAAACAACTATTAACTGTCTTCTTTTTTAAAGCTTTTAACTTGAACCATAACTAGCAGTCATCTGTTTTCATTATTTAACTTATATTAAACCAATATTAACAGTGTTCTATTTAAAAAAAAACTTTTAACCTTTATTGAGCTATCATTAGCAGTCATCTGTTTTAATTATTTAACTTATATTGAACCATTCTTTGTCTTCTGTTGCAAAGATTTTAATTCATATTAAACCATTATTAGCAGTATTTAAAAAAAAATTGCCGATATTTTTCGGTTCATTTTTTAATTTAAATTTATTTATCTTTTTTTTATATCCCACTGTTGATGTCGTTTTCTTACGATCATTGAAAAATAAAATTCAGTCCCCAACAGGATTTGAACGCAGATCCTGTATCTTTGGGAGCTCGACTGAATCTATTTCTTTACTTTTAATACACTCTGGTTACATTTGTAAACAAACTATTTATAGATAACATTTGTAAACAAGTCAGAGCTCATTTGTTTGCACACGGATTAATGGTCTTAAGTATTGTTATCCAAAACTAATAGTTTTAATGGCACACAGTCATATTGTTCAAAGACTTGCCATATTCGCATATAGTTAACGGGTTTCAAGTTTAGAAAATGATTACATTTGTATTTGACCCATAGATAGTCAACCCAATCGATAACACAATTTTATTTGGGACCCTAACAGGTACTTCCATTCCGGCTCAGAGTGGACCTAGGGGTAATGGCAATGAAAGGGTACTCTACATTCCCTAAAGCTCCAGGACTGAAGCCTTAATATCAGAAGCAGTTTAGTGTGATATCCAGGATACTCGTTGGCGGGATGGGGTGGGGTTTGGTGGGGAGTCTTACCCCTCTGCAGAGACGCAGTCAGTGTATTCTACAGCCCAAACCAACTGGGCTGGCTGGTTACTTAACAAATAACCGGAAGTTACAATAAAGCGAAAATGACCCAAAACAAAGCAAAAAATGAAGAAAATAAAAGAATAGCTAGAAATGTCGTTCAGTGTAAACTATTTTTTCTTTTCTTCCTTTTTATTAGAGTAAACAAGAATCTTCTAGTATACAAACAAAAAGCTTTGACCTATTTTAAAACTTTAATTCCTAACTATTTATTTACAATTAATATTCTTTATATATATATATATATATATATATATATATATATATATATATATATATATATATATATATATCAGAATTTGACACTCAACGCCCCTTAAGAGGTTAATTTGACATAAAACCCAACTATCACCAACCTAAAAATATGCGTTTACAAATCATATATATAATATATTTGTATGTGTAAAAAGGCTCTGGTTTTAAGTAACCTATAGAGTTTGATATGCCATTAAACCCAACCAACCAACCAACCAATGCTTGTAAAATCACAGTCGGTCTAGCATGAAAAGAAAGATCAGTATCCGACTGTTGAGGCTTAATAATTGATGTAATATCTTCACTTTGATACAATTAAATTGCATCAAAGCGAAGGTATACATTTTAAGAAAATTAGACTTTAAATTATACAACCTCTTTGTCCAAGAGATTCCTACATCTACTATTGATGGATTGATTTTAACGGCATGTCAACAAATATCGGATTATCATATACCAAGAGGTTTGGGAATCGCGCTCATTATATGTTCACACGGTCATACAGAATAAGAATAATTTTTTAACATCTATTTAACTCACGGATGGTACCCTAACATATATTACAACTTCAAGTCAGAGTGGACCTGGTTGTAATGACAATGAAGGGCTACTCCACACACCTTAGTTCTCCAGAACATCAGCCTCACTACCAGATGCAGTTTGTTCGATGTCATACACAGGACAACTTTTTGAAGGAAAGAAGTCTTATTCCTCCATAGAGGATACAGTCAGTGTAATCGATATCTAGCTGACGAAGTAACATACGTTATATATAATAGAGTTACCGCGTGTGGTGTAATATATTACAGTTGAAATTGATTCTTTTTCGGTGCTTCATGGTTCAGGCCTTGCTAATGTTACAAAATAACCACAGCAAATGTAATAACTATTATGGAGAAGAGGTAGTATTAAACAATGTCTACAGTGGAAGTAAATGAAAACAACTAATTGATTGGATTGCTCATTTGAATTTGTAAGAGACGGCTCAATGGTTTTGGCGAGTCAATCATTGACAATCAATAACACCAGGTGTTCGTGTAATCGATCAGGAAAGCAGCCGTTCGAGAATATAGGAACTGATCAAGTTGTAGATGCATATATAAGTATTTATAAAAAGTTTGTTCAGTGACGCAGAAAATTGAGATCAGAATAGGCGGGAAAAGAAGAAATGTGTGTGTGAGAGAGAGAGAGAGAGAGAGAGAGAGAGAGAGAGATTAGTAGACTGGGATAGATAGATAGATAGATAGATAAGTAAAAGACTTATATATATATATATATATATATATATATATATATATATATATATATATATATATGTATGTATGTATGTATACAGAAAGATAACTGATATAGATAGAAATAGACTGAGTAAACAACAATAGACTGGAAAAGATAGATAGATAGATAGAAAGAGAGAGAGAGAGAGAGGGGAGAGAGAGAGGGGGGAGAGAGATAAGAGATAGAAATAGATTGATATAAATAGAAATAGATAGATAGATAGATAGATAGAGAGAGAGAGGGGAGAGAGAGATAGAGAGAGGGGAGAGAGAGATAGAGAGAGGGGAGAGAGAGAGGGGAGAGAGAGATAAGAGATAGAAATAGATTGATATAAATAGAAATAGATAGATAGATAGAGAGAGAGGCGAGAGAGAGAGAGGGGAGAGAGAGATAAGCGATAGAAATAGATTGATGTAGATAGAAATAGACATAGATAGAGAGAGAGAGAGAGAGAGAGAGAAGGGAGAGAGAGAGAGGGGGAGAGAGAGGGTAGAGAGATAAGAGATAGAAATAGATTGATGTAGATAGAAATAGACATAGATAGATAGATAGATAGATAGATAGATAGATAGATAGATAGATAGGCGTGACGAGATTTTGATAGATCGATGGAAACAGACACACATAGAAACGGACTGAGATTGATTTATGGACAAATAGATAGATAGATTGATATTGTTATCATCTCAGTCATCAAAACAAACACACAGAAAAAGGATAAAGAAAGGATAAAACATTCGCATCAATGTAGACAAATCGATAGATTGATAGATTCGTGATTTAAGAAATAAATTGATTCTTACTAAAGAGATCTACATAGGCAGATGTACCTGTATTTGATTGATTACATCGGACGATAAAAAAAAAAAGAAAGAAAAAAAAAGAAAGAAAAATACGAGTATCACATAGCAGATGAAGGAAAACGAACGCTGGCGTCGTCAGCAATGGGCACAGATATAAAAGATCTTTTCACTGCACGAAGTGTTTCAGCTCGCAGTGTCCGTTTCTTGTGTAAACTGACGGCCTTAATGAGAAATGTGCCGATGCCAAACTGTCGTTCGGATTCACTGGTAATTCAATCAGTCGATTAGCGGTTGTGAGTCGCCGTGGCAAGAAATCATTTTCTGCGTCGGCTTGCAAACTTAGATAATTGCCTTCCTAACGGAAGACTGCCTTTAGAGAAGCCATGATGATCGTTTTTACACCTTGAAAGTATGGAATTGTGATAGACCCAAGCGAATATGTTACTCCGAAGAAGTTTCGCTTTTCTATACTCTCCCACCAATCATTTATGTTTCCACACACACACACACACACACACACACACACACACACACACATATATATATATATATATATATATATATATATAAAGTACGACTAATAGACTGAATAACAAACAAGAATGTTATTAAGTTACTTTAATAACGTTCATGTTTAGTTTGGTTTTATGGCATATCAACCATTGTAGGTTATTTCATGCCAAATCCATTTTTATACATATAAACAGTTCTATTTCAAACTATTCAGTTTAGCATAAGTAAGCAGTTTATAGGTAAAAAAAAAATTCTCTTTCAAACACCTTAGTTTAGCATTAATCATATTTACCAACCCCTCCTCTCGGGCAGGATATGACACAAGGTCATTTTTAAGCGAAGTTTAACAGGTTTGAATTCAAAGATTTCCTTCTCCTAGACTAGTTGCCTCACCAAGGTTGAAGAACCTAGTCTGCCCTACTATTTACCCATAGCTGGAGGGAGAATAATTGGATTCATACCTTTCCCAAGGGCATTAGTGCTATGTGAAATGCAATCAGTCTAGTCTAGGATTTGAACTCGTGTCGTCGTGTCCATTTCCTACGACGATAACCATTACACCACGGGCACCTCCTTAGTTTAGCATTAATAGAGTTTTTGTTTACAAACGGTTAAATGTAAAAAGTTCTATTTCAAACAACTCAGTTTAGCATAAGTGCACAGTTTAAATGTCAAAAACAGTTCTATTTCAAACAATTCAGTTTCGCATGCAGTACTCACTTTCGCATTTGTAAAATAGTTTTATTCCAAACAATTCAATTTAACCTAAATGCACAGTTTAAATCTCAAACAGACCTATTTGACCCATAAATCGGACCCTATCATGTGCTACCATCCCGGGCAAGAGTGGACCTGGGAGTGTTGGTAATGAAGAGGTACTCCGCATTTCCCTGAAGCTCTAGCATTACTGGAACCTCACCATCAGATTGTTTAGTGTCATATCAGGACACTCTTTAAGAGATGTGTCTAACCCCTCTGCAGAGAGAGAGCCGATTGATTGGGCCAATCATGAAGAAAGAACCGAATTTTTGTTGCAATCACTTTATATATATATATATATATATATATATATATATATATATATATATAAGATATATTTTGCTATATTTAAGGATCAAGAGTGCTTAATATCAGTGATAGAGCGTATATATTTTTGTTTTTATTGTGCTAATACAGAAGCAACGTTGCTTGGTAGTTGTCAGTCACTCCCCTATGCGCACTTGGCCTGATGAACGGACAGTTACCGAGCACCATGGGCTCTTTGTCGGCACGATCCTAACTAATATATATATATATATATATATGTATGTGTGTGTGTATGTGTGTTTTACTGCTATTTGGCGTTGTATTTGTTTGAAATTTCCTATCGCTGTATTCAGCCCTGATTGATTTGAATCTACATTGTCCTTTCCTTTACGAGGGTAATTTGTTCTCTTAGTCACCTTAGCGGATCTTAGGGTTCCCAGTCCTCATTTTGTAGTTTATTAAGCAAGATATGGCAGTGGTGTCCATTTTGTTTCTGTTAGTTGTTATATATATATATATATATATATATTGCCATCCACAGACAGTTTCGTTGAATCATGACGCATCAGTGTGGTTAAATACGCAAAATTCTTAAAGCTGAGTTCGAAACCCTGTTAACTTCACTTTAGCCTGATAGCATGACCTGACAGCCATCATCAATCTCAACTCGCTCGCGCGTATATGTGTTTTGGTGGGGAATGGAAGTAAACCGCACGGTACGTAAATTTACAAATACGAAAAAGGTATTCAGAAGAATTTATGTGTAGTAAGTAAAGTTGGCGACCATAGTCGAGGGTAACCCGAAGGCTCCCTTTTCGATAGCTACTACACCAATGTGTAGGGGAGGGCGCTACTCCTTTCCTGGATTGCTCTACTTTACCCTTGATCCGTACCTTATAATGCTGAGTGCTAAGCAAGGAAGCATCAAGTACCATTTTTTGAGTTTTTGGTATGACTCGACCTGGGATTGAACCCAGGTCTCCCGGGCCATTGGCGAACACTCTAACCCCTGCCGACGTTTCGGAGTTTATTTTGCATTAAATATTTTTTCACTGCATTTAAATGTGTGATATTTTATCTTCTGATTTCTGTTTAATTCAATTTTCACATTTTCAAAAAATGAGATAATTTTTCACATTCTATTTCTATTTGGGGCGTCCTCAAAATTTGGAATTTTTAAAGTTTATGTTGTGATTAGTTTCTAAATTTTGTCTGGCCATAGCATTATCTACGTTTCCTTTGATCAAGAACCTTTTATGTTCATAAAGTCATTTTTTTATAATTCGGTGATTTTCTCAACAAAATAAATAATAGAAATTCAGAAAATAATTCTCCAGCTATTCTCGACATTAAATCATTATACTGTTATGTCTTTTCTCTTGTGTCCTGACGATATTCTCGATATTTTTGTATTTCTTGTCCCGTACACGTCGGTGAAGAAGTACGTAAGCGAACAAAAATTAATAATTTGTTCTATTTATCCGAGTTGGCTCTTAAGGAATGTGTCACGTGTAATAATAATAAAAAAAAGGTTTCGGCAACAGGTTGAGGAATTATTGCACGGACTCAATTTATCAGAATGAGTAACAAAATAAGATTAAACACAACGGTGATTTCAACAACATATAAAATACATTTATTCCGTAAGCATTCAACTAACAAAATAATATAGACATATAATAAAGTTCAAGAGGTATACGGTTAGGGCTTATCTGAGGAGCGATGGTAAACATGAAGATTTGATATGAGCATGATAGAAAATTATGTTCTATCAGGCCTCTTCTCTGTTGTCCATTTTCTCGCACGTGGTCATGCCTTTTCTTCCCAAATGTGGGTTTCTTTGCAACTGTTCACGCTGCGTGTCTCTGTTCAACTGTTTATGCCACGTTCCAATTCGCACCGGCTAAACAAATGAGATCTCATTCTTTTTACTCCAGGGGTTTCCGGCGAGTAACCTCCCACTTCTCCTCATCCAGTGTGTCTGCTGGCTGTTGCTATGGGATTCGTGTCAAGTACCGTGTACGTCACGATACACCAATATTCCCGTTGAAAAATGTATTGAATGTTTTGAAATTCACTTCAAGAAAACGACATTACATTACATTTATGTAAAAAAAAAAGAAGACAATTAAAATTTCCGCATTATTCCGGAAACATTGCTTTCTTCAATATAACCCCGTTTCCTTGACAAAAATCTGGTTTACCCATAAGATCACCTCTTAGAAAGGTCTTTTCATTGAATTTCTAGAATCTGGTCTTTTCATTGAACTTCTTGAATTTCTTTCATTGCCTTTTCATTGAATTTCTTGAATCTGGGTTCTTTAAGTTTCTAATATCCAAAGATTCTCTCTATTTCCTTTATAAAGATGATATATCACTTATAGATCCACAGAATAATGACTTCAAAAATGACTGATAGTCAAAACAAAACTCACCGTAAGAGATTTTACTTACAAGCTAGGAACTAATAACACCTTATATTTCTTGGATATTTTACTAATAAACAATAACAACCTCGAATTTGGATATAGTCATCATGTACATTATACCGTATACTTTATTTAAAAAGTAGTAAAGTTGGTGACCTTAGTCGCGGTGGGGCACGAAGGCTCCATTTTCAATAGCTACTCCATTCCTGAATTGCACGACTTTACCCTTGATCCTTACCTTATAATGCTGAGTGTTAACCAAGACGGCATCAAGTACCATTTTTTGAGTCTTTAGGTATAACTAGACCTGGGATTGAACTCCGATCTCCTAGACCATTGGCAAACACTTAACTCATTTCAATAAGAAATAATGCGTCAGAAATGTGCACATTATGTCAGATTATATGGAATAGTGCATAGAAACTGAGCTATTTTATCAGTAGTAATCAAGGTAATTTGACCCATAGATGGAACCCTTACAGGTACTACCACTTTGGATCAGAGTGGACCTGGGAGTACTGGTTATGAAGAGGTACAGCACACTCTGCAGAACTGGTTGGTTGGTTGGATTTTATAACATATCAACCATTGTAAGTTATTTAACGACAAATCCATTTTTATACATACAAACAGTTCTATTTCAAACAATTCAGTTTAGCGTAAGTACCGTTTTTTGCTTACACAGTTAAATGTAAAAACAGTTCTATTTTAAACAATTTCAGTCAAACATAAGTACGCAGTTTAAATGTCAAAAGCAGTTTTTTCAGACAATTCAGTTTGGCATAATTTGGTTTGGTTTGGTTTGTTTGGGTTTCATGGCGCATCAACATTTGTAGGTCATTTAATGCCAAATCTATTTTTATACAAATAAACAGTTTCATTTCAAACAATTCAGTCTAGTATAAGTACACAGTTTAAAATGTCAAAAACAGTTCTATTTCAAGCAATTCAGTTTAGCTTAAGTATGCTGTGTAATTCTATTTGACCCTATCAGGTGCTAGCACTCTGGGCCAGAGTGGACCTGGGAGCAATGGCAAAAATGGGGTACCCCGCATTCCCCAAAGCTCCAGCATTACTGGAACCTCACCATCAGATAGTTTAGTGTCATTTCCAGGACGCTCATTGGGTGGCAGGGGTCTCACCTCTCTGCCGAGAATCAGTCGGTATATTCTACAGCTCCAGCAGACTGGGCAATCAGCAGAACTGGATCCTCACCATCAGATTTAGTTTAGTGTCATACTCAGGCCACTCCTTTTTGGAAGGGGTCTTAGGAAATACAGCCAGTGTGTCTTAAGTCC
>OY757917.1:29920223-29957723 GCA_963585895.1 Sepioteuthis lessoniana
GCCAATGAGCCTATATGACTCAGCTATGTAGTTTCACGTATTCCTATCGATTATGAATAATTTCAAAACCGATTTATTTGATTTATAGAGGATATGCTCAAAGGTACTACAACCAGTAGATCAGGTAATAAGGGCTATGAAAGGGTACTCAACACCTCCTGGACTTTCGGAACTGGAACCTCACAACTGGATGGAGTTTAATGTCATACACAGGTAATCTCTTTCTTTTTTGTAGAGAGTGGTATCCACTTGGTAGACGTTGTTGCTGACATTTTCTAATTCCCACCAACAGGACTGTAAAAGAAACAAAAAATTTTTCACAAATATTTTAATGATTTTTCTTGAGATTCCTTTTTGTGGGAAAACATTGGGATATTTGTATTTACCAACACCTGCTCTCAGGCAGGTTGGGACACAAGGTCAATTTCCAAGCGGAGTTTAACAGGCTTGAATTCAGAGTTTTCCTTCTTTAAGACTGGTTGCCTTGCCAAGGCCAAAGAACTCAGTCTGCCTTACTATTTACCCATAGCTAGAGGGAAAATAATTGGATTCAAACTTTTCCCAAGGGTATTAGTGCTATGCGAAATGCAATTAACATCGTCCAGGATTTGAACTCATGTCACCGTGTCCATTTCCTACGACGATAACGATTACACCCTGGGCATTGAATATCAGGTTCTTAACTGAGAGAATGTAATTTTTGTTGGTCTTTCGCCAAAGTCGTAGAAAGCTGCATTTAATGGTTTAGAAAGTGGCAGGTTTCTTACCTCTTGTATAACTATTCCATTTTTTTAAAATCGTACTTTTTATAATGATAATAATAATAATAATAGAATGAGACACCTAAACTCCAATAGGATTTTAAAATACAAACTGACCATTTAATCTCGGCCAGAAGACAAGACCTTATAATAACCAACAAAAACAAAAACAACAACAACAACAAAAAAGAAAAAGAGAGAGAACTTGCAAAATTGTAAACTTTGCTGTCCAGGCTTCCCTCTGAGTAAAATTGAAAGAAAATGAAAAGAAGGATTAGTACCTCGACTTTGCCAGGGAACTGAAAAAACTATGGAACACGAAAGTGACGTTAATACCAGTTATAACTGGTGCTCTTGGTACAGTCACCGAAGGATTATTAAAAGGACTTGAGAACTTGGAAATAAGAGGACAAGTGAAGACCATCCAAACAACTGTATTTTTTTTAGATCAGCCAGAATACTGAGAAGGGTCAAGGAGACTTGAGGAGACTTGCTGTCACTCAAACTTCATTGAAAGACCATCAGCTAACGTTGATGTGAAAAAGTCCTTGAAAATGACTCGCATAAACTCCTACGAGACTTTAACATACAAACGGATCACTTAATCCCGGCAAGAAGACCAGACCTCATAATAATCAACAAAAAAAAAAAAAAAAAAAAAAAAAAAAAAAAACATAAAAAACTAGAATCTGCAAAATTGTCGACTTTGCTGTCTCGGCGGACCACAGAATAAATCTGAAGGAAAGTGAAAAAAAGGATAAGTACCTCGACCTTGCTAGAGAAATAAAAAAGCTGTGGAACATGAAAGTAACGATTGTGCCAATTGTGATTGGTGCGTTAGGCAGAGTAACTAAAGGATTATTAAAGGGCCTGGAGGACTTGGAAATTGGCGGACGGGTTGAGACTATCCAAACGACAGCATTGCTGAGGATGGCCAGAATACTGAGACGAGTTCTGGAGACTTAAGGAGACTTGCTGTCACTCTAACTCCAGTGAAAAACCATCAGCTAACACTGATGTGAAAAAACTCTAAAGGAGTAAATAATAATAATAATAATAATAATAATAATAGGCCTGGAAGAGGTGGAAGTTGGCGGATGGGTAGAGACTATCCAAATGACAGCATTGCTTAGAATGGCCAGAATACTGAGACGAATCCTGGAAACTTAAGGAGACTTGCTGTCACTCTAACTCCAGTGAAAAACCATCAGCTAACACTGATGTGAAAAACTCTAAAGGAGTAAATAATAATAATAATAATAATAATAATGATAATAATAATAATAATAATAAAGCGAATGCAGCAAATTGGCACAGAAGGAATACAAGGCAGGACACGACTGGGAGGGCAAGGTGATCCACTGGGAAATGTGCAAGAAATTTAAATTTGACCATGCCAACAAATGGTATATGCACAACCCAGCACCTGTCACAAAATGACACACACAAACAAATGGGACTTTGACATACAAACTGATCACCTAATCCTGGCCAGAAGACCAGATCTTATAATAATCAACAAAAAAAACCCTGCAAAATTGTCGACTTTGCTGTCCCGGATGAACACAGAATAAAACTGAAAGAATGTGAAAAGGGAGACAAGTACCTCGACCTTGCTAGAGAATTGAAAAATCTATGGACCATGAATGTGACAATTATACCAGTTGTGATTGGTGCTTTTGGCACGGTAACATAAGGATTATTAAAGGACCTGAAAAATTTGGAAGTTGGCGGCCGAGTGGAGACCATCCAAACAACAACATTATTGAAAACGGCCAGAATACGGAGAAGAGTCCTGGAGACTTGGGGAGACTTGGGGAGACTTGGGGAGACTTGCTGTCACTCAAACTCCAGTGGAAGACCATCAGCTGACGCTGATGCGAAAAGCTCTAATGAGCTAATAATAATAATAATAATAATACCGTACTACCAAATGGTATATGCACAAATCCGAATCTCTCCTTGGAACTGAGACACACCCTACAAAACAGCATTTATATACCCACTTACCTCCCATCTCACAAACCATCCAAGTAAGAAGAATAAGAAACTGCTGGGGAACTATGGACAAACTCATAAGCGACTTTCTCCTATGGACTCCTACACATGGACACACCTGGGTTAACCAACGAGTAAAAACTTCACCTGTGCGGACACTTTGTGCCATCTGGATGACATACTTTGAGCAATGGCCATAAGGGACAGATGGTGTGCGAGAGTTAAAGAAATCGATGCTCTTAGCACGCCATAGGGATGAATGAAGCTCCACACTTCATTAAACTTAGTTCCTGGAAAAAACCTTATTACGTTTTTTTTTTTTTTATTTACCAGCAGTCTAATACTCTACCTTTTAATCCTGTCTATCAGTATGCGTGGAGATATTCAATAATATAATCCATGATGTTTCTATTTGAAATCAATGAATTTCATTATGTAACTCTTTCCTGTCGTTAAGATACAATTTCTCTTCTCGAAGATATTATTTTTTATTTTATTTTTATTTTCATTTAAAATTTTTTTTTATTACTGACTTTGCCAATTTCAAGTGCATATTGATAATAAAGATATCTTACATGTAACAAAGACCTGAAATGAAATCCTAGCGTGGAAAATGATATTTCTTCTCTATCTTATCAATATGGCTTGCAAAGAAAAATCTTGCACACACATACACACACACACACACACACACACACACACACACACACACACACACACACACACACACACACAACCTTACAATCTACATGCTCTTTTAACGGTAATTCATCCTGTAATTTTATTTTATTTTATTTTATTTCTTTAATTGTAAATTCGTAACTTAATAGGATCTTATATGGATAAAGATATAAGAATCGCAATAATTTATAGTGGCCATGAAAAGAGACTGATAGCTTTGAGAAGATTCTTAGATGAACAGAAAAGGCACGCGTAAGTGTGTTAAAATGAACACACACGCACCAACGAACACGAAAATATTACAACACAAGTGTAAACACACGCTACACACATACATACCAATCTGAAAATTCTGCCATCTATTTCATTTATCCATTCACCAATTCCTGCTTATTTTCCACGCTAACAAATATATCTCTACACACAGATGTATATATTAATATGCATAAAAATGGAAGACTCGTAAAGGCTTGGTTAATTCATTCGTTTATTTTAAAGGCATGTCAACCTGTCTGAGATAATTCTATGCCTAGAAATTGTACATACATAAATACATCTTATTTTGGTTGGCTTTGGTTTGGTTTTATAGCATATCAAACATTGTGGGTTATTTAATGCCCAAACCTCTTTAAATATATATATTAAGTATATATGATTTGTTTGGATTTTATGGCATATCAACCATTGTAGGTTATTCAATGCCAAAGCCTCTTTAAATATATAAATATATTAAGTATATATAATTTGGCTTGGTTTTATGGCATATCAAATATTGTGGGTTATTCAATGCCAAATCCTCTTTATATATATATATATATATATATTGAACATTTATGATTTGGTTTGGTTTGGTTTTATGGCGTATCAACAATTGTAGGTTATTCAATGCCAAAGCCTCTTTAAACATATATATTGAATATATAAATTTTTGGCTTGGTTTTATGGCATATCAAACATTGTGGGTTATTCAATGCCAAATCCTCTTTATATATATATATATATATATATATATATATATATATGTATATTAAATATATGATTTGCAAACAAATTTTGTCGATAACATTTTTAAACGAGCCCGAGTTCATTTTTTGCACACAGTTAAATGATTTCAGCAGTTGTTATTTAATACGAATAATCATATTTACTATAAATCATTTGTTTACTCACAGTTAAATACTTAAACTGTTCTGTTTGTATCATTTCAATTTAGCTTAAGACATTTGTTTGCACATAGTTTAAATGTAAAACAATTCTATTTGAACCATAGATAGGACCCTATCAGGTGCTATCACTCGAGGCCAGAGTGGACCTGGAAGTAATGGTCATGAAAGAGCACTTGGCATTCTCCAAAGCTCCAGTATTACTGGACCTTCACCATCAGATTGTTTTGTGTCATAAACAGGACATTTGTTGGGGAGGTTTTACAACTCTGCAAAGATGCCGTCGGTCTATTCTACAACCCCAGCTTATTGGGCTCTTTCATTTTGAGTGTGTGTGTGTGTGTGTGTGTCTCCGTGGGTTTATGGTTGTTTCTTAAGCGTTCAATCCATATTTTTCGGATATTTTAATGATTCTAATTGTATTAGTGTCTAAAGATAATAAAATAATGTTGGCGACCATAGTCGAGGATGACCCGAAGGTTCCCTTTTCGATAGCTATTACAACGAGGTGTCGGGGGGGGGGCGCTACTCCTTTCCTTAGATTGCCCCACTTTACCCTTGATCCGTACCTTATAATGCTGAGTGTTAAGCAAGGAGGCATCAAGTACCAGTTTTTTTAGTCTTTGGTATGACTCGACCTGGGATTGAACCCAGGTCTCCCGGGCCATTGGCGAACACTCTAACCGCTAGCCAATGTCCAGACATTGGTCTAAAGATAATAAAACTGATTAAATGATTGATTTTAACAACATATCAACTCGCCCATGCGTAGTGGTAAGGGAATCGTGTTCATTGTCTATTCAGATTTACATTTTCAGTGTGTTTGTTTCATTTGAGAATTTTTTTTTGCACACAGTCTTAATGAATACGAATAATTTTTAGCAGGTGTACACGTGACCTGAAGTGATAGTACCTACCTGGGTCCAATATGTTGGTCAAATTGATCCGTTTAAAAATAATTTATATTCGATCGGTCCAGAAAACGTCTTAAAAAACACGACACAAAAAGTGTAAACGTGAACGTACAATGACCGTGATTCCCTAAATTCTTGGTATAAAATAACTCGAGACATTGACCTACTATCAAAATCTATATAATTCAACAAGGACATATTATGCAAATAATGAAGTTCTTTTAAATTATCATATATGCTCTTTCAGTGTGTGTATGTGTGTGTATGTGTATGCGTGTGAGAGTATGTGTGTATGTAATAATAATAATAATAATAATAATAATAATAATAATAATAATCACTGGAACATGAAAATGACGGTCATACCAATAGTAATTGGTGCTCTTAATAGAGTCACAAAAGGGTGAATACAGGGACTGGAGGACTTGAAAATAAGAAGATGAGTGGTGACCATTCTAACTACAGCATAATTAAGATCGGCCAGAATACTGAGAAGAGTCCTGGAGACTTGCGGAGACTTGCTCTCAATCAAACTCCAGCGGAAAACCATCAACTAACGCTGGTGTGAAAACCTCTCAAAAGAGTAGAATAATGATAATAATAATAATAATAGACTCATTGATAGGATTCTTACATATACTACCACTCCGGGTCATAGTGGGCCTGGGAATAAAGAAAATTAAAGGGAAATACATAGTCCTCAGATCTCCAGAAATGTAGCCTCACCATCAGATGTGGTTTAGTGTACGCGTACTGAGATTTTCAGGAGGATAAAATCGTTTTGGGGTTTTTTTCTGTGTTTTTGCTTCTTAGTTGTTTTGTACTTATTCTCGTTTTGATTTGTTTGTTTAATGGCATAGCAACCTTTGTAGGTTATCTAATGCCAAAGCCATCTTCCTAGAAGAACAGTAGTAGTACTATTTAACCCATAGCTGGGAGAATAAGGGGGTTCATACCTTTCCCAAGGGTATTTGCCCGAAAGTGAACGTAATAGCGTAACTGGAGTACGAACTCACTACGATTCCGTAGGCCATCGCTTTAACCATTACACCACGAGGACATCCCCTCGTTTTGAGTAACTTGGATTTAATCTTCTTTTCCACTATTATTTGTTTGCTATGCCTCCTTGGGCATCTCTGTTTTTTACAATCTTTTCCTTAAAAAAAGAATGCTGGCATAGAATATAAATACTATTAATACAATATCTATGTACAGATCAAATTGTATTAAGTAATTCATCTAATTCTCCAAAATGCCTTTTTAAATTTTTTTCCTTTCTATTTTTTCTGAAATCATCCATTTTAATTAAATTTACGGTTTTTATCTGATCTGGCATTTTTTTCCAAAAATCTCTTAATCCGTTTGCAAAAAAATCCAATTCGTTAGTAGACTCAGTTTTTTAAAATCTGTCTTGAGTGTAAATTTCCAGTTCGAAGAGAAATATTAAAAAAAATAATTACCATTATTAGAAATTCCATTAACTATTTTGAAAATTTCAATTAAATCGCCTCTTATTCTGCTTTCATGTAAAGTAAGTTAAAGTAAAGTTGTCTCCCTTTAGTCGAGGGCGACTCTAAGGCTTCCTTTTCAATAGCTACTACACCGACGTGTAGGGGAGGGCGCTACTCCTTTCCCTGGAATGCTCCACTTTACCCTTAATACGTACCTTATACGTACCTTGCTGAGTGTTAAGCAAGGCGGTATAAAGTACCATTTTTAAAGTTTTTGGTATGACGCGACCTGGGATTGAACCCAGGTCTTCCGGAGCAATGGCGAACACTCTACCCACTAGGCCAGTGAGCCAATTTTTATGTCAAGTAAGTAAAGTAAAGTTGGCGACCATAGTCGAGGGTGACCCGAAGGCTCCCTTTTCGAAAGCTTACTACACCAAGGTGTAGGGGAGGGCGCTACTCCTTTCCCGGGATTGCTCCACTTTACCCTTGATCCGTACCTTATAATGCTGAGTGTTAAGCAAGGAGGCACCAAGTACCATTTTTTGAGTCTTTGGTATGACTCGACCTGGGATTGAACCCAGGTCTCCCGGGCCATTGGCGAACACTCTAACCGCTAGGCCAATGTCCGGTAAATATGTCAAGTAGTTAATCCTAATTCCTCTAATCTCCCCCTGTAATTGTAATCTTTTACTTTTAAAATTATTTTCTGTCCCTCTTCATAGTACACTCTGCAATCTCAATATTATTCTCCAATATCTATGTCGAGACAATGGAGTCTAGGCCTTAGAATAATATTCTCTCTGAAATTATATTTGGGTTTTATAAATCTTTAAAACAACATTTACCTCCCTTGAAATAAAATTTCTAACCATCCAGTCGATCATAATTTAGACTTCTTCGTAACTATAATAACAGTTATAGAAAGGCCAATCGGCGAAAATAATATTCTTTAAGTTTTTCTTGGTGGGAAAATTAAATGCTCGAACAGGTCATCATGAACTTGGACTTTGGAGAAGTTTAGATAATCTAGTTGCTTGGTTTAACAACTTGGTTGTGTAAGGTTTGGTTTTATGCCATATCAACCCTTGTAGATTATCTAATGCCAAATCCTCTTTATACATATTTATTAAACATATATGATTTGGTTTGGTTTGGTTTCGTTTGGTTTGGTTCTATCCCATATCAACCCTTGTAGATTATTTAATGCCAAATCCTATTTATACAAATATATTAAATATTTATGATTTGGTTTGGTGTTATGGCATATCAACTATTGTAGGTTATTTAATGCCAAATTCTCTTCATGCATATATATATTAAATGTGTATGGTTTGATTTGGTTGGTTTTATGGCATATCAACCATTGTAGGTTATTTAATGTCAAATCGTCTTTATACATATATATTAAATATATATCATTTGGTTTGGTTTGATTTTATGGCAAATCAAACATTGTTGGTTATTTAATGCCAAATCCTCTTTATAGATATATATTAAATATATATGATTTGGTTTGGTTGGTTTTATGGCATATCAACCATTGTAGGTTATTTAATGCCAAATCCTCTTTATTGATATATATTAAATATATATGATTTGGTTGGGTTGGTTTTATAGCATATCAACCATTGTAGGATATTTAATGCCAAATCATCTTTATACGTATACATGAACGTGTAAATAACAATTTAAAATAAGCCGAAGCTCTTTTTCTCCAAGCAGTTAAATGTTTTGAAGAATTTCAATCAAATACAAATAATCCTATTTAGTATTAATCATTTATTTGCGCAGATTTAAATGGATATACAAATGATTTATTAGTAAATAGTTTGTAGGGAACTTTGTTTTTAATAAGAACTAATTTCTTTCCACGCGAGTATTGCTTTTGTTTCTACTCAGTTAAATGGTTTCAAGTATTGCTGTCTAACACTAATAACTCCAGTCATTATTAATCATTTGTTTATCACAGTAAAATTGTTACGAGTATTGCTATCTAACACTAACAATTCAACTAAACATCAATCATTTGCTTACATGCAATTAAATGATCAAAAAGTTCTATTTCTAAAGATGTTATTTGCTTGAACACAGTGTAAATAGCAAAATCGTTCTACTTGACCCATAAATAGAACCCTATCAGGTGTTACCATTCTGGGTTTAGGGGACATTCTAAGTTTAGAGCCTTGATATCAGATTGTTAAATGCCATACCCAGGATACTCACGGTGATGGTCTTACCCCTCTGCAGTGAGGGAGTTCGTGTATTCTATGGTCCCATCTTACTGGTGTCTCAAGGAATAGGAACCTGTTCATGTTTAAACGTCCAAATGAAATTCATTGTCTACCCATAAAGTTGTATTGAAATTTTTGGTATGTTTAAACAAAATTTAACGTTTTGATCTTTTATTGATAAATTAGATAAAAGGTTGGTAAATTGCGAAACAAACCATTACTAATCTCGGCTATTGGTTACATTGTGCCACTACTGACCTTTTACAAGGATGGCTTTGGCAGTAGATAACCCACGGAAGTTGATATAACTTTAAACAAAGAAACTAAACCACACCTATTATGTTCACTTTTAGACTAATACTCTAGAGAAAGCCATGGACTCCCTTATCGTTTATCTACACGGATGGCTTTAAATAACTAACAAAGGTTGATATCCTATTGAATAAACTAAGCAATTACTTATGAATTCGATTCTCACACTACCCTGTCAGTGGGACTTAGAATACACTGTCTCCTTTTCGGAGGGGTAATACGCCCGTTCCCAACAAAAAAGTTGTTGAAGATCTTTGAAGATTTGGAGAGTGTTTAAAGTAAATTTGGTTACCGTAGTCGAGGGTGACCAGAATGCTCCCTTTTCAATTGCTACAACACCGAGTTGTGGGGGGTACTACTTCTTTCCGTGAATTGCTCCACTATATCCTTGATACGTACCTTGTATTGCTGAGTATTAAGCAAGGAGGTATCAAGTACAGTTTTTAAAGTACTTGGTATGATTCAAGCTGGAATTGAACCCTGGACTCCCGGACCATTGGCGAACACTCTACCCACTAGACCAACCCCTTTATTGTCATTACTCCCAGGTCCACTCTGATGTAGAGTGACAGTACCGGTTATGATTCAATGTAGGCGTCAAATAGATCTGTTTAAAAATTATTCGTGTTCGATAAAACCGATTTAAAAGATTCTTCAGAACCAACAATACGAAAAATGTAAATATGAACGTACAATATACGTGTTTCCCTAAATTCTTGGAGTAAAATAACCCAAGACCGGTTGATACGTCATTTAAATCAATCACACAATCCTTACTCTTTCTATGTTTGGGTTTAGTTCGGTTTAGTTTGATGGTATATCAACCATTGTATGTTATTTAATGCTGAAACCTGTTTGTTCGTTTGTTTGTGTTGTATGGAATATCTACCTTTGTAGGTCATCTAATGCCAAATCCATTTTTATGCAGATAGTCAGTTCTATTTCAAACAATTCAGTTTAGTATTAGTACACAGTTTAATTGTCAAAAACATTTCTATTTCAAGCTATTCAGTGTAGTCAAACAGTTTTAATTCAAACATATTCAGTTTAGCATAAGTTTGCAGTTAGTTCTTTTTAACCCATAGATAAGTTCCTATCAGATGTTACCATTCCGACCCAGAGTGGACCTTGGAGCAATGGCAATGAAGAGGGCTGTTTGTATATACATATTAAATACATATGATTTGGTTTGGGAGCATATTAACCATTTTAGGTTATTTAATGCCAAATCCTTTTTATACCTACATAGTAAATATATATGATTTGGTTTTGTTGGGTTGTATGGCATATCAACCATTGTATATTATTTAATGCCAAATTCGGTTTATACATATATATAAGATATATATGATTTGGTTTAATAGGATTTTATGGCATATCGACTATTGTAGGTTATTTAATGCCAAATCCTCTTAATACATATATGTTAGATATATATGATTTGTAAGCACATTGTGTTGATAATGTTTTTAAACGAGCCTCAGCTCATTTTTTGTACACAGTTAAATGATTACAAATATTTCTATATATCACTTACAATCCAATTCAACATCATTCATTACATGCAATTAAATGATCAAACAGTCCTATTTCTTACATTACAATTAAGTATAAGTCATTTGTTTGCACACAGTTAAATGGTTCTAAGTATTGCTATGTATCGCTAACAATTCATTTAAACATCAGTCATTTGTTTATACACAGTTAAATGATCAAACACTCCTATTGCTTACAATACAATTAAGAGTAAGTCATTTGTTTGCACTAGTTAAAATGTCAAACAGTCCTAATTGACCCATAGATAGGACCCATTCGGTGCTACCACTCCCAGACAGAGTGCACCTGGGAGCAATGGCTATGAAGGGGTACTCTACATTCCCCAAAGCTTCGGCATTACGGGAGCCTCACCATCAGATCTTTTAGTGTCATATCCAGAGTATTCGTCGTGTGGGGTGGGGGGTCTTACCTCTCTACAGAGATGCACTCGGTGTATTCTACATCCCCTTTTCTCTATTTTGATCACTCTCACCGTTGGAAGTTGAAAAGGTTGGCCTGAATGCTAGGTAGGTGAGGTTTGTTAGCATGAAGCTTAGAGAAACGTTTTCGTGGCTAAGGCAATCGCGAGAGCATTTCTCTTGATTATATGACCCGGGTCGCACAAGCAAAATCCCCAATCTCCAATCCCCACGTAGGTAGCGTAAATTGGACTAGCTCTGATAAACAACCTCACTTTGCTGGAAATGCTTTAAGTTATACTACTCCTGCTCCCAAAATAATCATTTCAACAAATGAACCCCTCGTACCTCGCCCTTAATGCTCCCCTCTTTCATCCTCGACACCCTCCAGGATTTATTTGATGAGTGTTGATAAGTGTTTCTTTGTATTTCCCGGATACTAGACGTTCCGTGGTTCGAGATAACCTGTCTGTGGGTCGTAGAGATAGATAGATAGATAGATAGAGAGAGAGAGAGAGAGAGTCTATAAGTAGTACAAATGCTGGTATATCGGCACGAATTAAGGAAATTATGGGTGAGCAAGTGATGTCTTCAATTAACGACGTACGTTCGTGTCTGCCTCACAGCTGAATTATAATTCGCACACCCGGTAGGGGCCAAGTAGCCCCTTTGTTCAACCGGTAATCACATTGACTGCAAATTTTCCAACCCAACACTTCTCCTTTCCTATCTACTACTACTACTACTACCACACGCGCGCGCGCGCACGTTCGTGTGTGAACGTGTGAAACCATTCACTTTTCCTTTCTTACTATTCTTGGAACCACTTTTCTATTACAAGTCTTTCGTCTTACTATGACTATATTTATTCCTATTTTACTAACGCTCTTCTCCTGCATCAACTTCTGGTAGCCATCCTTTTTGCTTCTACTTGTAGTCATTTTTCTTTTTCTAACGGGACTTTTGGAATTGCTCATTTCTTTCTTTCTTTCTTCTTCATATCTCCTTTTCCTTCTTGAATCCATCTATCTTTCTACAGGATAATCTTTTTCTACCAGCAATCACCTTTCTTTCTTTCTTTCTTTCTTTCTTTCTTTCTTTCTTTCTTTCTTTCTTTCTTTCTTTCTTTCACACCATTTTATCTGCTTCTCTCCCAAACTCCTTTTTTCACTTTATGTAACCTCTTCTTCTTCTTCTTCTTCTTCTTCTTCTTCTTCTTCTTCTTCTTCTTCTTCTTCTTCTTCTTCTTCTTCTTTAATTCTCTTACATCAAGTTCTTGAAGCCAACCTTTCAATCTCTTCCACTTGTAGATATTTTTCTTTCTTTTTCCATCGGGACTTTCTTTCTTTCTTTCTTTCTTTCTTTCTTTCTTTCTTTCTTTCTTTCTCTTTTCCCGACCACTAATTACATCTTTCTTTTTTTTCTAGGAGACATGTTTCTTTCGCTTGCTTAACTTCTTGCAACGTCTTTTTCTTTCTTTCTTTCTTTCTTTCTTTCTTTCTTTCTTTCTCTTTTCCCGACCACTAATTACATCTTTCTTTTTTTTCTAGGAGACATGTTTCTTTCGCTTGCTTAACTTCTTGCAACGTCTTTTTCTTTCTTTCTTTCTTTCTTTCTTTCTTTCTTTCTTTCTTTCTTTCTTTCTTTCTCTTTTCCCGACCACTAATTACATCTTTCTTTTTTTTCTTGGAGACATGTTTCTTTCGCTTGCTTAACTTCTTGCAACGTCTTTTTCTTTCTTTCTTTCTTTCTTTCTTTCTTTCTTTCTCTTTTCCCGACCACTAATTACATCTTTCTTTTTTTTCTAGGAGACATGTTTCTTTCGCTTGCTTAACTTCTTGCAACGTCTTTTTCTTTCTTTCTTTCTTTCTTTCTTTCTTTCTTTCTTTCTTTCTCTTTTCCCGACCACTAATTACATCTTTCTTTTTTTTCTAGGAGACATGTTTCTTTCGCTTGCTTAACTTCTTGCAACGTCTTTTTCTTTCTTTCTTTCTTTCTTTCTTTCTTTCTTTCTTTCTTAGCTAATCAGCGTAAGGAGTAACGAAATCGGTAAGTTGAGATAGACTTTATCACCGGTCGAAAAATCGAATTAGATTAAGTGCCGTGCCAGCGCAGGTGGCAAAATGGTTAAATTGTTTACGAAAACCCATGGCTTGATTGGACTTGACGAAGTTTTGCCGTAAATTCGTGCCCCACAACAACAGAACATTTAACCGGCGACTCATCGCATGGAACTGATATATTTATGTTGGCAAAGTGGAAGTAACAAGGAATAGTGAGCGTCTAATTAGTTCCAGGAGTGGTTAATTGAAATGATGACCACTGCAATCGTTGAGGAGAGATATGGTCCCGACGGAAGAGAAAAAGACTGAGAGAGAGAGAGATAGAGAGAGAGAGAGAGAGAAGGAGAGAGAGACAAAGAGAGACAGAGAGAGAGAGACAGATAGAGAAAGAGAGATAGAGACAAAGAGAGATAGAGAGAGAGAGAGACAGATAGATAGAGAGAGACAAAAAGAGAGAGAGAGATAGATAGATAGATAGATAGATAGATAGAGAGACAGAGAGAGAGAGAGAGAGAGAGGGGCAGAGAAAATGAGAAACGCAGACAAATGGAAATTTTTTTTTTAAATTAATCAACATCTTTTTCTTGAATTGGATTTTTTAAAGTTTTGTTTCCATTGATTTTACTTCATTCATTGCTTGTTTGTTTGCATGGTTATTTGTTTAAACTTGTTCATTTTTTCTGTAGATTAAAATTTCTTTCTTTCTTTTGCCTATTTTCTTTCTTTCTTTCTTTCTTTCTTTTACTCATACATTTTTTCTTTCTCCAAACTTTTTTTCTATTTCATTCTCACGTTCTTTCTTTCGTTCTTTCTTTCTTTCTTTCTTTCTTTCTTTCTAATTCATTTTACGCTTTCTTTCTTTTTTTTTCTTTTGTTACGCCTATCTTTCTCTTGCCTATTTCCTCTCTGCTTTCTTTCTTTTTTTCTTTCTTTTGCCTTATTCTTCTCGTCTTTCTTTCTTTCTTTCTTTCTTTCTTTTGCCTATTTTCTTTCTTTCTTTCTTTCTTTCTTTCTTATTGCCTTTGTTTCTGTTTGTCTTTCTTTCTTTCTTCATTTTTTTCTTCTTCTTCTTTCTTTCTGGTTTATTGTTTTTTATGACTCTTTTTCGTTTATTTTCATCCCCTTCTGCTTTTATCTAATTCTTCAAAT
Organism: Sepioteuthis lessoniana; assembly: GCA_963585895.1. Taxonomy (NCBI): domain Eukaryota; kingdom Metazoa; phylum Mollusca; class Cephalopoda; order Myopsida; family Loliginidae; genus Sepioteuthis; species Sepioteuthis lessoniana. Next base: position 29,934,905 of record OY757917.1, read on the forward strand.
ACAGTTTAATCTCTTAATCAAGATATCTTTAATTTGCAAGGAGGGAAATAAACAAAGAAAGAAAGATGATCAAGGGAAAGTGTTGTAAAGAGGAAAGAAATGAGTTAAACATTTGAAAAGGGGGATACACTCAGAATCTTCAAAGACACACCGACAGTGTGACTTAGCTTTTAGAAGTATGAAGAGTGCTGAACTTGAACAGACTCTTCTAGACATTTTCAAGACGTCAATCTCAATGTCAAGACTTTTTGGTTTTTGGAGCTCGTGTTTGCAAACTGCGCAGCTTTAGGGATTCGATTATTGTCGATAGTGAAGACATTCATATCCAATTTTGATCAATTTCTTTTTTTTTTTTACAATTTCAACAATAAGTGTGTTTATTTTGTTAGTTGAATAACCCTGTCGCCTTTGACATTACTTCGGTATTTCAATTTCTATATAAGATGGACGTCTTCCTCTCTTGCTAGAAATAATATTAGCAAATGGGGAAACCAAGGATTGCTTTCGGCAATGTCTGGCTCGTATATAACTTGCCCTCCAGCCTTGGTAAACAGTAATATTCCAAACAGCACTTGGCAAAGAAAGAAACCGGAATGTATCTGGCATTTTGCAATGTCACTCTGTATAAACCAGATTGAATCATGCTCTTCTTACGAGCGACATTTCTAACTAGACTTAGTGTGTAGTATCTGTTCACTCTGCCTTGTTATTTTCTTGCACGTCTACCGAGAAACAGATCCTCTTTATCCAGACATCGGACTGTAATTTAATATATATATATATATATATATATATATATATATATATATATATATATATATATATATATCTGTTCGTCTCCCTCAACTGATTGATTGATTCAAACGATATGTCAATTCATCTCGGGTTATTTAATGCCTAGAGAATCGTGTTCATTGAACGTTGATATTTACACATTTTGTGTTGGTGTTTCTTTAGAGCTTTTTTTTACACACACGGTTCTTTCAAAGACTAATAATTCTTAAACAGGTCAATTTTATCGATAAATAAGACGCTAGCATGTGCTACCACTCCGATTCAAAGTGGATCAAGGTGTAATAACTATGAAGGAGTACTCCATACTTCTAGATCTTTATAATTCGGGGTAATTCATCAATGATCCAAGAGACCAGGGTACAATCCCAGGTCGGGTCATACCAAAGACTCAAAAAATGGTACTTGATGCTGCCTTGCTTAACACTCAGTATTATAAAGTAAGGACCAAGGTTAAAGTGGAACAATCCAGGGAATTTAGTAGCGCCCTACTCTACACCTCGGTGTAGTAGCTATTGAAAAGGGAGCCTTCCGGTCACCCTTGACTATGGTCTCCAACTTTACTTTTTTTTTTACTTACTCCTCTGTTGGCGATACAGTCATTGTACTCTAAGCCCAATTGACAAGGTAACCCCTCAGCCGAGCTCTTGTTTCTGGGCTGAATACCATCAAAATTTGAGTTGAGTTTTGTCCTGTAAATTAAAAACATAGCTACAACACTTCCTCTACAGTAATAAAGAGCGAGGAAGATCAGTGGACACCGAGCAGTGGACACCGAGCAGTGGACGCCGGTGCCAACTTGAAAATGCACGGCACAGCATTTTGAGGGCCTTGCTCAGACGAACGCAGAGTTAAATTGACAATGTGTCACGTGCTAAAGTAATCTAAGCTCAAAAAAGCACTGCTAAAACTGCAAGATTGTGGTGTTTTATTTTCTTCCTCGCCGATGCAACGCAGGAGACTCAGATAACTTTTGACGACGGGGGAATATCTTACTATTTTGCGTTCAGGAGACGTTGCGCGACCCCCTGTATTTTCAACCTTCTTTACATTGATGATTCTGACACAAAGCCTGAAATATGGGGTACTCAGCCAGAATCGAACGCACTAAAATCATCTGTAATGATTTATAAAGAAAAGAAAAGAGAAAGAAGATATTTACATAGGTATTTACTAAGTCTAATTGTAGCACAGTGCCAGAAGTATAGGGCACCAAGAGAGATTCAAACTCACTAAAATGATCTGCTGGTCTTGCTCGCTAACCATAACACCGGGTTGGACATTCTGAGACTATCTGTAATGAATGATAAAGAAAAGAAAAAAGAATGAAGATATGTACATAATATGAGCTGATACAAGACCATTCCATTCTACTTTAGTATATTCCACCTTCGTTCTTGGGCCTTGAGATATGCACCGACTAATCGACACCAATTTAAGGGTCATATTTGCATGGCATAAACCTCATAATTTACGACAGCACCGCGAGATATATTTCGTAAGAGAAACAAAATTGCACCTGTAAAAATAGAAAAGACCGCAAAAAAGTGTAAATATATATACATATATAAATATATATATATATATATATATATAAGTACAAGAAGCATTTATTCATCGTAGAAAAGTGATGGAAGATATGGGAAAACATAGTGCGTCGCTGTTTCGCTTCAGAAAAATTAGGCCGCCCCATTTTTTTCTTTTGGCTATATGACAAGAATATTTTGATTACATATTTAACCACTGGGTTTATAGACTTTAGAGTGGATTCACCGGTACCTGTGTGGATATTTCTTAAAATGTATTGGCTGGAGCCAGATTTTTTGACCTTCCCCTGGGCAAGCAATTGCATCGTGCGGGATGATTCCATAAGTTCAGTAAACAGTACACACCCGGGTTTACCTTACAGCTAACTTTATCCTCATGCGAACTCTTTGCAAGCAACGGAGCGTTCTTGGTAGATACACTTGTTTAGGCTGCAAATTACTGTTTGCACACGTAGGGCCAAGCAAGCGATCGGTATCCGTGTCGACTGACAAACACAAAGCGGCCAGTGCCGGTCTTATGTTATTGAAGAAGCGTTGCCCGAAGCGTCTGCCCCGGGGCGATGAATATTATTGAAATCACTGCATATTTGTCGTGGAAGATCCTCATCAAGTCTATCGTGAAGTATTAAGAAGTGTGGTATGTAGTTCAGGGGATGAATTAAGTAAGAGAGAAAGAGAGATACAGATAGAGAGAGATACAGAGAGAGAGAGACAGAGACAGACAGACAGATACTGAAAGAGACAAAGACATAGATAGACAGATAGAAACTGAAAGAGAAAGAGAGAGACGATGACAGATAGACAGAGACTGAGTGTGTTAGAGGGAGAGAGAGAGAAAGACAGAGACAGAGACAGATAGATAGGGACTGAAAGAGAGAGAGAAAGAGACTCAGAAAAAAAAGAGAGAGAGAAAGACAGACAGAGACAGACTGACTGACAGAACTTGAGGGAGAGAGAGAGAGAGTGAGAGAGAGAGAGAGAGAGAGAGACGAACCGAGATGGAGTGAAATAGACAGTCATATAGAGACTGAGTCTGTGTATGGGAGAGTGAGACAAAGACAGAGGCAGAAACAAAGAGACAGACAGATAGGGACTGAGACAGACAGACAGACAGACAGAGAGGTTCAGAGAAGCACAGAGTACAGAGAATGAAGTATGGGTGGGTAACAGTAAAATGAACCGTTTATTAAGGGTATTTATGTTGGGTGGGGAGATCCGAGTGGGTAAAGAAAAGAGAATCAGAGAATTGAAAAACAAGAGGATGACGAAAGATCCGAGAGATGTAGAAGAGAAGGAAGATTTAGAAATTTTGGTGCATGCCTGAGAGAGAGAGAGAGAGAGAGAGAGAGAGAGAGAGAGAGAGAGAGAGAGAGAGAGCTTCTTATCAAATAAGCTGCAATCAATAAAATGTTTTCAATTATATATCTTCAGTTAACTCTTCCTATGTAATAATTATAATTTACAAGTCTTTATATGGCTCTGAGTAATCATTCCTTTTTAATACAAGTAATTTGAACACAAGTATATACCCACCCTGATGACAAAGCTTAGACTATATCCCCTGCAGAGAGATAAGACCCCACCCTCTCAAAAAATAGACGAGTCCTGGGTATGATACAAAGTTATGTTTTGTGATGAGGTTCCATTTCTTGAGATATGGTGAGTGTGGAGTGTCCCTTTGTTGATAATAGTCCCAGGTCCATTCTGATCCTTGAGTTATAGTATCTTTTTGTGCCTCATCTATGAGTCAAGTAGGTCTGTTTAAAAAAGATTTCTATTGATAAGAAACAACCACTGTAAACTGCGACATTTTAAAACTGAAAAAAAATCTCCACAAGTTGAGTGATCGACTCATACGTCTGGGCTAAAATCAAAACCTTTGCTACTAGTTGATCACTCTGTGGTGGTAAATATTTGGATTTTTATCCCTGTCGTATGTCTATCTCTAGTCTTGTAGATATATTTTTAGGCTTAAAAGGTCGGTGTATACGCTGCGATTTCAAGTGCACAAAAATATACCATGGCAGTCGTGGTGTAATGGTTATCGTGTTAGGAAATGGACATAGCGAAACAAGTTCAAATCCTGGACGAGACTGATTGCATTTCACAAAGCGCTGATACCCTTGTGGAGAGGTATGAATTCTCTCATTCTCCCTCGAGCTATGTAGTACAGTCTGTTTTTTTTTCAGCCTTGGTTAGGCAACCAGTCGAGGAGAAGAATACTCTGAATCTAAACCTGTTAAACTTTGCTTAAAAATTGACCTTGTATTACATCCTGCGCGTGCGGACTGTTTGGTAAATATATACCATGAAGATGATTCCCTAATTTCTAAAATCAGTCAATCAGTTAACATTTCTGTGATTTCAATTATTCATATCATAGAATAATAACCCGTTGGCAATAAAATCTAGTTCACCATCATTTTAAACCGGTAAACATTTCATAGTTGCAATATCAATGTTTTAGGTGGCAATGAATGAATGTAGTTGACCCATAGATTGGACCCTAACAGCTATTACACCCCAGGTCAGTGTTGGTGTGAGAATAATGACTCTCACACACCAGCACCCCAGAACTAGACCCTCACATACCAGCACACCGGAACTGGGCACTCACTACTGGATGCAGTTTTGGATCAATACTAGAATACCCCTTTACGAGGGGCTGAGTCTTCCCCTTTGCAGGGGATTCAGTTAGCGTATTTTACACTTTATCAATTGGATAATCGAGAAAGAGGTTTGTTCTATCAAGGATTAGATAAAACTGGGAAGTCTCAGTGGTGTAGTGGCTAAAGTGCTTGACTGTGACACTGTAGAATAGAGTTCGAACTCTAGTCACGCCATTCCGTTCTCTTTTGAACTAATACTCTTGGAAAAAATATGAACACTCTTATTTACCCCAGCCATGAGTTAAATCGTCCATTACTGTGTTTTTACAAGGATGACATTGGCATTAAATAACCCTCATCAATTGATATGCCATTTAAAGAAAGTAACTGAAACAAAACCAGCCAAAGACAAACTTAGCCGAATATTTAAATACTATTTATATTTTCCCCTCACTTTTGCTTTTCTTAACTTTCCTCAAATCTTAAGTTGCAATTTGTTTACCGGCATATTATCATATAACATATGACATGAATTTTCAATTCGTTCCTTGTGACCACGTGTGCTTTGATTAGTAAACAGGGGGATGGCAGTGCGTCGAGGCAGGCCGGTGGGGCAGGTGTGTAACCGGAAGGAGGTCACGTAATATGAGAACCACGCGGTCAGATTTAGACAGAGTCCAGAGAATCGGGCGGCAAGCCAGGGATAGGCGGCTGATCAGAGGTGTCTCGGACGTCTCTGACGTCTCTGACGATACGGCTTGCAAGGGGGTGCAAGCGTTGCCACCCCTGGCTCCCGGAAGAAGACATGGGTCAAGAAGGAGTATATGTCTCTCCATCTATCTCTCAAACTAACAAACTGTGGACCACTTTCGAGAATAAAATGAGTGATATATCTTTATATATACGTGTTTCTCGTTGTTCATAAAGACACAGCTGAGTATACAACAATATCAACCCTTTCTGGGTTGTTTAATGCCGAAATTTAATAAAATGAATAACCGACCAAAACTATTCAAAAGCCAAATATTTTATGCTTAGAAATTCGTAGAAACATTATTCAGTCAACAAAGTATTTTCCTTGCCTTTGTATGACCTTAGCTTAAAGTTCCTATAAATTCATATAATCATTATTCAGTCCTGAAAGTACTGTATTTGACGGCATGTAAGGCGCACTGATTTTTAGTAAGAATATTTTTTAAATTCCTCTATGCCATATGGAGGTTTAACATTAGCGATAGTCGCCCAAAATTATCGACCTGGCAACTCCTATTAGCTTAGAGTTTTCAGTAACTTTCATATATATATATATATAGTCATCCACAGACAGATCTGTTTCGTTCTATCAGAACTCATCAGTGTGGCTAGACATTAGCTTCCCGTAGCTGGGATCGAAACCTGGTTGACTCAAACGCCAAGCCAAGCTTCTAACCATTCAGCCACGAGAAAAGGATATTATGCAGATTAAAAGTATTGTCATCGATAATATTCATTATATTAATTTCATCACGTTTTTTGTTTCATTAAAATTATATATATATATATATATATATATATATTGTCACAATTTAAAAGGATATTATGCAGATTAAAAGTATTGTCATTGATAATATTCAATATATTAATTTCATCATGTTTAATATTAGTACTCTCTTTTCTTTCTTGATTTGCCCTGAAGACATTGCGGGTGCTTCTATAACACCAGTGCATCTTATATACCGTCAAAGACGGTATATTCCTTATCTTTTTCTGACCTAATACTACATTTTATTTAAATTTGGTATTACGCCGTACTTGTTTACAGGCAAATGTGTTAACGGCATCAAAAAGTGTGGGAAAACAATTTTATTCTAATTATTTTGCAAACACAATTAATATTATCAGGGCTAATTTGAAATTTTCATACAAACGATCGTGTTCAATTTCTTTTCCTCGACTCCAGTTGAGAGACTCCCGTTTAGAGATAAGTCAGTGACAATAAAAGAATTTGTGAAGTGGGAAAATCAGTGTATCTTATTTGGCGTGAATTGAGTGCTTGAAATAGAGCACTATTGTTTTTTTTGTTTTGCGGCATATCAAAACTTGTTGGGATATTTTATGCCGAAGTCAGTTTAACAATTATCTATGTCACAAAAATGTATATTTACAATCATCGTAAACAGATAAATACATAATAACTGCCATATCAATGTTTTAAGAATCAATATATTCATATATATATATAATGGCCCATTAGCATAATGATTAGACGGTTCGTCGATGGCCTAGGAGATCGGGGTTCAATCCCAGATTGAGTCATGCAAAAGACTCAAAATATGGTACTTGATGCCTCCTTGCTTAACACGGTATTATAAGAGGCCGCTCAAGGGTAAGTGAAGCAATCCAAGGAAAGGAGTAGCACCCACTCTCACACCTCGGTGTAATATCTATTGAAAAAGGGGCCTTCAGGTCACCCTCCGCTACAGCCTGCCAACAATTATATATATTGTCATTCACGGACAACTCAGTGTGGCGAGATGCTTGAAGCCAGGATCGAAACCTAGCTGACTAGCCGGATATTCTACCGTTCAGCCATGAGCAAACTCAACGTAAGCAAAGGGATTTTAACGCATATGTATTTATTTTGTTTACAGGAATAAGCTTAACGCCTACCAAGTGCTCAATTCATTGAAAGAGCTTTGCATTACAAGAATGGCAACCGTTCATTCCGTCGCAAGAGTGCTCAACTCTCCAAAATTCTTTAAAAAATTATCTCAGACCTGTCTGACCCATATATATGAAAATAGCATATACTAATAATCCCAAATCAGTGTGCTTGGTTGGTTGGTTGGTTGGTTTTACGGGATGTTAACATTTGTTTGGTCGATGGTTACAAAAATACTAACTTCAGTGTTAAACTAAAACCGAAGTCAGTATTTTTGCGACTACTTAAATGATTTCAAGCGACTATTCCCATCTAATAACAAACATCTATTTATAGAGTAATATACCTTGAAGTATTCTAAAAAAAATTTGGCGACTTTAGTTGAGTTTGACCCGAAGGCTCCCTTTTCAATAGCTACTACATCGAGGTGTAAGGGAGGGGGCTATTCCCTTCCTCAATTGCTCCACTTTACCCTTAAAGGCTGAGTGTTAAACAAGGCGGCATCAAGTAACGTTTTATAGTCTTTGGTATAACTTGGCCTGGGATTGAACCCTGGTCTCCTGGACCATTATCGAACATTCTACTCAGCAAAGAAAATAACTATAATTTTCAGAAAGATCTATTTGACGCATAGTTGAGACCCTGACAAGTACTACCCCTCTGGTTTAAAGTGGACCTGGGAGCAATGGCACACTCTCCAGATATCTTGAACAGAAGCCTCCCCGTTTAGTTATTTACACACCTTATTCTATAACGAAGGCAAACATGATATCCTTTCTAAAACGACTGCTAATACGTCATTGTTTAAATACGTCCATAATGAAGATTATAATAGCCAATTAGAATGCCATCAAGGCTCTCATTCGTTAAACGAAGGGCAGATTACGTTGTTTATATCTATAATCGGCAAGGTCACGCTAAATGAAGACAGCTCTGCTACGTTATTTCTCCGCTTTAATTGACAGATGAGATCAAGGGTCTGGGTCGCAAGTACGTGACCGGTCCTAATTAAAGGTGTTGCCATTCACCTGTTTATTCTACCTGAAGGTTGGTAAACAGCTGATCCAACCAATGAGGTGGTCCTTTTTTCTGTTATCAAATCCTTTCCTCCAGATGAAAGTGAAGAAGAGAACCGAGTGTCTATTTTGGCTGCTCGCTTTCTAAAATTCGAATAATATGATTAAATACGGGATCTTTTGAAAACAGATGTGGACGAAGAGTCTTTCGATATTGTCTCTTTCTTGGGCCAGTAAGTCAGTGTTATAGGATGAATGCTGAGATATTCATAATCTTTAGTTCGATATGTTGGTATTATAGATAGGAGAGTGAACCACTAAAATCGACAGCCTTGAAGGCAGGGATTAGAATACGCTGATATCCCTTGTAAAAGGAGTAAGACCTACCTCCCCAAAAGAGGAGGGAGCTTGTTTGGGTATAAAACAAAACTGCATCTGGTGGTGCGGCTAAAATTCCGGGGCTTTGGGGAGAGTGGAGTAACCATTACTCTAAGCTACTCTCTGACTCGTAGTGGCATTATCTGTTAGCACAACATCCAGGGGTGAAATAATTCCGTTTTAAAAGTATTTGTATTAGATAAGAATACTTCATACTTTATCGTTTGGTTAGGTTTTATGGCATATCAACCTTTGTAGGTTATTTAATGCCAAATCTTTTTTTATACAAATAAACAATTCTATTTCAAACAATTTAGGTTTTTTTTTCAGTCCTTTTTATACTTATTAAATATATGATTTCAAAACACATTTTGTCGAGCTCATGTTTTTGCACAACGTTAAATTGTTTCCTTTTTTCTATCTAATATGAATAATTCTATCTACTATTAATTATTTGCTTGCACACAGTGAAATGGTTTCAAGTATTGCTATATATTACTAACAATTCAATTAAGTATCAGTCGTTTGATTACACACAGTTAAATGACCAAACAGTTCTATTTCAAGCAATTTAATTTAGCATAAGTCATTTGTTTTCAAATGTCAGTTTTATTTGGCCCATAGACAGAACCCGATCAGGTGCTACCACTCCGGGCCAGAGTGGGCCTGGGATTTCGGTAATGAAGGGACACTCCGAATTCCCCAAAGCTCCAGCATTACTGGAGCTTCACCATCAGATTGTTCAGGGTCATATCTAGGATACTCATCAGTGGGGGGGTCTTAAACCCCTGCAGAGATGCAGTCGGTGTATTCTACAGTCCCAGCCGAATGGGCCAGATATTTATGACGATGAATTATTTATGGATAAAAAGAGTTAAGGAAATCTGTGGTGTTAGGACGACTTGATGATGACGATGATATATATATATATATATATATATATATATATATATATATATATATCCAATATGTATTAAGAATTGTTATTTGAAGCAACAATTGTTTATTCAGAATTATTATTAATTACTTGAAACTATACGAGTCTGTGAAAACAAATGATTATTAGTAAAAAGAAATAATTAGCGGGTAGAGTGTTCGCCAATGGTCCGAGAGACCGGGGTTCGATCCCAGGTCGGGTCATACCAAAAGACTTTGAAAATGGTACAAGATACTTCTTTGCTTAACATTCAGCATTAAAGGGTACGTATCAAGGGTTAAGTGGGTCAATCCTGGGAAAGGAGTAGCGCCTTGATGCAGACGCTATCGAAAAGGGAGCCTTCGGGTGTAAAAAATGTAAAAAATGTGTAAAAAATCCTAACAACGTACCATGAGTATAATTCCTAAGTTTCTCGGCATGAATAACCCTGGACAGTTTGACAGGCAGATAAAATCGATCAATCAAACAATCATTTGCTTTTCAAGCGATTTAAAATATTTTCTTACGAAAAAAATCAAAATTTTTCAGTGTGGGTTGGGTAGTTTAATAGCATATCAATCTTTGTGGGTTATTTAATGCCTAATCTATCCTTCTAGGAAGAAGAAGCTGTGGTACTATTTAACCCAGAGTTGGGAGGATAAGGGGGTTCTATACCTTTCCCAAGAGTATTTGTCCGAAAGTGAACGTAAAAGCGCGACGGAAGTTCGAACTCGCTTTCTTCGATTACGCAGTCCAGCGATTTAACCATGACACCACGAGGACACCCCATTTGTTTGTGTTTGTGTGTGTGTATTAGCCGAAAATGAATTCAATACGACCTTTGATTTCAAAGAAAATCAACATTTTATAAAAAGAAAATTGTTGGGCTTGTACTTAATTATGAGTAGTCCTAAAAAGCCAGATGGGAATTACATAAGAATATTACGAGCTATCTTTTAAAAAATCCTGGAAACAACAGCTGTACGACCACTAACCTTCTATCTCTAAAACCATTCAAGTAAGACGAACAAGACATGCGGGACAATGCTGGAGAAGCAAGGACCAAGTTATAAGTTAAGTTCTACAATGGACCCCTGAACGTGGGCTTGCCAATGTTTGCCAACCAGTAAGAATATATGTACATCGGCTCTATGCGGACATTGGTTGCAGTTTGGAAGACCTGACGCGAGCCATGAATGATAGAGACGAATGGAGAGAAATAGTTAAGGAAATCTGTGCTGTTAGGGCGACTTGATGATGACGATGATATATATATATATATATATATATATATATATATATATATATATATATATATAATAAGCAATGACCAATTATCATCAGGAAGCCATGTTGCATCAAGGTGTAACTAATCAATGCAAGATATACAGAATTATAAAAAGCTCCCCAAACCAGCTCCAAGCAATCCTCGTTCAAGATTTAGAATGTATGTGCTTACTCAACTCTTCGACCACAGACTGGATGCAATACAAAGTTTGAATTCAGAATTTTCCTTTTACTGAATTGGTTCCCTTGCAAAGGATAAAGAACCCATCTGCCCTACTATTTTCCTGTAGCTAAAGGGAGAACAAGTGGATTCATAGCTTTGCCTAGGGCATCAATGCAATGTAAAACGCTTGTAGCCTAGTCCTGGATTTGAACTCGCGTTGCCGATTCTATTTCCTACCTCGGTAACCGTTAAACTAAGCACGCCTCTAAATGTATGAATTTATTTTAAAAATCAGCTGACTACTTAAAGCAATCTTGATCTGACAATCCTATCTATCCAAATGACACACTATGTATGGAGAAAAAGCTTGACGGAAATTAGACAAGAATGCTGTGAGTAATGAACAATTTCTGGAGGCAACACCCACAAAACAGCAGCTGTATGACCCCCTGCCACCTATCACGAAAACTATCCAAGTTAGACGAACCAGACATGCAAGACACTGCTGGAGAAGTAAGGGCGAAATCATAAGTAATATACTCCTGTAGACCCCTTCACATGGACGAACAAAGGCAGGACGACCAGCAAGAACGTACATACAACAACTCTGTGCTGATATAGGATATAGCCTGGAAGACGTCCCGGGAGCGATGGACGATAGAGACGGGTGGCGAGAGAGGGTCAGGGAGATCCGTGCTGACAGCGTGACATGATGATGAGGATAATAATATATAAATATAGACACACATTAATATACATACTTAGAGAGAGAGAGAGAGAAATGTTGAAAAGTGAGAAGAAGAAGAAGAAGAAGAAGAAGAAGAAACTGGAGTCAAAGATAAAAAGAAATAAAAGAAAAGGAATGGGAAATACCAGAGGAAGAAAAAAGGGAATTATAGATTAAGAAGGAGATAAAAATTAAATAATTATAGCGAAATAAAAGAGAAAAAGAACTAAAGAAAGAAGAAAGAGAAGAAGAAATAACAGATGATGATTGAAGCTGCAAAAGAAGAGGAAAAGGTAAAAAGCAAGAATGAAAAAAGAAATGTAGAAGAAGATAAATAATAAAGAAAAAAAAGAGGGAATAGAAGACAATAAAAAGAGTTAACAGATAGAAGAAGAAGAAGAAGAAGAAGAAGAAGAAGAAGAAGAAGAAGAAGAAGAAGAAGAAGAATTATCAAAGAAAGAAAGAGTGAGAAACATAAAGTACAATGAAATAAATAAAGAAAGAAAAAGTTTGAAACAGAAAGAGTGAGAAAGAAAGAAAGACCGAACCGAATATGAAAGAAAGAAAGAAAGAAAGAAAGAAAGAAAGAGAGAAAGAAAGAAAGAAAGAAGAAGAAGAAGAAGAAGGAGAAGAAGAAGAAGAAGAAAAAGAATTATCAAAGAAAGAAAGAGTGAGAGACGTAAAGTACAATGAAATAAAGAAAGAAAGAAAAAATGTGAAAAAGAAAGAGTGAGAAAGAAAGAAAGACCGAACCGAATATAGAAGAAGAAGAAGAAGAAGAAGAAGAAGAAGAAGAAGAAGAAGAAGAAGAAGAAATATCAAGAAACAAAGAGTGAGAAACATAAAATACAATGAAATAAAGAAAGAAAGAAAAAATGTGAAAAAGAAAGAGTGAGAAAGAAAGAAAGACCGAACCGAATATAGAAGAAGAAGAAGAAGAAGAAGAAGAAGAAGAAGAAGAAGAAGAAGAAGAAGAAGAAGAAGAAGGGTTCGACTCAAGCAGAGCAAATTCAATATGAAAAATTGAAGTTAGTTGTTGATGAAAGAAAAAGCAATTGTTCATTACGAGGGCGAGAGATAGACATTAACTCTGTTCAGTTTTTGCCGACGGCAGAATTAAGTACTGTTAACACTGCCCACTTGAATCGTAGGAGCTGGGATGGTAAAGGGAAATTCAGTACACAATGAACTATATTGGCCGGCTTATGCCTCGACTAAGTTGATATCATAAGAAGCGTCAATGAACAGCGTTTACTCACTGAACCTGTTCATTATAACGACAATAATGCTAGGATGATTCTAAAGCTTTGCAATATTATTCTACCTGGTAGTTTGCCATGACCGAAGCAGTTCAAGCCACGGCAGGTCACCGTTGTGGTTTTATAGTATAGTGGTAGTAAGTGTGCTGATACGTTGTGCATTGCTTCGTTCCGTGTTTGATTTGAAAGTCTCACTGATGGATATGCAACTGAGTCTAATTTAGGAACTAATGCTTCACGAATTCGAAATTAGTCATCATGCAACGGAAGGAACCAAAATCATTTTAGGGGTCAAAGGTGAAGGCGCAGTTAATCTCAGTACAGTAACCGAATGGTTCAAAAAATTTCGCTCGGGTTGCAAGAACATCGAGCTATCAGCCAAGGTCAGCTAAGCGTGGATTCCGAGGAGGTGCACCAAGTATGGCGAGTAGTTCTCCGTTTGGTTTGGTTTTATGGCATATCAACTATTGTAGGTTATTTAATGCCAAATCATCTTTATACATGTATATCAAATATACATGATTTGGTTTTATTGGGTTTTATGACATATCAACCATTGTAGGTTATTTAATGCTAGATCTTTTTATGCATATATATTAAATATTTATGATTTGGTTTGGTTGGGTTTTACGGCATATCAACCAATGTAGGTTATTTAATGCCAAATCCTCTTTATACATATTAGATATAAAAGGATTTGGTTTGGTTAGGTTTTTTGGCATATTAACCATTGTTAGTTATTTAATGCCAAATCCATTTTTATACATAAAAACATTTCCGTCTCAAACAATTCGGTTTAGCATATAAACAGTTTTTTTTTGTTTACACACAGTTAAATGTCTAAACAGTTCTATTTCAAACAATTCATTTTAGCATAATTACGCAGTTTAAATGTCAAAACAGTTCTATTTCAGACATTTTGCAATTGTAAACCCATTTTGTTCATAACCTTTTCAGGTGACCCTTAGCTATTTTTTCACACAGTTAGTTTTAAGTATTTCTGTCAAACTCGGGGAATTCTGTTTTCTCACTTGTTTGTGCCCAGTGAAGTGATTGCTGCTATGCTATTTAACTCTAATTGTTATATTAAACATTACTCATTCGTTCGCATACCGTTAAATGGTTGCAAGTATTGTTATTTATCACTACCAATTCAGTTAAACATCAGTCATTTGTTTACAAACACTTAAGTGATCAAACAATTCTATTTCTAACAGTTTAACTTAACAGCAGTCATTTATTTGCACACAGTTTAAATGTCAAAAAGTTTTATTCAGCCCATAGATAGGACCCTATAAGGGTAAGCACTGCAGGCCCATGTGGACCTGGGAGCGATGGTAATGAAAGGGTACTCCAAAACTCCAGGACGAGAGCTTCATCATCAGATTGTTTAGTGTCAATGTCATAGGGTTAAGACCCCCCACCCAACGAATTTTACGAGGGTCTTACCCCTCTGCAGTCGATGTATTCTACAGCTGGGTAGGATCACTCGGAAAATATTAGTAGAGCTCAACCTCTCACAGTCTAGTGTGCTTCATCTCTTTCAGTACGTTTGCAAAAGCATCCGAAGCTACCAAATTGAGAGTCATGCTTCCAAAATATTGCAAATCTTTTGACTCACTTTTGTCGCACTGAATGTAGTGTTTGTCGTCATTTAAAAATAAAATACAATATATGATCGAGTAATGAACCAATCCGTGTAATGAACGATACCAAATTTCTGGCCACGAAAAGATGTTTTTATTATATATTGTGTGTAATGAACGACCTTTTGATTACTCTAATCTACAAAAATATTTCTTCAACATCCAACACCTCTACTTAAAAACATGTATATACTCGAGTAATTTGGCTATGCTTACCTACAAAAAATATTTGTTCAACATTCAATGACCAAAAGAGAAAACATTCAAACACTTATTCTTTTAAAGCTACTGTAATATAATCAAAATCAATGCAATACTTTAAATAAGTAATGTAGTCTAGAGCTTGTTTAGCCTGCTGTTGAATGATAATGAAGTTTTTAATCTAACTTTTACTATATATTCGTACATATATGTTATTAATAATTAACAACATCAGGGAAAAACTTTTTTTATCTTAACTATTAGTCCCTGTGAAGGCAATGTGGGGAAATTTTGAATCAAAGTTATAGAAAGGTTAAGTCGGTTGGTTGTTTAGGTTTTATGGTATATCAACCTTTGTAGGTTATTTAATGCCAAATCCATTTTTATACAAATAATCAGTTCTACTTCAAACAATTCAGTTTAGCAAGAGTACACAGTTTAACTGTCAAAAACATTTCAAGTTATTCAGTTTAGTCAAACAGTTCGAATTCAGCTAATTCAGTATAGTATATGCAGAGATTTTGTTTACACACAGTTAAATGTTAAAACAGTTCTATATTAAACAATTCAGTTTAGTGTAAGTAGAGTTTCAATATCAAAAGCAGTTTCATTTCAAACAATTCAGTTTAGCATAAAGACGCACTTTAAATGTAATACAGTTTAATTGTTAAAAAAATTTCTATTTCAAGTTATTCAAACAATTCTAATTCAAACAATTTTGTTTAGCATAAGTATGTAGTTAGTTCTATTTAACCCATAGATATGTCCCTATCAGGTGCTACCAGTCCGGGTCAGAGTGGACCAGGGAGCAATGGCAATGAAATGGTGTGCCGGATTCCGCCAAACCCCAGCATCACTGGAAACTCACCATCAGATAGTTTAGGGGGTGTCCTCGTGGTGTAATGGTTAAAGCGATGAACTGCGGAATCGTAGTACGCGAGTTCGTACTCCAGTCGCGCTATTATGTTCACTTTCGGGCAAATACCCTTGGGAAAGGTATGAACCCCCTTATTCTCCCTCCAGCTATGGGTAAATAGTAGGACGGACTAGGTTCTTCAGCCTTGTTGAGGCAACTAGTCTAGGAGAAGGAAAACTCTGAATTCAAAACCTGTTAAACTCCGCTTAAAAATTGACCTTGTTTCATATCCTGCCCGAGCGGAGGGGTTGGTAAATAGTACCATCAGATAGTTTAGTGTCATATCCTGAACACTCATTGTGGTGGGGGGTCTTATTCCTCTGCAGAGGTGCAGTTGGTGTATTCTACAGCCCCAGCCGACTGGGCAAATTGAAAGGTTAAAGCTAGAAGCAAAGGAAACTTCGTTGTTTCAGAAATATATTTCATGTCGCTCGCGACACAGTAATACGAGAGTAGCATAAGTACTGCTATGATTTTGTTTCTTTATTATTTAACGGCATGGCAACCTTCTTGTGTTATTTAATGCCAAAATCTCTCCTTTTAGGACAGTAATGGTACTATTTAACCCATAGCTGGAAGGATAACGGGATTAGTACCTTTCCCAAGGGTATATATTCAAAATTGAACGTAATAGCCCGACTGGAGTTCGAACACGCTTATTACGATTCCGCTGTCCAGCACTTTAACTATTACCCCCCCCCCCGAGGACACCCCCGTGCTGCTATAACTGAGAATAAAGCTATAATCTCAAATTTTTATTTTCTAAGCTACTTTAAAGATTGGTGCAACATAGTCTTCCAATCGACATTTCTATTTAGTCTATTTGTAAAATGCCTAATAGAAAGCTTTGCTTTGTAAATATTGAGAGAATTGGTTGTTTTATGACATGTCTGAACTTGTTAGGTTATTTGAGTGCCGAAGTCAGTCTTCTTTTACATGCAATGATATGGTTTCAAGTAACTAATGATAATAATTTGTAAACAACTACAGCTACAAGAAACCTTTCTTAATATAGAGTCATCTGGGGCTGTAGAATACGTCAGCTACATCTCTACTGAGGGGTAAGAGTGTCCTGATATGACACTAAACTGCATCTGATGGTGCGGGTTCTGTCAAGGAGTCTTGGGGAATGTGGAGAACACCTTCATTGCTATTACTTCCCGACCCACTCTGACCCGGAATGAAAGTACGTGTTAGGGTCCCATCTATGACCCAAATAGAACTGTTTTATCATTAACCATACTTAAAACCATTTAACCGTGTACGAATAAATGATTAACATGAAATTGAAATGTTTGTGTTATAGCAATACTTGAAACCATTTAACTGTGTGCTAATAAAACTATTAGTGTTAGCAATACTTAAAACCATTTAATTGTGTACAAATAAAGCTATTAGTGTTAGCAATACTTAAAACCATTTAACTGTGTACAAATAGAGCTATCAGTGTTAGCAATACTTGAAACCATTTAACTGTGTGCTAATAAAACTATTAGTGTTAGCAATACTTAAAACCATTTAATTGTGTACAAATAAAGCTATTAGTGTTAGCAATACTTAAAACCATTTAACTGTGTACAAATAAAGCTATTAGTGTTAGCACAACTTGAAACCATTTAACTGTGTGCTAATAAAACTATTAGTGTTAGCAATACTTAAAACCATTGAACTGTGTACAAATAGAGCTATTGGTGTTAGCTATACTTGAAGCCATTTAAAATAGAGTTATCACAAAACTATCCATTTTAACATCATTCATATGTATAAACAGGATTCGAAATTAAATAACCGTCATGTTTTGATATGTCTTTAAACCAAATAACCTTACGTAATCTTAATACAGATAATATTCTCATAATTACATGGCTTCAAGTATTTCTTAAAATACAAATACTTTACACACAATTATCAGATTTCAAATAACTATTCCTGTTTATTCATGACAACCGCTTGTTTGCACACAGTTATATAGTTTCACGTATTCCTGTCTAGTTCTAATAATTTTCAAAAAGATCTAAAGGGTAAGGAAGCAAAATTATGAATATTCTGGTATAAAGATTTGTATTGTATTGTTGGCGACCGTAGTTGAGGGCGACCAGAAGTCTCCCTTTTCAGTAGCTACTACACCAAGGTGTAGGGGAGGGCGCCACTCCTTTCCCTGGATTGCTCCACTTTACCCTTGATACATACCTTATATTACTGAGTGTTAAGCAAGGAGGTATCAAGTACCATTTTAAAAGTCTTTGGTATGACGCGACCTGGGATTGAACCCAGGTCTCCCGGACCATTGGCGAACACTCTACCCACTTGGCCATCTGATTTTAAGAAATAAACAACAAAATAAGAAGATAGACTAAAAACAGTAAATTTACTCAATATGACCACCATTTTCTTCAACTATTATATCAACACACCTTCGAAACGATTTGCATGCCTTCAAAATAAATTCTTCAGACATTATGTCACATTCCTCCTCTTTTAAATATTTTGGGGGATTTTGCTGAGTAACGACCGTCTAAAAATTGCTAGCAAATATTTATAGACTTTCCCATCAGTAGTAGCAGTAGATAAGTCAATCAATGAAGACTATCACACGTATGAATAATGGCAAATTACAAAGTCTACACCTAATGCAAGCTTGTTACTTAGTAGGTATATCTTTTGTATCGCCCAGCTAAAAATAAGATTGCTACTCGAATTCCAATTTGTCGTCTTAAACGAACCAATATTTGGATAGAGAGTTGTATTTGTTTTGTTTTCTAAAACGCTTCATATTGGGTAATCAAAATCTGGGCTTGAATCTTGTTGAATTGCTGTCCTCAGTTTTTTTTTTTTTTTTTTTTGTGTGTACTTTCTATTCATTAGCGTATTTTCTGAATTACGTTGTGGAGTCTTTAATCGCAAGATCAGTTAAAAAGCCTTCGTTTATTTTTTTGTTCAATCCTCCACCTCCACTTTTTCCTTAAAAAGCTCTTTTTTGTAAAAAAAAAAAAAAAAAAATTCCTTTGCTTTGTATACGGTAGACAAATTAACTTTGGATCGGTTTTGGCTTTAAGCAAAATATAGATTCTTTATCGCTTCTTTTCGTGCTCACTCATATTGGGCTGAATTTTAATGAAAAACGTGCTTGAAGAATAGAGCTAATCATGAAAATATGGATCCATCGCGTTTTTTTCTCCAAAAATTGGACTAATCAGATTAAAAAACGTTTTAAAAATCATCCCATATTTTGTTTCTGCACCCTGTATTAAATCCATTGAAAAAATCTCAACACTTGCTACCATTCGGGTGACAAAAAACGAAATGACTCCACACTGGAAACTCACCACCGGACGGAGTTTAATGTCATACCAATACGCCTCTTTTTAAGCCCCCCCCATCTGGAAGGAATAAAGTTCATATTCAAACCCCCTGTAACAATGGAAGGAATAAAGTTCATATTCAAACCCCCTGTAACAATGTGAATGAAGAAAAAGATAATGACTTACTTATCCAAGGCCACCAAAGTTTGCAATGACCTACGTGGCGTGGGGTATTCTTCAACAAAGGATACAGTAAACATATTCTAAATACAATCTTTTTTGATTGGCGCTGATTGGTGGTGTAATAGTTTTCGCCGTTGGAAATTAGCCGAGTTAACTGAGTTCAAATCCCAGACGAGGCTGTTTGCATTTCACATAGCGCTCATAGCCTTGGGAAAGATATGCATCTAACTAAAGAAGACTGCACCCTTTCATCCACGGTATGGCAACCGGTCTAGGAGAAAAAAAATCTGCATTCAAACAAGTAAAATCCCGCGAAAAAATTGACCTAGTGTAATATCCTACTCGTGCAGAATGGTTATATATATATATATATATATATATATATATATATATATATGATTAGAATTAATAAGTCGGGTACCAGAGGTGAGTCGTCCCTACAGGTAGCATCAACCCACCATCATTTGAATGGTCCCGTCAGCTTTGGCTGCGGAATACACTGACTGCATTTCTGCAGAGGGTAGGACTTCCCCGACGAGTATCCTGGATATGACACTAAAAAATCTGGGGAATGCAGATTACCCCTTCATTGCCATCGCTCCCAGTCCTACACTGGGCCGTAATCGTAGCACCTGATTCGGTCCTATGTATGGGTCAAATAGAACTAAACTGTGTACTTATGCTAAACTGAACTGTTTGAAATTGAACTGTTTTGACATTTAAACCGTGTACTAATGCTAAACTGAATTGTTTGAAATAGAACTGTTTTATGTATAAAAATGGATTTGGCTTTAAAAAACCAACAATGGTTGATATGCCATGAAACCAAACCAAACCAAACCAAACCATCATTTAGAATTGATAAAATTTTATATATTTTATTTTACGATCTATAAGCCCCCTATCTTATTTTACGACCTCTAATCTCCCTTATTTAAGAGTAAATGCTGATAGGATAAGGGAATTTTCCCTACGTTCACTCGAGAGAGTAATTTTTTGTTAGAATAGGGAATTCCTTACCTTAGGATGACCTTATGTCATATTCTACCATCTTGGTGAAATGATTAATTGATAGATATTATCCAATCTGTCTTGGGTTATTTCATGCCTAGATTTTTGGCAACCGCCTTTATATCCTTAATTTTAATTTTAAAAAAAATTTTTTAAGACGTCCAATCGAATACGAATAACTTTTAAACAGATTTATTTGACCCCTTGACGACACCCTAACAGGTACAACCACTCCCGGTCAGAGTGGAACTGTGAATAATAGTAATGAAAGAATTCTTTACTCGTTTATCCAGAACTAGAGACACATTATCATCGTTTAGCGTCATATTCAGGACCAAACATTACGTGCCCATCGTGCTCAAATTCTGTACGAGCCCGTTTGCATTTCACATTGCACTAATAACCTTTGGAAAGGTATGAATCTAATTAAGGGTAAATACTAGGGCAGACTTGGTTCATTCGCCTTGGTTAGAAAACCATTCTAGAAGGAAAACTCTGAATTAAAACCTGTTAAACACCGCTTAAAAATTGACCTTGTGTCACATCCTACCAGCGCGAAGGAATTGGTAAATACATAGTCTTGACACTCCGTTTTTGGGTGGAAGTGGGAAGGTCTTATTTATATGTAGGGGATATAGGTAGCGTATTCTGAGCCCCACTGGCAGGGACCACCGTGGTGGAGGTATTTATTTACCCGAACTCTCCTCCACAACATAAGGTCCGTTTTTAAACAGAGTACAGCTAGTATGAATTGTGAGTTCTTCTTTCTTCTATATCGGTTGTCGTAGCAAGGCTAAAAAGGTCTAGGCTGCCCTACTATTTATCCATAGCTGGAGGGAGAAGGTAGGTCAAGTCTATTACAAATAACGATATGATATAGACAAAAGCCAGTCCCAATGGTCAAAACGACAACTGTTTACATTCAATCGACGTACTTTAAACAATTTTATCAGTATTGTTTATGCCTTCATCCATGTCAAGCAGACAATTTGTAATTGGTTTTTCCTTTGCTACTTTGGGTAATTCAACATTGACGTTTTCCCGCCTTCGTTTCCCGCCTCGAGGTAAAAAGCTAGGGGTTGGCGCCAATTACTCACATCGCTATAACAGTCTGGCCCTAAGCTTCGTCTCTTCCTTTTTTCTTTTTTAGGATAGCTTCGCGTAAACTGGACACTTTATTGCTTGACCCTAATTAATATTGTCTTCGTCTGGACTTCATTTTAATATCAGTTTGCATTATGCACCGCCATATTTTCGCGATACAGCCTAGAGATATCGGCTGGGCCGCCATTGCTTGCCCTCTATCTCTTTGTCCGTGTGGAAAGTTCTTCTGACTAAGACAATGTCTCTGTTCGCGGTTTCTGTGTTCAGCTCGGAAGCAGAGCGTGAAACGTAATTATTGCTGAGTAGCCTTTGGCAGCTCATTGATATTTGATAACGGCAATCATGTTTTGAGAGAATGCAGTGAACGTTAGGGATCTTGTCCGGTCACGGCGGAAAAGATTCACGTGACCACCAGCCAGTTTTCGATCAGGAACATTTCATCTACAGATACACAAGGCTAATAACTTCAATCAAATCTTCATCCTACTGTATTCTTATATATATGAAGTAGTTACTATGTCTATAAAGAAAAGGTGCCTAATATCAGTGATAGAGTAAATGTGGCTAATTATGGATAGCGTAGACACAGAGTCAGTAACACTTCGTAACTTTCATTTTCACGCTTATTCAATCGTAAGGCTAAATAGTTTCCAAGTGGTGGTTATCTCTTTATATACTGCTGTGAGGGACACTGGGAAGGATGGTCTTGTTTGTGGGACATGATGGGAAGGATGGTCTTGTTTGTAGGGCATGATGGGAAGGGCAGTCTAGTTTATACCGGGCGCTTATTTACTTGACGATTAATTTGGTGATTTGCTAATTTATTTATTCTGTAATATTTGATTAATTATTTTCTAGTGTCTTAATTATATATAGAGTGTTTCAGTATAGATGGTTTTATAGGGTATCTCAATATACATGGGACCCTTAGGACTGCCCTATTATTTTTACTCATTTAGTATATGTATATATATGTTGGGTGTCTCAATATACATTGGACCCGTGGGACTGCCCGATTATTTCTGCTCATTCAGTATATGTAGGGTGTCTCAATATACATGAGACCCATGGAACTGCCCAGTTATTTCTGCTCATTCAGTATATCTAGGGTATTTCAATAT
>OY757917.1:29960223-29962723 GCA_963585895.1 Sepioteuthis lessoniana
GAACAGAATTACAAAATAAAGAAAATATGAGAACGCTTGGAGAGAATGAAAATTACAAGTATTGGAATATTGGATACATAAACCAAAAAAATCAACGGAGAAAAGAGTTCCGTAGAAGAACGACAAAGCTTTTCGAAACTAAGTTCTGAAGCAGAAATCCCACCAAAGGAATAAACCCCTAGGCAGTCTCCCTAGTAAGATACTCAAGACCATTTTAAAAATGACAACGGAGGAACACAGATAAATAAACAAGAACAGAAGAAGATAGATGGCTCGCTAGCATTGAGGACTGCGTAGATATACCAATAGAAAGAGTTCAAGACTATATTCAGGATAAGCAAAGATTTTATACCACAGCCAATAACAGCAATGGCAACGAAAGTAACGATAGAAAAACATCAACTTGGAAACAGAAATGGGAAGAAAAATAAATGTATGGAAATTTCACGGCAGAAATTGAGGAGATTGCATACGAGAAGACCTGGACATCACCACGAAAGGGAAATCTCACGAGAGAAAAGGAGTCTCTTTTAATAGCAGCACAAAGCAACGCTGTAAGGACCAATTATATCAAAGTGAAAATTCATTTTACGCAACAGAATTCCTATTGCAGGTTATGGGTAGATAGAAATGAAACAATTAATCATATGGTAAACGAATACATCAAACTAGCACAAAATAAGTAACAGAGTATACACGACAGGGCGGGAAAAGAATACTCCAAGGAATTGAGCAAAAGACAGAAATTTGACCATTCTACCAAATTCTTCTATACACCCACCTTCCCCAATCAATAGGAAGTTCTGCTTTTGATCCACTGATTGTTCCGCTTGGCTGGTTATGTCACCGAATGGCACAGTCGATATGCCTATCTGCCCACGTCACGTTTTCGATCCAGACATCAGATCAATCGCTCATCGGAGATGACAGCCAATGAGTGGACGAATGAGACCCCACAATTAAGTAAATAAAAAGAATGTCGAATGCCAACAGAGAACAGGACACGGTTTTGAGACAACAATGTTTAGTTTGGAAAAAAAAAGTGTCTTTAAAATGGTACGTACATTCACCTTTCTGGTGGACAGTAGTCATATAGCCTGGAGACTTAGCTCACAAATTAATTGTCAGTCAAATTTTCGACATTTAGAGTCAGGCACAAAACCTCTTAACTTATCGTATTAAGTTTAGGCTTTTCTCACTTCGTTTTCTGTAGTCTGCTTATAAGGCAATCTCAAGTTGCGTATTATCTTAGTTTTTCTCAGTCTCTTGCGTCTGGTTTCTCTCTCCTCTTGATAGTTTGGTATAAGGTGATTTCAAGTAGCGTATTATGTTCGCTTTTCTCGCTTTCTCGGAGTCTGGTAAAAAGTAAAGACTCAGAGAACCATGGAGTCTCTTAGCTGTTCCGAATTACTCTCAGTTATTGAACAAAATCCTCTGCTTATATGCATTTTCTCTTTTCCGTGAGATGGAGGTTTGCGGAGTTATTAATAATATCAATTCACTTTGTTTGGATTCCAATAACCAATTCTACTCCCTCTTATTCTGCCTTTTACACTGAGTATTTGGTTTTCTCTCACCTTTACCTCAAAAGAGCTAGTCTTTCCTAATTTTGATTAAGGCAGAGTCAATTAGTTGTAATTAATCCCGCCTTTTACCTTCAGTGTTTGATTTCCTCACACCTTTACACGAGAAAAGGCTGGACCTTTACCCCATTCATCACTGTCGGCTGTTAATCCACCTCTAGAATAATGACGTCAACTGTCACTTAAATTATAACGGTAAAATAACAGTTTCCACACTTCGAATTTAGAAAAAAAAGTTATATTAATATTTTTTCGGTTCCAAACAACTATTGCACTCAGCCTACCTGACTGTCATCATGTCAGGAACTGGCACTAGGTTTGAACCCACATGGCAGCTCGCCAACCAGGGAAAGACTGAAATAATAATTCCCCAAACAAACCCAGCCTAACAACTTTTCCAGTCAAAACAATTCACCTGATTTTCCTCCCTTTTCCTTCAGTCAAAAAGAAAAAACAAAAAAAAAAAAAAATATATATAGAAATAAAACAAAAAATTATAAACTAACAAAAAAAAATAATAATTTTTTTCCACGACTAATTTTATTCTCAACAAAAAAAAAAAAAAAATAACCTTGATTCATTCTTTAGGAATGTACTGAGTCATTCTTCTAACGTTGATTTTCGTTAATTTTTACTTTTTGTAATGTGCTGACTAGTTCTTTTAAAATCAATTTCGGTCAATTCTCACTTTTCTGGTTAATAGATTTATTCGGCTAGACTCTCCGCTCTATTATGTCATAAAACGCTTCATGTACAAACCAGAGTCGGTCCCGGTTAATGAGATGCATCAACTCTTTGAAATACAAACAGATCAATAAATACCGACCAGAAGACCAGACCGAGTGATAATTAACAAAGAAAATGTAAATTATCGTAGAGAAGATTTTGCAATTCCAGTGGACCACCGAGTAAAAAAT
>OY757917.1:29967723-30047723 GCA_963585895.1 Sepioteuthis lessoniana
AAGAAAACGGCTTCGAGCTGACAAAGAAAAGAAGCAGAAAGTACCCCGCAAAAACAATTACCGACTCCGACTACACCGATGACATTGCGATTCTGGCAAATACACCCAATTAAGCCGAAACATTACTACATAGTTTGGAACGAGCTGCCGTAGGCATTGGCCTCCATTTCAATGCACACAAAACTGAATATATGTGCTTTAATCAAACAGGCGACATTTCCACACTACAGGGAACCTCTCTGAAACTGGTAGACAAATTCACCTACCTAGGAAGCAGTGTCTCATCAACCGAAAAAGACATCGACACGCGGCTAACGAAGGCATGGACGGCCATCAATAAGCTATCGATCATATGGAAATCAGACCTGACCGATAAAATGAAACGCAGTTTCTTCCAGGCAGCGGTCGTGTTGATGGATGGACTACTTGGACGCAAACAAAACGTTTGGAGAAGAAGCTAGACGGCAATTACACAAGAATGTTGCGAGCAATATTGAACAAATCCTGGCGGCAACACCCCACAAGGTACCAACTGTACGGCCACCTGTCTCCCATCACGAAAACTAAACAAGCTAGACAAACCAGACATGCAGGACACTACTGGAGAAGCAGAGACGAGCTCATAAGTGATGTACTCCTATGGACCCCCACTTATGGCCGAGCAAAAGCAGGACGACCAGCTCGAACATACATATAGCAGCTTTGTGAGGATTCGGGATGTAGCCCTTAATACCTGCCTGAGGTGAAGAACGATAGGGAGAAGTGACGAGAGAGGGTCAGGGATATCCGTGCTAGCGGCACGAGATGATGATAACTTCCCGAAGGATGTTAGTCTCAAATTGAGCCTCAAACCGTGAATGGAGTTCGAACTCGTTAATAATGATATCGCAGTCCAGCGGGTTATTCATTCCACCACCGAGACCCCCAGTCGCTATTATTGGCTGATTATTTGTTATTTGTTGTCAATATTACTTTCATGCCGAGTGAGTACCCTAACTCTTTTATCATTTTGATTCAATATTGTTTCTTTCGATCTAATACCATTAGGAAAAGTATGACCTCTCTTACCCCCGCCTGCTATTCTTCTTAAAGGATGGGTTTGGCATTAAATAGCCACATGATGAATATGCATATATACACATATACACGCAGAATACATATTGACGCAATAATAAAGACGAGCGAAGACTTCTTTAAAAAAATATACCTCTCACTTTATTGAAAGGGTTGTGTGTGAGAGGGAGTTGGAGACTGAACAAAGACTGCAACATATTGACCTCCCCAGCCTCTCCGGACATAGCCGTGTGTCGTTCTCGTTCACCTGGACTGCTCAACCGGAGGCCTAGGGGCCCTCTCCGCTGGGTGCTGTTCTCTCTACCGCATCTTGTCTCTAACTCATCTCACCTCCAACTAACTGACTTCCTGTCTTCACCGAGTTATATAATAGTTCACAATTGCACTCATTCAACCCATCCACGGTCAAGGTTATAATTCTGATATTCCTCGACCGGATGCACCTGTTATTTACATAGGTGAATTTATTATTTTGACAGCCCGGACGGGTCGTAGGTCAATATACAACAATAACTCGTGAAGGTTGGTATGCCATTAAACAAAGAAATCAAACAAAATCCATATTATTCGAGTCTACCTTACAACACATACAGTGTTGGATTTATGAATAGCCTAAATGGCCAGCAGTCCAGGGCCTTATAGCTCAAAAAAAGAATTTAAAAATACTGAAATAAGAGAACAAATGTATGCATAAGAGAATAAATAAATGTAAGAAAAATAAAGTTGGTGACCCGAAAGCTCCCTTTTCAATAGCTACTACACCGAGGTATAAGGCAGGGCGCTACCGCTGTCCCTGGATTGCTCCACTTTACCCTTGAAACGTACCTTATAACGCTGAATGGTAAGCTAGGAGGTATCAAGTACCACTTCTTGAGTGTTTGGTAGAAGTCGATCTGAGATTGAACACCGGTCTCTCGAGCCATAGGTGAGGACTCTACCACTAAGCCAATGTACAAACCTGAAATAACGTGTGAATATCAGGTTGTCAAGCAATGAATAAGGAGAAATATTCCTTAAGGAATAGCCAATAAAAAAGCACTCTTTACTCTTTTACCTTTTTCGAGGAAATCAATCGTGATGGGTCTTTTTATGTCCCAAGAGATAATCAGCATGAAATTCTTTACTGAACTCTGGTCCCGTAACTTATTACTTACTCGAGAGTCAATATGTTTTCAGTCCATCGACTGTCTTTTCGTCTCAGGATCGTAGTGGCAAACCCAGGTATAGTCCATTTTATTTTTATTATTAAAACGTGCTTCTCCAACAACATCACGTACTCTATAAATTTCAAATGATTTTCACTTCTTAGCCACTAAAATTTTGAAGATAGACCTTTGGTCAAGCCTGGTATTTTGAATAATCGCTGGTATTTTGAATAATCTGAAAACAATTTTTTCTGTGAAATCAAAATAGTTTTTAGTGGATTGGTTGTTTGATTGTTTGGTTGGTTTCACGGCTTATCAATCCTTTTCGGGTCATTTAACGCCGATTTAACTCATTTTTATAAGTTTCAAGCAATTCAGTTTAATATGAGTACAGTTTTGTTAACAGTTAAATATCAAAATAGATAATTTACCCGTTTTTATACATTTCAAAGAATTCCGTTTAGTATAAGTATAGGTTTTTGTCTACACATAAGAAAATGTCAAAACTGTTCTATTTCACAGGATTATGTTTAGCATAAGTACACAGTTTAGTTCTATTTGACCCATAGATACGACCCTATCAGGTGGCAATAAAGGGTTACTCCACATTTCCCAAAGCTCCAGCATTACTGGAACCTCATCATCAGATTGTTTAGTGTCATATCCAGAACACATGTTAGGGGAGTCTTATTCCTTTGCAGAGAAACAGTCGGTGTATTGTACAGCCCCAGCCGACTGAGCCATCCAGGACACTCATTGGGGGAGTCTTACCTCTCTGTAGAGTTACGGTCGGTGTATTCTACAGCCCCAGCCGACTGAGCCAGCCAGTACACTCATTGGGGGAGTCTTACCCCTCTGCAGAGAAGCAGTCAGTGTATTTTATTGCCCCAGCCGACTGAGCCATCCAGAACACTCATTATGGGAGTCTTACCCCTCTACAGAGAAGCAATCAGTGTATTCTACAGCCCCATACCAGCCAACTGGTCTCCAAATAGTTTTTGTTATTAACCAATTTCAAACAATGTAGAGTTTTACTTTTCTAGAAAAAAAAAATGAAATGAAATTATCTAAGTTTAAAAAAGTGTTCCTCTTATTCATTGAATATCCCTTAAAAAAGAATAGATAGATAGGTATGCCGACAAAAAGATAGATTTACCTGATTTATTGCAGCCCAGTTTTCTGGTGCTGGAGAGTACGGAGATTGCATCTCTGCTACAGTGTAAGTCCCCAATCCAACAAGTGTCTTAAACAATTTGATGGCGAGGCTCCATTTCTAGAGCTTTAGGGAATGTGGAGTACCTCCCTATTTTCATTATTCCCAGGCCCTCACTGACCCGGAGTGGTAGTACCTCTTAGTGTCCCATCAATGGCTCAAATAGAACTAATTAACCGTGTACAAAAAATGACTATTAAATTAAATTCCAGTGCGTAGCAATACTTAAAACTATTTAATTGTGTGCAACTAAAACTATTTACCGTTAGATAGCAATACTTAAAACTATTTAATTGTGTGCAACTAAAACTATTTTGCGTTAGATAGCAATACTTAAAACTATTTAATTGTGTGCAACTAAAACTATTTTGCGTTAGATAGCAATACTTAAAACTATTTAATTGTGTGCAACTAAAACTATTTACCGTTAGATAGCAATACTTAAAACTATTTAATTGTATGCAACTAAAACTATTTTGCGTTAGATAGCAATACTTAAAACTATTTAATTGTGTGCAACTAAAACTATTTTGCGTTAGATAGCAATACTTAAAACTATTTAATTGTGTGCAACTAAAACTATTTTGCGTTAGATAGCAATACTTAAAACTATTTAATTGTGTGCAACTAAAACTATTTACCGTTAGATAGCAATACTTAAAACTATTTAACTGCGTTCAAAAATATCTCTGGCTCGTTTGAAAATGGTTACCAACAAACTATTAGTTTCCAAATTATATATATTTATCACACACACACACACACACACATATATATATATATATATATATATATATATATAAACAGGATTTGGCATTGAATATCCAACAAAGATTGATATGCCTTTAAACACAACCAGACAATCTTCGTATAGTGATGACAAAAGTCTTTTGATATTTACCATTTCATTATTTAAAAAATCGATTTAATATAAAACACTTTAATTCATATTTGGAATGAATTGATTCAACGATAATTTATTTGCAGTTTTATATCATGCAAAACGTCGGATTCATCACCGAGATATGATTTATTCAAACAAAGACGGACCAAAACTTTACACAGATTTACCAGAAGCAAAAAAAGAAGAAATTTATCTTTCTGTTGAGATTAACGCAGTCTCGTCTCGACTAAGAGAGAACATAGTCAAAGTCAATAGTTCATTGCTAATATCCAACATTCAGAAAAAAAAAATATCCGTTCGGGGTAGGAGTGATGGTCGGGTATTTACAGATAGTTTACATTTGTAGATTCGTGGGGTTACCAGTAAAAAAAATAAAAAAATTAAGAAAGTTATAAAATATATAAAGTAAAATATTCAAAAAAGAACTACACCCCACCAAAAAAAAACAAACTTGTCTATTAAACACCTTTTGCTGATCTCAACGATTATTATAACTGATAGCGTGACGTATGCGATTATAATCGAATTTCTTGCTCCATGATTTTGTGCAACTATGGTGTAAAACCGATATCGTTAGGTGTTATTTATTATCAAAATTAAATGTACTAGAACTCTGCAAACAAAAATAGAATTGCAACAATATAAATGAAATGAATTAACTTTTTGGCCGTCTTTTTGGCCCAAAATTTGAGGTAATTCCGTTGGTTATTATTATTATTATTATAATTATTATTATTATAATATTTACTCCTCTAGAGCTTTTCACATCAGTATTACCTGATGGTTTTTCACTATTATTATTATTATTATTATTATTATTATTATTATTATCATTATTATTATTATCCTTCTTCTTCTTCTTCTTCTTCTTCTTCTTCTTCTTCTTCTTCTTCTTCTTCTGCAGTATTCTGACCGATCTTAATAATGCAGGAGTTTGGATGGTCTCAACTCGTCCTGTTATTTCCAAATCCTCCAGCCCTTGTATCAATCCTTTGGTGACTGTACTAAGAGCATGAATTACGATTGGTAAAATTTTTACTTTCATGTTCCACAGTTTCTTCAATTCTTTAGCAAGTTCGAAATACTTATCCTTTTCTTCATTTTATTTCAATTTTACTCTGAGGTCAGCAGGGACAGCAAAGTCCACAATTCTTCAATTTCTCTTTTGTGTTTTCGTTGATTATTATAAGGTCTGGTCATCCTAGGTGATCTGTTTGTATGTCAAAATCCCTGAGGAGTTTGTGGGTGTCATTCTCCAAGATAGATGTTGGGTTGTGCACTTACTATTTGTTCGTATTATCATTATCATTAATATTTACCCCTTTAGAGTTTTTCCCATCAGCGCCAGCTGATAGTCTTTCACTGGAGTTTGAGTGACAGCAAGTCTCCTCAAGTCTCTAAGACCCTTTTCAGTATTCTGGCCATTCTCAATAATGATGTCGTTTGGATAGTCTCCACTCGTCTGCCAACTTCCAACTTCTCCAGGCCCTGTAATAATTCTTTTGTTAATGTGCCAAAAGTACCAATCACAATTGGTATAATTTCACCTTCATGTTTCATAGTTTTTTTTTTTTTTTTTCAATTCTCTGGTAAGGTTGAAATACTTATCATATTTACCCAACCCCTCCGCTCGGACAGGATATGACACAAGGTCAGTTTTTAAGCGGAGTTTAACAGGTTTCAATTCAGAGTTTTCCTTCTCCTAGACTAGTTGCCTCACCAAGGCAACCTAGTCTGCCCTACTATTTATCCATAGCTGGAGGGAGAATAATTGGATTCATACCTTTCCCAAGGGTATTAGTGCTATGTGAAACGCTATCAGTCTTGTCCAGGATTTGAACTCGTGTCGCCGTGTCCATTTCCAACGACGATAACCATTACACCACGGGCACCTCCACTCTAAGATTGAAGTACTTATCCTTCTTTTATTATTATTATTATTATTATTACTTCACTCCTTGCGAATTTTTCACAAGCTGATGGTCTTTCTGAGGAGTTTGAGTGACAAAAAGTCTCCTCATGTCTCCAGGACTCTTTTCAGTATTCTGGTCGATCTCAACAATGCTGTAGTTTGGATAGTCTCTATTTGTCCCCCGATTTTCCACTCTACCTGTCCCCTAACCTAGCTTTTGTTGACCGTTACAAGCCTGCCAATTACAATTGGTATCACTGTCACCTTCATGTTTCACAGTTTTTTCAATTCTCTAGCAAGGTCTAAGTACTTCTCTCTCTCTCTCTCTCTCTCTCTCTCTGCTTTCTTTGATTTTCTCTCTGTGGTCGTTCTGGTGGTGTGATGCAAGCTAGACGAGTGAATTTAGTCTCATTGTGTTTCCGATTCATATGGCCTTGTGATACACCTAAGCAAAAAGCTTAGTTATTACAAGTCCTTTTTTTTGCTAATCTTCTCTAGGTCTGCTCTTATGGTTGGGATTAGGCGATTTGTTTGCATTTTGAAATCAAATATTGTCATCCACAGACAGACTGTTTCGTTGTATCACAACTCTTTAGTATGATAGACACGTAGGACGTTTGAAGCTGGGATTGAAACCTGCCCAACTATACGTTAGACGTAGAATCATACTGCTCAGCCAAATGGCGACCTACGTCAGCTCAGGAATTATGAAGCATTATGTTTGTTTGTTTACATTTTGCCTTACCGGATATCAGAGTGCTCAATTCATTAGAAGAGCTTTGCATTACGCTAGAGGCAGTCGTTAATTCCTTTGCCATAGTGCTCAACCTTCGGTGGGGGGAGCGTATATATATATATATGTATATATATCTGTGTGTGTGTGTGTGTGTGTGTGTGTGTGTGTGTGAGAGCGTCACCTTTATTGTTTTTTCATAATGTTTGGAAAGAGTGCGTTTCAAATTAGCCGTGACTTTACCGGCTTGTTTGTGTTTTATGCAGATTTTTCAACACTGTTATTTTATATTTCATAGTGTTATCTTATTTGTATATATATTTTCCCCTTATTATATATATATTTATATATATATATATATATATATATAAATATATAAACTATTGTTGGTCTAAAATCGAAAAGTAAATATTTTAAAATGAATTTATTTGAGGCTTTTATTTCATATATATATATATATATATATATATATATATGAAATAAAAATTTAAATGCCAAATTCATTTAAACACACACACACCACGCACACACACAGTTGAGTCCCCCATATATACACACACACATACACACACACACATATATATATATATATATATAGTCGGCACCCTTTTGTAGACACCGATTTAGCGGTACAATATACTCTGTGGTACTTCCAACGATGGAAAATCCTACTAATGCCCCCATTTTCCTTGATGCCTTTAGCACGGACTTACTTTAGATAATGTTTAATTCAGCCCAGCCTAAACGCCAGGGAATCGCGTTCACTGTATGTTTATGTTTACACCTTTTGTGTAATTGTTTTTTTTTAGAGTTTTAATTTTCCACACATTTATAGAGTATCAATTATTCCAACTAATTCCTTATTAACTTCACACAGTTGTTTGGCTTCAAGTATTTATATCTAATGCAAATCACTTACACCCTACTACATGGTTTCAAGTCACGATTCCTTGTTAATAATTATTATTTGTTTGCAAACCGTTATCTGGTTTAAAGTAACACAAAGGGCTCTGAAGCTGTCTTTGATCTGAAACGTGATAAGAATCTGAAAAAGATAAGAAAGTAAATCTAAGTTCTATGATAGTTTTCAGATGAATGATAGAATAGAACAGCTTTTTATGGTTTTAATGAATTTATGAATGTCTAAAAAAAGGGGGGGTGCTGATTTAGGCTTTTATGAAATACAAAGACTTCTCTCTTTCAATGAGAGGGAAGAGTGGCTATTGTGCTGGAATATGACATCATTGTAAGTAAATTCAAATTCCAACTTGATTACTGTGTTTGTTTACATCTACAATCCATTTTAAGTGTCCTGGGTATGACACTAAACTACATCTGGTTGTGAGGCTCAAGTTCTGGAAACCGAGGGGAGGGTGGAGTTATCCCTTTGCTACTCCCAACTCCAATCTCACCCAGAGTGGAAATACCAAATAGATCAGTTTGAATATTATTAATCATAGATAGGAATACTTGAAAGCATATAATATTGTGCAAATAATCGAATAAAAATATTTACTTGAAGCCATATAATTTACTTGAAAACAAATAATTTTGTTCAAATAACTAAAAAAGAATGGTTACTTGAAAGCAAATAACTTTGAGCAAATGATTAAAAAAGAATGGTTACTTGAAAGCAAATAATTTT
This sequence comes from Sepioteuthis lessoniana, assembly GCA_963585895.1. Lineage (NCBI taxonomy): Eukaryota > Metazoa > Mollusca > Cephalopoda > Myopsida > Loliginidae > Sepioteuthis > Sepioteuthis lessoniana. The sequence goes on from OY757917.1 coordinate 29,976,350, forward strand.
GAGCAAATAATTAAAAAAGAATGGTTACTTGAAAGCAAATAATTTTGGGCAAATAATTAAAAAAGAATGGTTACTTGAAAGCAAATAATTTTGAGCAAATAATTAAAAAAGAATGGTTACTTGAAAGCAAATAATTTTGGGCAAATAATTAAAAAAGAATGGTTACTTGAAAGCAAATAATTTTGGGTAAATAATCAAATAAGAATAGTTACTTGAAACCATATAATTACATTCTAAAAAAAAAAACTTTCATAAAATAATCCAATAGTGGTTGACATGCTGTAAAACAAACTAACCAACAATCTATTTAGGTTTGGTCAGCCGTTTTATTTTGTCAACCGTTTTCAGGACATTTAACGCCGAATTAAATTTCAAACGATTCAGTTTAGTATAAGTATATTTTTCGTTTACACACAGTTAAAAGTCAAAACAGTTCAGTTAAATGTTAAAACAGTTCTATTCTTAAAATTCATTTTAGCATAAGCACACAGTTTAGTTCTGTTTGACCCATAGATAGAACCGTATCAGGTGCAACCATTCCGGAGCGATGGCAATGAAAGGGTGTTTTGCTTTCCCCAAAGCTCCAGCATAACTGGAACCTCGCCATCATATTGTTTAGTGTTCTATCAGAATACTTGTTGTCAAGGAAGGGGGAGGTCTTTCCCCTCCACAGGGAAGCAGTCGATGTATTCTACTACCCACCGCCAACCGACTGGGTAACCAACGATAATAATCTTCAGTAAATATTCATAGCTTCAAGTAACGATTCTTAATATAAACAATTTACACGCGAAGCCCAGTCGGCTGGGGTAGAAGAATACACCGACTACATCTCTGCAAAGGGTTAAGACCTCCTTCCACCAACGTGTGTCCAAGATATGACATTAAATCATTTGTTGGTGAGGCTCATGTCCTGTATCTTTGGGGTATATGAAATACTTCTTTATTGTCACTGCTCCCATGTTCACTCTGGTTCGGATTGGTAGCACCTGATCTATGGGTCAAATAGAAATGTTTGACATTAAAACTGTGTGCAAACAAATGACTTGTGTTAAATTGAATAGTTAGAAATAGAACTATTTTACCATTTAACTGTGTGTAAACAAATGACTGCTGTTTAATTGAACTGAAAGTGATACAAAGCAATATTTGTAACCACTCACTGTGTGCAAAGGAATAAATATTGAATAGAATTATTAGTGTTAGACCGTGATACTTGAAACCAATTAACTGTGTACAAACAATTGCAATACTAGTGTACAAAGAAATTATTTCTAACTTATTTGAAAATGAAATTGCTAACAAACTATTCAATTAGAAATCATATATGTATATCGATTTAAATGTGTACAAACAAATGACTGATTTTAGATTATTACTGTTACATAGAAATACTTGAAACAATTTAACTGTGTGCAAACAAATGATTAATAGTTGATGGAATTATTCGTGTTAGATTGAAATACTTGAAACCATTTAACTGTATGTAAAAAAAAAAACGCCCAATCTTGTTTAAAAATACTATCTATAATATGTGTTTACAAATCATATATATTAGGATTTGACATTAAATAATCAATAAAATGATATGTGATAAAACCCAACCGAACAAAACCAAACAAATTTACTCCCTGCAAGTGATATAAAGAACTATCAAATACAAATAATTTTAAAACAGATATATTTGAACTATAGATGGGACCCGAAATAGGTACTACCACTCCGAACCATGGGAGAAACTTCACAAAAACTGTATATATACACAATTTCCAAAGCTCTTGTCGTAGAATAACAAGAGACGGATTAGCATGCCGTTAAAATCAATCAGTCAATCAATCAATCCTGAAATATTGACCAGTCGGTTGGGGCTGTGGGATACACCGACTGCTTCTCTGCAGAGTTGTAAGACACCCCACTCAGCGAATATCCTAGATATGACACTAAACAATCTGATGGTGAGGTTCCAATAATGCAGGAGCTTTTGGGAATGCGGAGGACCCCTTCATTGCCATTGCTCCTAGGTCGACTCTGGCCCGGAGTGGTAGCACCTGATAGGGTCCTATCAATGGGTCAAATATAACTAAACTGTGTACTTTCTCTAAACTGAATTGTTAAAAAATAGAACTATTTTGGGCATTGAAACTGTGTACTTATTCTAAACTGAATTGTTTGAAATGGCCCTGTTTTTGACATTGAACCTGTGTACATATGATAACCTGAATTGTTTAAAAGAGAACCATTTAAACAGTATACTTATGATAACCTGTATTATTTGAAATAGAACTGTTTTTAACATTGAAACTGAGTACTTGTGATAAACTGAATTGCTTGAAAGAGAACTATTTTTACATTTAACTGTGTGTAAACAAAAAAAAAAAATACTAATACTAAGGTGAATTGTTTGAAATAGAACTGTTTATATATATCAAAATAGATGTGGCATTAAATAACCAACAATAGTTGATATGCCATAAAACCAAACCTAACCAAAACAAATCCTGAAATATTACTATGTTTATGATACCTGATGCTTTTAAAGATGGGAAGAGAAGAGAAGTTATGAAAGCCACCTTGATCCGTGCTATTTTTTAAACAGGAATTCAAAACAGCCATACCTGTTAATATGATGGGATTATTTACCAAGCAATGAATCATACAGTGGTACATTTGTTTATCTATCATGTTAATCGAATACGGTATGAACGTATCTGTTCGAATGTCACGCTCTTTCGTCACCTCGGGTAAATTATGAACCATTCTGTTTTGGTTCTGTGATAAGAAAACGAAGAAAAACAAGACACCACGAATAAAGATTAATAGATATGAACAAAGTAAGATAGGTGTGATTTCTTTGTTTGATGCCAAGTTAACAATTCCTAATTTATTATATGCTAAAGCTTTCCTTAGAGAAGAACAGTAGTGATACTATTTAATCCATAGATGGAGGAGGGAGAAGGGAGTTCATGCCTTTCCTAAGGGTAAATGTCCGAAAGTGAACGTAATAGCCCGACTGATGTTCAAACTCATTACGCTACAGTGATGCTACCGGACTACGATACATACATACATATATACATACATATATACATACAAGCTCATGAAGATTGACAGATAGGTAGACAGATCGGCGTTATGGCTAAAGTACTGGACTGCAGTCTCGAAGTAAATGCGTTCGAACTGCAGTGGTACTATTATGTTCAATTTTGGACTAATACGCTTGGGAAAGGCGTGAAGCCCCTTATCACCAAGCTGTAGGTTAAATAGTATCACTGCTGTTCTTCTTCAATGAAGACTTTGGAATTAGTTAACACAAGAAATGTGTTATGCCATAAAAAAAGATACCAACAAGATAGTTTGGTATGAACAAGCTGGAGTAGATAGATACATGGACAGATATATATACAAGCTGATAGAGAGAGATGATGAAAAACGCTTATTTTGGACATTGATTTTTTTACACAATGAAATGACGTGATATAATTTCTTACACACACACACACACACACACACACACACATATATATATATATAACGAAAACTTTCGAAGGTCAACCAATTAAATTTTTATAAAATATTCAGTACTTATTCATTAATAAAAGAAAATAGACTGAATATTGCATCTAACAGATGAATTTGGTTGTCAACCCACGTGGTCTGTTTCCTCTGTTCTCTTGTTTATACAGCTGGAACATCCATTTTCAGAAATTTCCAATTAAATGGTCTATCATAGGTCAATATGCAACATTTCTGCTAAACTTAATTCCTTGAAATAGAAATGTTTGGTCATTTAACTGTGTGAAAACAAATCACTCATGTTCAATTAAAGTGTTTGTGTTAAATAGCAATACTTCAAAACATTAAAATGTATGCAAACAATTGATTAATCATATTTACCAACCCCTCCGCTCGGGCTGGATATGACACAAGGTTAATTTTTAAGCGGGGTTTAACAGGTTTGAATTCAGAGTTTTCCTTCTCCTAGACTAGTTGCCTCATCAAGGCTGAAGAACCTAGTCTGCCTACAAACAAATGATTAATAATTTATGGAATATTCGTATTAAATAAAAATAAGTGTAACCATTTAACTGTGTGAAAAAAAATGAGCTTAGGATCGTTTAAACATGTTATCTACGAAATGTTTAGAAATCAGATATTTAATATATACATATATATATAAAGGATTCGATATTAAATAGCCTATAAGGGTTGATATGCCATAAAACCAAACTAAACCACACACACACACACACACACACACATATATATATATATATATATATATATATATATATATACATACAAATCGTGTATATGTACATAAACACATACATATATGTATGTATATATATATGTATGTATAAATATATATACGATTCATTTGCAAATCGTTTGCATGTAATTGTCGGAAACATTTCTACTTCATGCTATTCAGTTTTGTCAAACAGTTCTAATTCAAACAATTCAGCTTAGTATAAGTACATTCTTTGTCCACACATAGTTAAATGTCGAGACAGTTCTCTTTCAAACAATTCAGTTTAGCGTAAGTACAGTTTCAATGTCTAGAACAGTTCTATTTCAGACCATTCAGTTTAGCATAATTACACAGTTTACTTCTATAGATAGATAGAACCCTATCAGGTGTTATCACTCCTGGGCAGAGTGGACCAGGTAGCGATGTCAGTGAAAGAATACTCCATATTCCCCAAAGCTCCAGCAATACTGGAACCTTACCATCAGATTGTTTAGTGTCATATCATGACACTCGTTGCGGGCGTCTTACACCTCCGCAGAGGTGCAGTTGGTGTTCTAGAGCCCCAGCCGACTGGGCAAGTTTTTTTTTTATTCGAGTTTCCCTATTTTGATATCATGGACGTTAGCTTTTTTAGTGATAAAAAATCCCCTATCCTAGAGGCGATATCATGACCACGAAAGATTATTTGAAATAAAAACCTGCTAACCCTCTGTGGTCCTGGTCGTATGACCACTGGGCCCATGTGACCACTGAGTGAAATTGAGCGACCAAATCAATCCTTAATTGCCTGCTGGGTGGTCAGTTGAACATGGTAACCCTGCTGACTCTCTCTTTTGTGTTTGACAGATGGCAGTTACTCATTAGCACAGCAGGTAAGCACAGGGTCAAGTTATCGCCAAGGGTTTCACACGCACGGCTCAGTAAGTACTGAACGGAGGATTCTACAAATAAATAAATAGCCCATAAGGATTAGTAGTTTCCCGTTGTTCATTCTCGTAAATCACGAGTGATCTACTGCTTTAAAAACCACCACCGCCGCCAACCCCAAATCCACACTTGTATAATTTTTTTTTCTAAATCACAGATTGCAAGCTTTTATAACTGACCAACTGTTTCCAGTTACAGTCAAAGGATGAGGAGATTAACTTGGATTTTGGTGGAGAAGTTAAGTGGCGGTAAAAAAAATGAATTCATGCCAAACACGAACGATAAGAACGATGTAGAATATCCGAAGCTAAAGCCAGTAAGTTTTGTTGGGGCAGATGGATTTGAGTAAGAATTATTATCAGCAGCAGTATCAAGATGTGTTAATAGTACAGATTCCCTTGAACCTTTTTTACTATTCGTCCCTGTCGGCTATCGCTCGTGGCAAGTCTTCGAGACGGCATCCTGTGTCTGCACAAAATTGATGAATGTAAGTTTTTACTGGTCAGCCAGCTGGTGCGTCGTTTATAATTTCGGCTGCAGCTTTTTTTGTTTTAATAGCATATGAACGTTCGTAGATTATTTAATCGCGAGACCATTTTTATAGAAGTAAAAATAAAGTTGGCTACCCTAGTCGAGGGGAACCCGAAGGCTCCCTTTTCAATAGCTACAACACCGAGGTGTAGGGGAAGACGTTACTCCATTCCCTGGATTGCTCCTCTTTATATTTGATCCTTACCTTATAATGCTGAGTGTTTAGCAAGGCGGCATTAAGTACCATTTTTTGAATCTTTGGTATGACTATAGCTGGGATGGAACCCTGGTCTTCCAGAATATTGGCGAACACTCTACCTATTAGCCCAATGGCCCGGTAAACTGGCTATTCTTGTGGAAGAACAGTAATAGTACAATTTAAGTCACAGATAGGGCAGATAAGAGGGTTCATGCCTTTCGCAAAGGTATTTAACCGAAAGTGAATGTAATAGCATGAAGGGAGTTCGAACTCGCTTACCTCGTGACATCAGTCCAAGATGTTTTCCACTACGCCACGGAGACTCCAGCTTCATGAGTATGTTCTTGCTTCTCCTACAGTACCTGGTACGTCTTTGTTTAAGAAATGGAGGTAGATTGTCTTATAATTGCTCTTTTGTTGGGTGCTCTTTACAGGATGTGTTCAAAATTGCATACAGCATCCTTGTGCAGTTTCCATCTCTCTCTCTCTCTCTCTCTCGCTCTCTCTCTCTCTCGCTCTCCAAGCGTTTCTTTGAAATACAAGTGGTACTACTATGCAGTAGTACTGGCGTGGTTATTGCTGGAAAGAATTCTCATTTTATTTTATCGGTCAGATTTCCTTATGGAAGTTCAATTCTCATTTTGAATCGATAAAATTTTTCTCAATACTTTTACATATGTTTTACCGCATATTATTATTTCATTCCTTGCAAGTTCACCCCCATACTGATTGGTGGGGGGGGGAGTCCTCGTGGTGTAGAGGCTAACGTGCTGAACTGCAACCTCGAAGTAATCGAGTTCGAACTCCAGCCGCCCTATTAAGTTCACTTTCGGACTAATACCCTTGGGAATGCCGGGTGGGGATAAGGGGTTTTAGAAACACCTTCCCCCCAGCAGTAGGTTAAATAGTATCGCTCCTGATTTTCTTCAAGAATGGCTTTGGCATTAAATAACTTACGAAGTTTAGTACAGCGTGGAACAATAGAATTGTTATCCTAAAGAAAACAACACTGCAGCTTTAATTTGAAGCTTTTATTGAAAAAATCAATTCGGGTTACTTGATTATGTAGTCGAGCTGACATCTATTCAATGTAGCCGCCTTCTGCCTCAATCACCATCTCGATACGGATCCGGAACTGGGAGCATGCCTTTTCCACGAGCGCCGGCGGGAGCTCGTCGAATACTGAGCGGATGGCAGCGATCAGGCTGGCTTTGGTGTTGTGGGAGGTCATGTTGGTGATGTTCTCGACGTATGACCAAACGAAGTAGTCCAGCAGATACAGGTCGGGGGAGGAGGGGGGCCAGTGAGAGAAGGGTACAAAGTCGTAGCACTCCTTCTGAAGCCAAGCCTGGGTCTCTTTGGACTAGTGGGTCGGCGCCGAGTCCTGCTGCTTCTCCCAGGGTCTGCCACCGGCCACCTGATTGCACCAGGGGTTCACCACACTCTTCAGCACATCCAGGTACACTTTGGTGTTGACTTTCAAGCCGACTTCGAAGATGTGAGGTGGCATGATGTGGCCCTCACTTGAAACCACACCAAAGACCATAACCGTAGCCGTCCGAAGGACCGTCTGTTGCGTTGAGCTGTGCCCTCAAGCGTTGAACCGTCCGGATTTGCATTTTGAGGGTGCTGGCATTGGTCCTGTTGTCATAACTTGAATTGGTAGAGAGTATGAGTTGTACAGCGGTGCATCTCCGATCTCGCTTGTTGAACATTGTCTCACTTTCAGACATGATAGAAGGCTCCTATCGCTTTTGGGATTTGTACACAACTGGCCAACTAGTAGATGGTCTGCAACAAAAAAAAAAAAAAAAAAAGAAAAGAAAAAAGAAAACCGGTTTTCATTAAACGGAAATGGAATCATGTGGTCTTTTCTAGGGCGACAATTTTATCGTTCCACCCTGTATTGTATCGTAGTAAGGAAGAGATATACAGTGAAATAGAGTTAACTATTAATTAACTGATGTGGTACAGTCCAAGAAACATTATAAGTCTCGCGCTGTTGGAGTTACGTCCGAAGTTGGTCTTACTACTGACAGAGATTTTCAGTACTCTCTGTCCTTAAGAAACACGACGTCTTTTATTCCACCGAGGTACCGGAAGTCAATTGATACGAGTCACACTACAATAGTATAGCATTAAACCAAATTTAAATGGTGGTTTTTCGCTGAAGTATGAGTACCCTCAAATTTTATGAAGTCTTCAGGACTTTTCTAAATATTTTGGTTAATTTTAACAGTGCTGTGGTCTGTGTCTTGTTTCTTCCTCTAATCTTCAGTTACTCCTGTCTCATTGGTGACAGTTCTAAGGATACCTTCTATAATTGGTATCCCCGTCACCTTCATGTTCCCCAGCATTTTTCAGCTGTCAGGCAAGATCCAAGTATTCATCTTGCTTTTCACTTTATATCTATTTTCACTTTACGGTCTGCCTAAATGGCAATCTTTTTTTCTTCATATCAATAAACAGTTGGTCTTGTCTTCCGATTGGGATTGAATGATTCGTTTGTATCTCAAAATCACAGAGAAGTTTACGTACTTCATTTCAAAGACATCTTCATGTTTGTGCATATACCATTTGTTAACATGATGAAATTTCAGTTGCTTGCTCAATTCCCAGTAGATAACCTTCTCCACCAAGTCATGTATTCCTTTCGGTATGTGATTAGAATTTTCGTTTCTATTCACAGATATCCAACACTTGCGATTCTCTTGCATATTAACAGTTTTTGCTTTGATATAATTCATGAGTTGAGCTAAGATTATCAGAAATTGAGGTCCTCCCTCTAAATTTACTCTTCTTAACTATGCTCAGATTATAGCATGTGCATTGCCAGCAATCTGTCACTTAAAGTATCCATACAGTGTCTTTCTTCCCATTTTTCCTTTGGGGATTTTTTAAAATTTGCTATCCCATCATTAGTGCAGTTAGTGGCTGCTGTAATCAGTCCTTCTTTGCTCTTTGATCATATATTCTTCAAGTCCTTGAATTGCACTTTTCAGAGGAGTACGTGATGCAATGGGTACCGTAGCAGGAATTAGACATGGTGACCCGAGTTCAGAACCTGGACAAGGATGTTTGTATTTCACCTAGGGAAAAGTATGAATCCAACTAGAGAGGTCGGTATATATATATATATATATATATATATATATATAAGCCTTTCTCAATATTTGCGAGTTTTTTTCCCTCTTTTTTTTATCATAGAGTTTATCGATGCCATCTTTTGGCTTTAAGACCTTGTGCATAGTCTTCAATTTCCTTGTTCTAATGTCAGTATTTCTGAGTTATTCCCTTCTCAGTTTAAGAAGTGTTCAGAGTATTTAACAAGGAAAACTACCCAGGTATTTATTCTTTTGATCATATTTCTGCTGTCAAGTTTGATTTTAAGAAGTTTTCTAGCTCTTCAAAGAAATACCTTTCTTACTTATTCTTTCATCTCCGTTTGTGCGATAGTGTCCTCTTCTAATAGTCCCTGATATTCATTAGTATTATTTTACTTTTTTCAGAGTTTTTAATACCATCGTTAGCTGATGGTTTTCTGGGTGACAGTAAGTCTACTTATGTCTGCAGGACTCTTCTTTGTATTTTGGCCGATCACAACAATGCCGTAGTTTGGATGGTCTCCACTCTTCCTCTTATTTCCAATTCCTCCGACTCCAGTACCAATCCTTTGATGACTGTATCAAGCATGCCAATTACAATTGGTATTATCGTCACTTTCATGTTCCAGAGTTTTTTCAGTTCTCTAGCAAGGTCTTGGTACTTATCTCTCGTTTTACTTTCCTTCAGTTTTACCCTGCATTCAGCCGGAACGCCAAAGTCCACCATTCGGCTGGTTCTTTTTTTCTTTTTCTTTTTTTTTGTTGACTTTCACAGGGTTTGATGATCTGTCCGAAATTAAATCATCCGTTTGTATATCCAAATCCCAGAGAAGTTTGCACGTCTCATTCTCCAGGACGAATTCTGGATCGTACATATACCATTTGTTCGTATTCCACTAATGAGTGGATATACTCTCCCTTATTTTATAGCTACTTTTAACAAGTCTTATTAGGACTTTTTGTTGCAGCAGTATCATTTTATTGACTGCTGCTTTTTTTGTGTCGATAAGTTTGTCATTATTACAATTATTTCCTAACAAGTTGTAGTAAAGTTGGTGACTTTAATCGAGGGTGACCCAAAGGCTCCTTTTTCAATAGCTACAACACCGAGGTGGAAGGGAAGGTGTTACTCCATTCCCTGGATTACTCCACTTTACGCTTGATCCTTACCTTATAATACTGAGTGTTGAGCAAGGCAGCATCAAGTACCACTTTTTTAAAGTTTTATTTTTGTTGTGGTCTTCAGATAAGACCGGTGAAACAACTCAAACAACGGGTGATAGGTAAACGTTATTGTATTAGCAGAAAAAGGAAGTCATACAAAGGAAGTACTAGCCGTGCTCGGCTTGCAGTCCGTCTGTCAAATGTCTCGTAAGGAACGAGAAGTTGTCTCCACCGAGCGAGCTAAGTTCGGAGAATATGTTTAGGTTGGACGAGTTCATCTTGGGGTATGATAGGATATGTCTCCATAACAATTTTGGTTGTCCGGCAAAGTCCAAGTAATCTTTTATCTTTCCGCTTTCTTTTATTTTCAATTTGTGATCCACCGGAACGGAAAAATACACTATTATTATTTACTCCTCTAGATTTTTTCACATCAGTATTAGCTGATGGTTTTTTGCTGGAGTTTGAGTGACAGCAAGTCTCCTCAAGTCTCCAGGCCTCGTCTCAGTATTCTGGCCGTCCTCAGCAATGCTGTCGTTTGGATAGTCTCTACCCGTCCGCCAACTTCCAAGTCCTCCAGGCCCTTTAATAATCCTTTAGTTACTGTGCCTAACGCACCAATCACAATTGACACAATCGTTACTTTCACGTTCCACATTTTTTAAAATTCTCTAGCAAGGTTAAGGTACTTATCCTTCTTTTATTTCTATTATTATTATTTTACTCGTTTAAGAGATTTTTCCACCAGCGTTAGCTGATGTCTTTCCACTGGAGTTTGAGTGATAGCAAGTTTCCTCAAGTCTCCAGGACTCTTCTCAGTATTCTGTCCGATTCTAATGATGCTGTAGTTTTGATGGTCTCCTACTCATCCTCCTATTTCCAAGTTCTTCAGTCCTTTAATCAATAATTGAGGACTGTACTGAGCACACCTATTACAATTGGCATTATTGTTACTTTCATGCCCAATAGCTTCCTCGCTTCTCTTGCAAGGTTTTGGCACTAATCTCTTTTCTCGCTTCCTACTATCATTACAGAATTTTCAGCTTTCTTACTATCTATCACTGGGTCTTTATCCAAAACATAAAAAGAAAGACGTTAATCATTATATGCATCCTATTTTTGTTCATGTTTTTGTTGTTTCTTTTTGTTAGTTTATTTCGTTTTGGTTACTTTTTTGTTGTTTTTTGTTTTGGGTATCTTCTTCTTCTTCTTCTTCTTCTTCTTCTTCTTCTTCTTCTTCTTCTTCTTCTTCTTCTTCTTCTTCTTATTTTTTTACTTAATAATGTTTTTCACATCAGAGTTAGCTGATGGGCTTTCACTGGAGTTTGAGTGACAGCAAGTCTCCTCAAGTCTCCAGGACTTTTCTCAGTATTCTTGCTGTTGTCAATAATGTTGTTGTTTGGATGGTCTCCTCTCCTCCGCCAACTTCTAAGTCCTCCACTCCTTTTAATAATCCTCTGGTGACTGTGCGAAAAGCACCAATCACGATTGGTATTATCGTCACTTTCATGTTCCATAATTTTTTAAAATTCCCTAGCAAGGTCGAGGTACTTAGGGGTCAACTCTCACCTGGAGTGGTAACACCTGATTGGGTCTTATCTATGGGTCAAATAGAACTGTTTGACAATTAAACTTGGAAATTAATGACTAATGATAAATTGAATTGTTAGAAATAAAACTCTTTGATCATTTAACTATGTGTAAACAAATGACTGATGTTTAATTGAATTTTAGGTGAGACTTGTCAATTCTTGGAAACATTTAACTTTGACTTATACTAAAATGAATTGTTAGAAATAGTCGACTGTGAATAACTTCAATATGAGTTAACAATTTTTGATTTACGTACCATTTGTTTCTATGGTCAAATTTAAATTTTTGCACAAATCCCAGTTGATCACCTTGCCCACCCAGTCGTATCTTCTTCTTCTTCTTCTTCTTCTTCTTCTTCTTCTTCTTCTTCTTCTTCTTCTTCTTATTATTATTATTATTATTATTATTATTATTATTATTATTATTATTATTATTAATTACTTTAATTTCATCTTTTTTTTCGGTTTCTTACAGTCCTTCATCAAGTTTTTACCCAAGACTTAGCGCGAGGGAAGGTGATGGTTTTATGTATTTTGTCGGCTCTTTTGTATGATATTTTACCAATCACATTGAGAGAACTCTCCAAAGAACATAGACAGTTCCAAAAAGGTCAATTTTTTGCATTTCATATCGGCTAGGGCAGTTTGTTTATTGTGTTTCTCCGTCTCTTTCTTGATCATACTTTGGGCTCCATTTACGATATTTCAAGGTGCCACTTTTTTTCAGTTTCTATTTCCATGTCTTCGTATTTGCTTATTATATTAACTGATATGTTATTATTTGTTGACTGATATGTTATTATTTGTTGGTTGATATGTCATTATTTGTTGAATGATATGTTATTATTTGTTGATTAATATGTTATTATTTGTTGACTGATATGTTATTATTTGTTGACTGATATGTTGTTATTTGTTGGTTGATATGGTATTATTTATTGACTGATATGTTATTATTTGTTGGTTAATATGTTATTATTTGTTGACTGATATGTTATTATTTTTTGACTGATATTATGATTTATTACTGATATGTTATTATTTGTTCAGTGATAAGTTATTATTTGTTGATTGATATGTTATTATTTCCTGATTGATATGTTATTATTTGTTGAAACTGACATACCAATTAGATGTTATCTCTTTCTTATATAATCTTTGACCACTACATCTGGTCTATAGCTCTTTATTTTTCTCTCAGTTTAGAAAGCAAAGCCCCAAATAATAATTGCTCCCTTGGCTTTTGTTATTCGTTCTGGTAGGTATTTATATCATTTTTTTTTTACATTTCAGTTTTCCTTGGTATTTGCATATTTTCCAATGCATATTAAGTCCTATTTTCTCACACCTTTCTTTATATTCTATCAGTGTTAGAACTGGTCAACCAGACACTTAGTCTTCAATTCATTCCGTTATTTGTTTAAACAATCTACATACTGGGTTTTAACCGTTTCTTTTAATAAGATTTGGGCTCTAGTCATCTGCAACAATTATTAATCCATCTGTTTCCGTTTTCAGTCCAGTACGTTTTAACCATCTCGCACCTTTGAGAGTTTTTCACACCAGCGTTAGTTGATGGTCTTCCACTGGAGTTGGAGTGGTAGTGAGTCTTCTCAAATCTTCAGGACTTTTCTCAGCATTCTGGCCGATCTTAATAATGCTGTAGTCTTGATGGTCTCCACTCGCACACTTATTTCCAAGTATTCCAGTCTCATTATCAATCCTTTGGGGATTGTTTCAAGTTAGTTACAATTAGTATCACCATCACCTTCATGCACCACAGTTTTTTTTAGTTCTCTAGCAAGGTCTAGGTTTTTTCTCTTTTTAAAAAAAAATTATTGTATGATCTGCCAGAGCGGCAAAGTCCACTATTTGACTGGCTCTCTTTCTTTCTTTTTTCTTTTTTTTTTTTTTTTTTGACAATCTCTCTGTCCGGTCGTCTGGCCAAGATTTGGTGATCTGTTTTTATCTTAGAATCCCAGAAAAGTCTGTGCGTCTCATTTTCTTGGACGGATTCTGGGTTGTGCATATACCATTTGGGAGTATGGTAAAATCTAAATGTCTTGCACAATTCACTGCAGATCACCTTCCCCATCCAGTCGTGTCTAGTCTTATACTCTTGCGCTAATTTACTGCATTCACTTATAAAATGATTGATCGTTTCGTCTCCGTCACCACATAACCTACATTTGATATTTTGTTGCGTCTTATCTAATTTTACGTTATTATTATTATTATTATTATTATAATTATTATTATTATTATTATCTCATTCATTGTGAATTTCTCACGCCAGCGTAAGCTGATACTCTTTCACAGGAATCTAAGTATCGGCAACTCTCATCAAGTCTCCAGTACTCTTCTCAGTATTCTAGCCAATCTCAGCAATGCTGTAGTTTGGATGTTTTCGATTCTTCCACGGATTTCTAGTTCCTCTTGTCCCTTCTCCTGGGCCATGGGAACCATTTCGAACAAGCTAACAACAGTTGGCAACATTTCCTTGACCGACATGTTCCATGGCTTTTTCAGTTCTCTTGTAAGGTCTAAGTAGTTTTTATTTTCCCTCTATGATTTGGTGGAAAGGTAAAATCCACTAGACTGAAAATTTTCTTTTTCTTTTTCTTTTTTTCGTTTTTGGTAGTTGACACGATGTCTGATCTTCTGGCTGGGATTATATGATCTGATAGTATCTAAAACTTCCAGAGAATACTAGAAGTTTCATTCTTCTTGATAGATTCTGGTTTGTGCATATATCATTTGGGAGTATGGTAAAATCTTTTGAACAATTCCCTGTGGATCCCCTTTCCGACCCAGTCACGCCTGGTTTTGTACCTTTTTTTTTGCTAGTTTGTTTCACCGGTTTATTATGCGATTAACCATTTCATTTTTTTTTCATAATCTACATTTGCGGTTCTGTTGCGTACCGTCAATTTTCGCTTTAGCATAATTGGTCCTTATGGTGTTGTTTTGTGCTGCCATTAGAAGAGATTTAGTTTTTCTCTTGAGGCATGTCCAGGTTTTTTTCGTGTGTAATCTCACCGGTTTGTCGCTTGATATCCCTACACATTTTCCCCCATTTCTATCTTCTCGTTTTCGATGGTTTTCTGTCTGGTCTTATTTCGCAAATGCTGCTTTGGGTGTTGGGATTAATCATTCTTTTCTTAATGTAATTCTTGAAACCTTGAAACGCAGTCCTCATTGTGTTGTATACTGTGAACACGTATGTATATAAAAATATAAGATTATATTTTATTTTTGGCGATGATACTTGTGTGGAGCAGAAAAACAATCGCTGAGAGTTCGCGCACACGAAGAAGTTGTCGGGAGACGGAAGAGCCAGTGAACAACTGACTTTTGCCGAAATTCGGGAACTGAAATAGTCTACAACTCTCGCGTGACCTGCAGCAATTCCTCTTTTTTTTTTTGTTAACCATGGTAACGCCCACGTCTCACTTCTTTGCTTTCCATTGGTTACATCCGTTTCCCATTGGCTACTAAGCCCGGTTCTGTGGGTGTACGCATCTGCCAGTATCACCGAGTTCAACCACGCCCACAGTTCAGATGATATTCAGATATCTTCGACCGGATGCACCTGTTTTCAACATCAACCGTATTCACAGTACCTGTGGGCATGGTGACATTTCGGCAATCACCTTGTTGATATTATCCTTGAGCGGATGCAGCTGTCTCAACATCCTCTGATACAAGGCACATGTGGACATCTTAATGATGCTATAGTCTGATAATTGTTCCAAGTGCACCAGTCACAATTGGTATCACCATCACCTTCATGTTCTTTATTTTTTTTTAGTTCTCTAATAAGAGCTATATATATATATATATATATATCTTTTTGCTTTTTTTTCGATTTTACTCTGTGGTCTGTCGGGACAGCAAAGTCCACTATTTAGCAGGTTTTCTTTTCTTTTTTTTTACAGTCACTTGGTCTGGTCGTCTGGCCAAGATTATGTGATCCGTTTTTGTCCCCAAATCCCTGAAAACTTTGTAGATTATTTTTGTTATACTTGGTAGTTGTTACATCATTATATTATTGCTTAGTTTTTATGCCAATATATTCAATCGATAAACTCTTCATTATTATAAAGGACCTGATGCTATTTGGTAGAATTATGGCTGCTATTTTCATCCTAATATTCCGAGTCGATAAACTCTTCATAATCTGTACCCTTTCATTTACTTGATTTACTCCATTTTATTGTTTTTTTTAATAAGAATCCTGGTCGATGTATTATTTTACTTTATTGATAGATTTTTTTCTCTCTATCAGTATCTCTCTCTCTCTCTCTCTCTCTCTCTCTCTCTCTATCTATCTATCTATCTATCTTGTGTGTGTGTGTGTGTGTGAAAGTTATATTCAAAAAGTATTGACAATGAACCAATTTTTATCAAAGCAATTATTAACAACAAATATGTAGATATGTATTGACTACGATTCAAAGTTTCTCTCTCTCTCTCTCTCTCTCTCTCTCTCTCTCTCTCTCTCCAAATATATATATATATATATATAAGGTGTCGTCTTCAAAATGCATACTGATGTAGTATTAACCGAGATATAAATTAGATATATATATTCATACAGAGAGAGAGAGAGAGAGAGAGAGAGAAAGAGAAAGAGAGAGAGAGAAATTGGTTGATTAATTGATAGAAATGAACATGCTGAGATAGATAGATAGATAGATAGATAGATAGATAGATAGATAGATAGATAGATAATGACAATATTACGAGACGCGATCAAACAGGACTGGGATTGAATTTGTAATTAAAAATAAATGAATAAATAAATAAATATTGAATTAAAATGAAGACACAGCTGACCAACAATGAATGTGGGAAATATAATCTGATTTCAAAACTCACGGTCTTACAGTCTTACAGTCTTAAGTTTAGTTAAAGTCACATCTACAACATCTACAACAATCATTCACTTTGTGCCAATAACTTCGTCAGCCATTTTCCTTAACATTTTGACTGCGTAAGTGCGTGTACGTGTGCGCGTATGTGTGTGCTTGTCTCTTTTTTTGTATTATTAACCACCGCCACCATTGCCGTCACTGCCGCCCCATTTCCCTGCGGCAATAAACCCCATACTGGTCACTGTATGTTGTGGACATCGTGGGAATTTGAACAAAGTAGGCTTGACCTCTCTGCAGGTTGCAATACTTGCTCAGTTTTTCCATCCCTCATTCAGGCATACCGCTGCGGCTTTCTCAGTGAATCCATTGACAGTGATGCGCTGAGCGATATCTGCCGAGACCTAGCTGAGATTTTAAAATCGTTGCGTGGGAAACAAAATCGTCTTGTGAAGAAAATAGATAAATAAATAAATAAATAAATAATTTTAAACTTAATCACTGATGTTATTATGTAATTATGATTACCAATTATAATCGATTTACTGGAGGTACCCGTGGTGCAATGGTTATCGTCGTAGGAAATGGACACTGTCACGCGAGTTCAAATCCTGGACGAGGCTGATCGCATTTCACATAGTACTAATACCATTGGGAAAGGTATGAATCCAATTATTCTCCCTCCAGCTATGGCTAAATAGTAGGGCAGACTGAGTTCTTCAGCCTTGGTGAGGCAATTAGTCTAGGAGAAGGAAAACTCTGAATTCAAACCTGTTAAACTCCGCTTAAAAATTGACCTTGTGTCATATCCTGCCCGAGCGGAGGGGTTGGTAAATATGATAATCGATTTACTGATTGATCTGTTGTAACGGCATTTCGACTCGTCTAGGTTTATTTTATACCTATATTTACCCAATATCCCACCATCGAGGAGGATGTGAAACGAAGTAAATTTTTTTATGCGGTCTTTTACAAATTTGAATTCAGACTTTTTTCTTCTAGACTGGTTGCCATACGAAGATGAAAGAGCCCAGACTGCCCTATAACTAACCCACAGTTGGAGGGAGTATAGATAGATCCATACCTTCTCCGCGGTTTGGAAATTGTCCGTTTTATATTTACATTTTGAGTAATTTCTTGAGAGTTTATGCGCATGGTTAGATATCAGGTACTTCTATGTAATGCAAATAACTTCTAAACAGATATATTTGACCCATAGATAGTGCTTTAACAGGTTCTTTCACTCCGGGTCAGAGTGGACCTGGGAGTAATGGCAATGAAGGAGTACTCCACACTTCCCAGAGCACCTGAATTGGAGCCACATCATCAGATGTCATAACCAAGAAGACACCCACTTTTGAGAGGAGCGGTTTCCTAATCCCTGCGGGATATACCAGTTATAAATTCAACGCATGCGATTATATATATATATATATATATATATATATATATATATATATATATATATAACTCAAAAGCTCCATTCCACCTGAACAACTCCTCCAACTAGATAACAGACTTTCTGTAATCATTAACAAAAGTGATTACAAACACAAACTTACTCTTCACAAAAAACTGAACAACCTCTACAAAGGCCACTCACTACTTCCAAATAATATTGACAAATATATTAATCTCTCGGACTGTAATTTAACTCAACAACAAAAAGATTTTCTCAACTTGGGACCCAACTGCCATTTATTTCAAGGATATACCAGTATCAACAAAAATACAGAAATTGAAGTTTTATACCAAAATATTTCAAAACTGCGGGATAAAAAGTTAATTACAATCAAACTTGAATTTCATGATCTCCTTAAGGCTAAAGTCATCAAAAATAGATACAATAAAAAACAACCTGCATTACTAACTCATCAACTAAAATTTGCCGCTAAAGAATTACACTATCATCCCAACATCACCTTAAAAAACAGACAAAACTAACATTTTTGTAGTACTCAATAAAACAGACGACCATTCAAAACTCCAAAATATTCTCGATGACCATACAACATTCAAAAAATTAGATAAGAATCCCACCAACCGACTCAAATAAAAAATTAATAAACTAATCACTGCTAATAAGGCCGAACTTAATAGCATAAAACTACCCGAAATAATCGGTGATTATAAACCCGGCTATCTTTACGGAACCGTAAAAATACATAAACCTGATCATCCTCTGCGTCCAATTATATCACAAATACCTACACCGATTTATGGTCTCATAAAAACAATAAAACAACTTATTTCACCATACTTACCTAGTAAATATAACATAAAATCTACACATGAATTAATTCAAGTTCTTCATACAATTAAACCTAATAATGGTATATTAGCCTCACTGGATGTAGAAAATCTATTCACTAATTTACGTGTCAATTAAACAATTGATATTATCATAAATAATATTTATAATAACCCATCTCTCCCTCCTGTTAAAACCAACCCTAATATACATCGGAAAATACTCCTAACATGTGCTAAGGAAGTTCCATTTCATGAACATCTTGGTAATATTTATGTTCAAACAGCTTGGGTATCTATGGGATTTGTCCTGAACCCAATCTTCAGTAATTTCTACATTTGTACTTGTCTGACCTCGAAAATAAAATATTTAATAGCACTAGTAAACCTCCAATATACCTAAGATATGTTGATATATTTATTCTTGCTAATAATATTAACGAAATTAACATACTACAAGACAACTTCCCAAAAGATTGAGTTCTTAACTTTACTCATGAACTAAACAAAACCAATAAAATTTCCTTTTTGATGTTCTTATTGATAGTAACTATAATAGTAACTTCACTACCTCTACTTACAACCCCCCACCCCAAATAATAACTCCTGTACCCTCAACTTTGAAAGTAAATGCCCCTTCCGATATAATAAAAAAAAGCAATTGATAATAACCTAATATGCCGTGCCAAACTAATCTCCTCCAAAACAATATCTTATAAAGAAATAAAAACATAAAGCAAACTCTCATCAATAATGGGTTCCCTGATTATATTGTTGATGAACAAATTAAACGCATGATCAAAAATGTTAACCAACAAAATAAACACTGTAACACTCCACCCAGTCAACAAGCATTTATTAAATATTTTTTACTGCAACTAAATGCTCTACAATTAATAATTAGATGAAAATATATTTAAAACATTGATTCAAAGAAACATAATCACCACTGATCCTAATAAAAAAATAAAAACTTATATAGTATAATGAATTTAAAACCTCCAACTTAGTCATTAAAAATAACTAAAAATAATTCCTCTCATTCGATTAGAGTTTTGCAAAAAATAACGTAATATTTCAATTTAAATGTCCTTTAAAAGATTGTATCTCTGAAAACAACAATATATGCGTCAGTTTAACCACAGCTACCCAATCGAGAAGATTTACATGTTTGGTTTGTGTTTTTTTTATTTAATGGCATATTAACCTTTGTAGGTTATTTAATGCCAAATCTATTCTCCTAGAAGAATAGTAGTGGTACTATTTAACCCATAGCTGGGAGGATAAGAGGGTTCATACATTTCCCAAGGGTATTTGCCCGAAAGTGAACGTAATAGCGTGACTGGAGTACGAACTCGCTTACTACGATTCCGCAGTCCATCGCTTTAACCATTACACCACGAGGACACCCCCTCAGAAGATTTACAATGCACCTTTCTGATACCAGTTCCATAGCACAGCATCTAAAAAAGAATTCATGCCCAACAACTGAATTTCGGTAAATTTTTATCGAAAACAACAATATTAGAACAACAAAATAAGAAGCTAAAACTACAGATTCTCGGGGTAGTACATATTAGGAATATACAGCCCAAACTTAATAGAATTAATTTTGAAACCAGAACTAATGTACTTAAATGTCTTTTGCTACTGACGCTATTTATAGAAACAAATTTAAAAAGTAAGCGTGACACAATACAACAATACAAACGCTCATTCTTAAAAAATAGTAATGTACATCCAAAAGTTACATCACTTTTGTAATACATCCTCCCCTGATGATGGTCAAAGGTTGGGCAGAAAGTACTTGGGAAATAACTAATTATGGAAGATTTATCAACCAATTCCCGCCGAATATCATTAGAACGATACGGAAATTCGAAAGAACAAAAAAATATGTTGACAAAAATGTCTATAATATTCAATCAAATACATATATATATAACAACAAAATTATCAGTGCTTCAGTTATATCTTCTTTTGATTTCAATACAAAACGCCATCTCTTTGTCTACCACGTCGGCAGCCTTAGAATAAGCTGACAATATTCTCTGAAGTAGGATAAGACCCCTTCTAAAGGTGTGTTCTGGGTATAACACTAAGCTGAATCTGATGGTGAGGCTCAAGTTCTAAAAACAGTAATCATGATGGTGAGGTTCAAGTCATTAAGCTCTCTCTCGATTAGGTATGTATCTGACTTCCCACCAAACCAGAATGCGTCACGAAGCCATTTTATAGTGTGTAGCCGAGAACAAATCTTGACATATGTGCCTTGTCCAAAAAATGCTTGGCCCCATCGGCATTCCTCAAATGATGCGCCTCACATGTCGAACAATAAACCCAACCAAGCAAATAGGTAAAGCTTGGTAGGACGGTCCCTTAGGACCAAGACTTCAATCAACAACTACCCAATTCGCACGAGAGTGTGTAGTCATCCTTCAATGGCATTACTCCCAGGTCCACTTTCATCTGGAGTGGTAGTACCTGTTAAGATTCTATCAGTGGGTCAAATTGATATGTGAGCAAATGATTTGTATTAGAGGAAGTGATTGATATCATATAACCATGAGAAAAACTCTTTAAAAACACCACGAAACGTACATATAAATGCAGAATGGACTTAATTCTCAAATATCGAGGCAAAAAATTATCACATACGTTGTAAAAACGTAATTATCAATTGGCTATTCTTTAATGACAGGATATCAGTTGATTATTCTTTCATGGCTCTAAAATAGATTATTCTTTGATTGCCCGGAAATCGATTATTCTTTAATGGCACTAAAATTGATTAATCTTTAATGGCATTAAAATTGATCATTCTTTAATGACATTATAATTGATTATTCTTTCATGGCATCAAAATTGATTATTCTTTCATAGCATTAAAATTGATATCTTAAAGGCATTAAAATTGATTATTCTTTCATGACATTATAATTGATTATTCTTTAATGGCATTAAAATTGATTATTCTTTGATGACATTAAAATTGATTATCCTTTCATGGCATTAAAGTTGATTATTCTTTAATGGCATGAAAATTGATTATTCTTCGATGACATTAAAACTGATTATTCTTTCATGGCATTAAAATTGGCATTAAAATTTAATCTCAAATCCTCTTTATAAATATATATTAGATATATATGATTCAGTTGGGTTGGGTTTTATGGTATATTAACCATTGCAGATTATTTAATGCCAAATCCTCTTTATACATATGTATTAGATATATATGATTCAGTTTGGTTGGGTTGCGTTGGGTTTTATGGCAATTCAACTATTGTTGGTTATTTAATGGCAAATCCTCTTTATGCATAAATATTAAATATATATGATTTGGTTGGGTTGGGATGGGTTTTATGGCATTTCAACCATTGTCGTTTATTTAATGCCAAATCCTCTTTATGTATATATATTAAATATATATGATTTGTAAACACATTTTGTAGATTTTCAAATAAGCCTGGGGTCTTCTTTTACAGACAATATAATGGTTTCAAGTATTTCTATTAACTATTAATCATTTGTTTGCACGCAATTCAGTGGTTTCAAGGATTGCAATATAACAGTCACAATTTAACATCAGTCATTTATTTGCAAGCAGTTTGTTGGTAATTTAATTTTCAAATGAGTTAGAAATAATTTGATTGCACTGTAGTATTACCATTGTTCCTACACACTTGAATGGTTTCAGTTATTGCTATCTAGCACTAATAATTCTATTCTATATTTATCATTTTTTCGCAGACAGTGAAATGGTTACAGGTATTGCTATTTAACACTAATTATTTAATTCAACACTTTTCATTCATTTAATCACAGCCAAATGGTTTCAAGTATTGCTATGTTAGACTAATAATTCTATTCAGGAGCCCAGTAAAAGAATTCCAACTATTGCTATTTAACACTAATAGATCTATTCAACATAACTTATTCGTTTGCTCATACTTAGATGGTCCCAAGTATTTCTATGTATCACTATCAATTCAATTAAACATCAGTTAGTATTTCCACGCAGTTAAATGGTCAAACAGTTCTATTTCTAACAATTCAATTTAGCATGAGTTAATAAAGCTAAATGCTTCCAAGAATTTTTATATATCGCTTACAATTTAATTAAATGTCAGTCATTTGTTTACACACAGTTAAATGATCAAATAGTTCTATTTCTAACAAATCAATTAGCATAAATGTCAGTACTATTTGACCCGTTGATAACACCTTATCAGGTGTTACCATTCTGGGCCATACTGGACCTGGGACCAATGGCAATGAGGGGGTACTCGATATTCTCGAAAGTTCCAGGGTTGGAGCCTCACTATCATATCTAGGACACTCGTTGATGTGGGGGGTTACCTCTCTTCAGAGATGCAGTCGGTGTTTTCTACTGTCCCTGTGGTACTGCCGTGGTAAAATGAAACAGTATTTGGTGATCTTACAGATAACGAGAGCCTGCCGTATATATGTTCTTTAGTGGGTGGCTGTTATCACTTAAAAAAAATTCTTTTTAAAGAATTAATCTAAACAGTGCTAAATTTGTAGTTCCTGCTTGCTTTTTTTCCCAGGATAAAAAACAAAGGGTGATCTGTTGCTACTATATCATACGTAGAACAACCCTCAGGCGAGTTCACGACGCATCATGGAATGAAGATAAAAGAAAACTGACAGATACACAGACAGTAAATGAATACAGAAATAAAGAAAAGCAAAATAATAATCGATAAAGGTCTACAGTAGCTCCCACAAATAATTATATCCCAAACAATTTCTAGAAATACAGTTGTCCGTGGTATGAGACCTAACTACGTCTGATTGTGAAATTCCATTTCTGGGCTTTGGGGAATGTGGAAGTCTGTTTTATTATCATTACCTTATGGTCAACTTTTACCCGGATTGAAAGCAACTGTTTGGTTCCAATAGGTCAAATAGAACAGTTCAATCATTTACTAAGGATTATTGTTATTTGTAATTTAAAACCGTACAACTGTGTGCAAATTGTTTGTATTAGATAGGAATACTTGATAAATAGGATTACTAATATTAAATAACAAAACTAATAAACATTTAACTGTCTGCAAACAAATGATTGCTATAAAATACAATCATTAATATTAAATGGCAATGCTTGAGATTATTTAACTGTGTGCAAACAAATGAACAGTGTTATAAGAATTATTAATGTTAAATTGCAATACTTGAAACCATTTAACTATGTGCAAACAAATAATTAATACTGAATAAAATTCTATAAAAGTATTATATAGCAAAACAGGCTCATTGGCCAAGATTGTTCACCAATGGTCCGGGAGAGCTGGGTTCAATCCCAGGTCGCATCATATCAAAAACTTTAAAAATGGTACTTAATACCTTCTTGCTTAACACTCAGCAATATAAGGTACGTATCGAGGGTAAAGTGGAGCAATCCAGGTAAAGGAGTAGCACCCTCCCCTACATTGAAAAGGGAGCTCTCAGGTCGCCCTCGACTGCAGTCGCCAACTTATTATATTGCAATGTCGAGTCTGGTCTATGGGTAGAGTGTTCGCCAATGGTCAAGGAGACAGGGGTTCAATCCCAGGCTGAGTCATACCAAAAAAATGATACTTGATACCGACTTGCTTTGCACTCAGCATTATAAGGGGAGGATCAAGGGTAAAGGGGAACAATCCAGGGAAAGAAGTGTAGTAGCTATTAGAAAAGGAGCCTTTGGGTCACCCTCGACTAAGGTCGCCAACTTATATAGCAATACTTTAAACTATTTAGAATTATTAGTGTTAGCAATAATTTAAACCATTTCACCGTGTGCAAATAAATGATTGATATTAAATATAATTATACAAGATGCATACGATTAGTTTCCAGACTTTTTTTGTATGAGCACTTTTATTGAGAGTACACACATGAAACTCTAGTTCCCTTCGAAGTAATTTCCTCCGGCTGCAATGCACTCGTTGTATCGTTCCAACAACTTCTGGAAAACACCATGGAAGTCTTCTTGTGTGAACATGTCAATGACCTTCGTCACAGCGTCTTTCATCTCAATTATCGCAAAACGACTGCCCCTGAGCTTAGGGAATAACCAAAAGTCACAGGGAGCAAGGTTTGGACTATAGGGACAGTGAGGAACTGTGTTGATGCCCATCTTGGTCAAATAGTCTGTGACAAGGATGGAGTTGTGGACTGGTGTATTGTCCTGCTGGAAATGCCACTGACCCTATTTGAAGAGTGCTGGCCTCTTCCCAAGGAATCTCTTGCTGAACTCCCTTAAAACCTCAACAAAGTAACCCTAAGCCTAAGCCTAACCCTTTGGCCAATCAACTGTGGTGTATTGACTTCCTTACTCCTCATCATCTCCCACGGACTCCTCGCCTTCCTTGAATCTCTTATGCCTCTCAAAAACTGATGCACGATTTATGCAAGATGCTCCAAAAGTAGTCAGAAGCATTCCATACGTTTCTGTGGTATTTTTGCCAAGTTTAAAACACAATTTTATTGCATATTGTTCTTCTAAAGTGTCAGATTACATTTTTGATGTCCGGTAACTTAGTCCGGTAACTTAGTTACCGGACATTGGCCTAGCGGTTAGAGTGTTCGCCAATCGCCCGGGAGACCTGGGTTCAATCCCAGGTCGAGTCATACCAAAGACCCAAAAAATGGTACTTGATGCCTCCTTGCTTAACACTCAGCATTATAAGGTACGGATCAAGGGTAAAGTGGAGCAATCCAGGAAAGGAGTAGCGCCCTCCCCTACACCTTGGTGTAGTAAGCTATCGAAAAGGGAGCCTTCGGGTCACCCTCGACTATGGTCGCCTACTTTTTTACTACATTTTTGAAATTTACCAGCTGTGACAATCAGGCTTTAGTAGGGTGTATTCCAATTGCTGCCGTAGGTGCTCATTTCAACCCGAAATCATAAAAATTGGTCAGTCATCTCATAAGATGTATAGCAATTAAATACTGAATTTTCAAGAGTCTACGACAATTTTAAATGTCCATACAAAAAAAAGGCTGGAATCTTATCGTATGCTCCTCGTAAGTATTTGATAGCAATACTTGAAACCATTTAACTGTTTGCAAAAAATGATTAAGTTTGGTTTCTTTGTTTGATGGCATATCAACCTTTGTAGTTCATTTAATTCTAAATTAATTCTTTGAGAAGAACTGCAATGGTACTATTTTACCAAGAGCAGGGAGGATACGGGGGTTCAAACCTTTCCCAAGGGTATTCATCTAAAAGTGAACATAATAGGGCAACTGGAGTTTGAACATGCTCATTACAATTCCACAGTCCATCGATTTAACCGTTACACCACGAAGTCGACCCCAGGAAATGACTAATATTAAATAGAATTATTTGTGTAGGATCCTATTATCCAAATGAGTAAAGTGTACGCAAATGGTCCAGGAGACCAGGATTCAATCCCAAGTCGAGTCATACCAAAGACTCCAAAAAAGGCACTTGATGCCTCCTTGCTTAACACTCAGCATGATAAGGTATGGATCAAGGGTAGTCAAGGGTGACCTGAAAGCTCCCTTTTCCATAGCTACTACACCAAGGTGTAGGGAAGGGCGCTACTCCTTTCCTTGGATTGCTCCACTTTACCCTTGATACATACCTTATAATGCTGAGTGTTAAGCGTAGAAATATCAAGTACCATCTTTATAGTCTTTGGTATGACCCGACCTGGGATTGAACCCAGGTCTCCCAGACCATTGGCGAACGCAATGAAATTAAACGTAATGACTCGACTGGTGTTTGGACTCACCTACTCCAATGTATAACAAATTATTAATACTAAATAGAACTATTTGTGTTTGACTATTTGGAACTACTTAACTGTGGGCAAACAATAGTAATACTTGTGGACAAACAAATTAGTTCTGACTAATTCAAAAATAAGATTACCAACAAGCTAAGTAATTAAAATTGGCGAACGTAGTCGAGGGTGACCCGAAGGCTCCCTTTTCAATATCTACTACAATGAAGTGTAGGGGGGAGCGCGACTCCTTTCCTTGGATTGCTCCAATTTACCCTTGATACGTACCTTTTATTGCTGAATGTTAAGCAAGGAGGTATAAAGCGCCATTTTAAAAGTTTTTGGTATGACGCGACCTGGGATTAAACCCAGGTCTCCCGGACCGTTGGCGAACACTCTACCCACTAGACCAACTGAAATTAAACGTAATGGCTTGATCGGAGCTCGGACTCACCTACTCCGATGTAGCAATCTTGTACGTTAGCAACTACGTTGACTTTAGGACTAATATCCTTGTGAATGGTATGAAATCACTTATCCCTTGCTGTAGATATGGATTTTTAAATGTACCTCTTCAGTTCTTCTACAAGCATTACTCTGGCATTACATATCTCAGGAACTTTGACATGTCGTTAAACAAGAAACCGAAGAAAACAAACTAAATTAAAAAAATGCGATTGAAAATGATTGCAAAGGTTGTTTGGTTGGGTTTTATGGCATATCAACCTTTGTAGGTCATTTAACGCCAAATTCTCTCTATATATACATACAAATTTAATCAAAGATTTCAAAAGGAATATTAAAGTAGGTAAAATTTTCTATTAGCTGGATTTCATTTGTTTGCACAAGATTAACCAATTTTAAGTTGTCATATTTTGTGGTACAACTCTGTCTCTCTCAAGAAGGACAGAATGTCATCTATTTTGACTATTTTGATTGCAAAGGAATCTTGAAAATATAAACAGTTATTATAAGAAGCAAGCATTTACAAATAGATTCAATGTATGCATAACCCATAAACTGTTGATATGCCATTAAATGTACCAAATCAAACTAAAATAATTTTACCTGACTTTTCAATAGGCCAATTAGTAGTAAAGGTCAAATTTCTATTTTTTGCACAGTTCCAAGTAGATCATCTTTCTCAACCAGTCGTGCCTACTCTTGTACTTCTTTTATGCAAGTTTACTGGATTCGTTTATTCTTTGTCACCACATAACCTACACTTGTTATTCTATGGTGTTATAATTTGACTCTTTTGAAAGTTTTTCAGTGTAGCGCTAGCTGAAGGTTTTCCACTGGAGTCAGAGTGACAAATATCCAGGATTCTATTTAGTATTTTGGCCGATGTCAATAATACTCCAGTTTAGACAGTCTCCACTTGTCCTCTTATTTCCAAGTCCTCCAGTTCCAGTACCAATCCTTTGGTGACTGTACTGAGCGTGCTGATTTCAATTGGTATCACCGCCACTTTTATTTTCCATAGTTTTTTCAGGTCTCTCGCAAGGTCTAGGTACTTATCTCTCTCTTCATATTATCATCATTATCGAATGTTTAAAGCGATGGACTCCTGAATCATAGTAGGTGAGTTCGAACTCCAGTAGCGCAATTACGTTCACTTTCTGACGAATATCCTTGAGAAAGGTATGAACCCCCTTATCCTTCCAGCCATGGATTAAACAGTACCACTGTTGTTTTTCTAGAAGACTGGATTTCGCATTAAATATCCTTCAAAGATTGATATGACATTAAACAAAGAAACCAAATCTATTAATATTATCAGAAAAACTTAACAAATTAATCAGATTTGGGTTTTAAATTACTCATAAAGTGTTGATATGCCATTAAATGTACCAAATCAAACTAAACTAATTTTACCTGACTTTCGAATCCATATAAAAAATTATGTTGGCTTTTTGTTTGTCAATCTGCGCTTCAAGGTAGAAAAACGTTTGATTAGAAATAATTATTCCTTCAACTTCTCTTATGTAAACGTTAATTCAAGCTACCTTAACATTCTCTGCATTTGTTTTCAGCTACAAAAACTTTTAATTATCCGAATTCAAAAACGAACATTTATCAGATGCATAAACAAATGGTAAAATGAAAAGCCGAAGGCGAGGCGTTTTAAAATCAAATTCAGATCACATTAGACGCAACTTGCATTTGAAACATTTCCTAATAGAACAAGTTAATCAATCAACCATGAAAAGGTCGGTGATTTTATAAATTCAGTTGACTGATTAAATATCATAGCAAAAAAAAAAAATCTTTAAAAAAGAATGATTTTTTTCGTGTGAGTAAAGTCTCTCTTTATACGAGGTCTGTTCAAAAAATAACGAGACTGAAGGTGTATTTCAAGTTAAACAAAAAAAGAACACGGAATGAAATTTTAACTATTCTCTAAATAATCCTCTTGCCATTCACAACACGTATTCCTGCGAGTGTTCCATTGATCGAAGCACTTCTGAATTTACTCTTTTAATATGGTCTGAAGCTGCGTGGTCGGGTTTCTTTGAATGTCCTCCACGTCCTAAAATCTTACTCGATAGATGAAACAGGGGCACAGCCATAGGTCTGACGAGTATAGAGGGCAAAGCACGAGCACAAATTTGCCAACTATATTTTGTACGAGTATCGGGACTAGCTCCAAATTCTTTTCGTAAATTTTACCGTCTCTTCTAAACTCTTTCCTTCTCTCTCCCCCTCTTTCTGTTTCCTTCTCTTTACGTGTCTTTTTTCTCCGTCTCTGTCTGTCTCTTTATATATATATAGATGGAGGTGCTCGTTATATAATGGTTAGCGTCAAGGGAAATGGGCTGAGTGACCAGAGTTCAAATCCTGGACGAGGCTGTTTGCATTTTATATTGTGGCAACACCATTGGGAAATGTCTTAATTGAACGATTCCCCCTCGAACTATGGGTAAAGTAGGGCATACTGGGATCTTTAACCATGGAATGGCAACTAGTCGAGGAGAAAGAATACTCTGAATTAAAAAATTCTAAAACATCGCTTAAAAATTGACGTCCCGTGGCATCGTGCGGAGGGGTTGATATATATACATATCCCAGACTGGGGCTGTAAAATACACCGACTGCACCTCTGCAGAGGAGTAAGACCCCTCCAACGAGTGTCTTGGATATGACACTAAACAATCTGATGGTGAGGTTCCAGTAATGCTGGAGCTTTGGGGAATGCGGAGCACCCATTCATTGCAATTGCTCCCAGGTCCATTCCAGCCAGGAGTGGTAGCGCCTGATAAGGCTCTAATCTATGGGTTAAAAAGAACTAAACCGTGATTTCTTAACTTTACTGTTTTTTGGCATTTAAACTGTGTATTTATGCAAAACTGAATTGTTTAAAATAGTACTGTTTTGACATTTAAGCTGCGTAATTATGCTAAACTGAATTGCGTGAAATAGAGCTGTTTTAATATCTAGACTGTGCACTTATGCTAGACTGAATTATCTGAAATAAAACTGTTTTGATTTTAACTCTGTGTATTGCCCAGCCGGCTGGAGCTGTAGAATACACCAACTGCACCTCTGCAGAGGGGTAAAACCCCCCAATGAGAATCCTGGATATGACACTGAACAACACGATGGTGAGTTTCTAGTAATGTTGGGGTTTGGAGAATGCAGATCCTCCCTTCATTGCCATTGCTCCCTGGTTCACTCTGGCCAGGAATGGTAGCACCTGATAAGGCCCTATCTATGGGTTGAATAGAATTAACTGCACACTTATGCTAAACTGAATTGTTGGAATTAGAACTGTTTGACTAAACTGAATAGCTTGAAATAGAAATGTTTTTGATAATTAAACTGCGTGCTTAAGCTAAACTGAATTGTTTGAAATGGAACTGACTTTGACATTGAAAGTCTACTCACACAAAACTGAATTGTTTAATATAGAACTGTTTTGATATTTAACTCTGTAAACAAAATCTGCACTTATACTAAACTGAATTAGCTGAATTAGAACAGCTTGAATAAAGAGAACAGCATAAATAGAAATGTTTTTGACAATTAAACTGTGTACTCATGCTAAACTGAATCGTTTGAAATAGAACTGATTATTTGTATAAAAATAAATTTGGCATTAAATAACCAACAAAGGTTGATATGCCATCAAACCAAATCAACCAGCCAACCAGGTCTCCCTCGACTGCGGTCGGCTAACTTTACGACTTACTATATATATATATATATATATATATATATATTATGCAGACTGGATTCTTTACCACCATCAAAGAAACTAGTCCAGGAGAAGAAAAACTCTGATACGTTGCCAATTTAACTTCAGTCATACGTGATCTAGCTGGGTCCATTCTTTTGCATATTGACCCCAGCCAAGCTATCAAAATAAGAAATGCACCTGTGTAAATAACAGGAGCATCCGGTCGAGGAATATTAGAATATAACTTTGACCGTGGACGGGTTGAATGAGTGCGATTTGTGACGTCTCAGTGCACAGGAATTTCAGACCAGCTGGAGGTCAGACTAGTTGGAGATAATATGCGGTAGAGAAAACCAGCATCCAACCGAGGCTGGGCCCCCAGGCCTCCGGTTGAGCAACCCAGGAAAAACAAGAAAGAAACGCTGTTATGGCCATAAGAGTGGGGGTCAATATGTTGCAGTTCTGTTCGGTCTCCAACTCCCTCTCACTGTAAAACCTTTAGTTATCCTTTCGAACCCTTTCAAATAAACTGAGAGGTATATTTTTCTAAAGAACTGTGTCGCTTGTCTTTATTGTGTCGTCGTTATGATTCTGCGTGCATTTGTGTAAGTATAGTTGTTCATGGCTATACAACACTGTTACAAGTGAAGGCGATGAAAGTCTAATTTTTTGCAATTCGTTCATATTATGCTCAGTAAGAATTGAACTCAAGACGTAGGAGTTATGATCTGTCCGGATAGTTCACTTGCAAAGTTCATTAGTTTCTTGAGAGATGTAGTTAGCGTCACTCTTATCTCCGGAGCAAAAGGAAGGAAGTAATCCGAGTTCAAAACCTGGACGAAGCTGTTTACTTTTCACTTAGCGCAAATACACTTGAGAAAACCGTATATTCATCTTTTCTTTCCCGCCACCTACTAGGTTCTTTAGCTTTGGTAGGACACCAATCTAGGAAAAGGAAATCTTTTTATAGAAACCAGCCGTAACCCACTTTATATTCTCCTTGCTTCACACCTAATTATAGTTGGGGAGTTTAGAAAATGCATACTCTAAAGTGTTTCGTTGCATCACTTTAGCTAAATTAGCATGTAAATTTGGTAACGAATTTGGTAACGATCAGATCTTCATAGTGTAATGGTTATTGTGTTACGGTTATAAGATTTCAAAACCTGAACGAAGCTATTTGCTTTTCACGTAGCACTAATACCCTTGGGAAAAGAGTGAATACAGCTGTTCTCCCCCGACCCTGCTAAAGGTAAATATTTGGGCATTCTGGGCTCTTTAACCTTAGTATGGCAATCGGTCTAGAAGAAAAACTCAGAAAAATGAAATCAGTTCAAGACCTGGAGAGTGATGGGTTTCACCAGGCTATTCCTTCCCCAGACACGCAACATTAGTTCCTTTGTTTAATGGCATATCAACCTTTATGAGTTATTTAATGTCGAAGCCTTTCTTGTTAAAGAACAATAGTGATACTATTTAACCCAAAGCTGGTAGGATAAGAAGCGGGGTTCTATACCTTTCTCAAGGGAATAAGTCGAAAAATGAACATAGTAGCGTGCCTGGAGTTCGAACTTACTTCCAATGTTTTCACGGTTCAGTACGTTAGTTACGATGCCACTGGGATACACTCACGTTAATGCCTTAGAGTTTTTCATATCATTAAATATGTTAACATTAATGGACACTTCTTTTTCTGTGATATGAGGAAGTCATCTATGGAGAGGTCAGACCTACTTCTGTTCAAATTTCCACGATTTTCACAATACAAAGAATTTATCGGCAAAACAATAAACACAGTCTAATCAAATGATGAAAGATAATAGTTTGATTTGGTTACTTTGATTAATACTATATCAATTTTTATGGGTTACTTAATGCCAAATTCATCCTTGAATAAGGACAGTAGTGATGCTATTTAACCCATACCTGGGGGTGGATAAGTGAGTTCAAACCTTTCGAAAAGATATTAGTCCGAAAGTGAACATAAAAGCGCAACTGGAATTCGAACTCGTTAACTGCGAGGCCATAGGAGGTGTCCTCGTGGTGTAAAAAAAAATTTGGTAACGATGTTCACAAGCGATGGACAGCGGAATTGTAGTACGCGAGTTCGTACTCAATTCGCGCTATTACGTTTACTTTCAGGAAAAAATACCCTTGGGAAAGGTATGAACCCCCTTATCCTCCCAACTATGGGTTAAACAGTACCACTACTGCTCTTCTTGGAGAACGGCTTTGGCATTAAATAACCCACAAAGATTGATATACCATTAAACAAAGAAAACAAACCAAATCGACGCCATTGTCCAGCACGTCAGCAATTACGCCTTGGCCCAAATGACTTAGATCATTCGATGATAATAATAATAACAATAATAATGATAATAATAATTAACGCTATAGATAATCGTCCTCTGTAATCATTTCAATGATTGTAAAATATATATTGACACTTTTCTCTGTATGATAAATCTGTGCTGATAAAGCGAATAAATTGATCAAGCTATCATTTGATGTGAGGCGTATAATCAGAGATGTAAGACGGAAACAGAAGAGCATCACACAAATGGACGCTGTCAATATCTTCTCAAAGATATCCGCAGGGTTTTTTTTTTCTTCTGTTTCTCCTGATAGAAAACTCAACAAGTAATGCAACCTATGAAGAGGTCAAACCGACTGTGTTCAAATTCCCACGATGTTCACAACACACAGTGACCAGTATGCGTCTTATAGCTACAAGGAAGCGGAGGCGATTAATTACGCGCACGCACACGCGCACGCGCACGCGCATGCGCACATATACACATGCGTTAATATCTATTTACTCACCCAAAATGATAGGAAAAATGGCTTACGGAGTTATGTACACAGAGTGAATGATTGTTGTATATGCGAGGTCATCTTGAATAATAAATGAGAAGTCTGGCAACTGAGTGTTCTCATTTTCTGAAGAAGATTCCAGTTAAAACATTAGGGAAATTGCGCCAAATATCTGATCAAAACTTTTCACCGTATTTCATTCGTATACTTATTTGTTGAAAGGAATTGCCGTGTTACGAATATGAATAAATAAATAGTAAAAAGTAAAGTTGGCGACCATAGTCGAGGGTAACCCGAAGGCTCCCTTTTCGATAGGTAATAATAATAATGGAATAAATAAATAAACAAGTAAAAAGATTTTTAAAATAAACCCAAAAGTAAATAAACAAAAAACAAGAGTAAAAAAAAAAACAAAAAAAAACTAAAAAGATATATAAACAAAAAGGAAATAACCTAAAAAAAAACAACAACAAAAAAAAACAAACAAATAAATAAAAACGACAGCGAAAACTCGCTCTAAAAGAATCGATACTGGATTTTATGTCCACGACGCAATGGCTAAAACGTTGGACTGTGATCATGAAGTGAGAGAGTTCGAACTCGATTAATTCTCTTATGTTGACTTTTGGTTTCTTCTCTTTTGTTTAATGGCATACCAATCTTTGTAGGTTATTTAATGCCAAAGCCATTCACCTAGAAGAACAGTAGTGGTACTATTTAACCCATAGCTAGGAGGTAAGGAGATTCATACCTTTCCCAAGGGTATTTGCCTGAAAGTGAACGTAATACCACGACTGGATTACGAACTCGCTTACTACGATTCCGCAGTCCATCGCTTTAACCATTTCACCACAAGGACACCCCTGTTGACTTTTGGACTAATATCCTTCGGAAAGGTGTGGATTCTTTTATTCCCCACAAGCAATGGGTTAAATAGTATCTCTACTGTTTATCTGTAAGGATGGCTTTGGAATTAGATAACTTAAAAAGATTGATATGTCATAAATAACAAAGAAACAAAACCAAATCCTTTCTCTCTCTCTATCGCTAAATTCACTAGAACATGGACATATTCAATAACCTTCGGAGACTGGGGAATTCTTTAGAGTATTCATCTACTTTCCTTATATTATGATGTGCGATTAAAATGTATATTAACTAGTTGTTTTTAAAGATATTATTGCATTTCCTTTATTGTCGGGATTTGATCAGTCAAAAGTGTAACATATGATATATTTTTATATAAAACCTCCCAAATTTTCCTTCACTGTCCTATCAATAGGACATAAAAAACACTGACGGTATCCCTAACAAAGGGTTAAGAAACTCCCTCCTATACTAAGAAAAGGAGTTGTTCTGGGTATAACACTAAAGTGGATCTGATGGCGACGCTTCAGTTTTAGAGAAGTGAGGGAGGGTGGATTACACTATCATAGCCATTACTCCCTGATCCACTCAGACCCGGACAAATTGTATTTGTTAGTGTCCAATCAGTTGGTCAAATAGATCTGTTTAAAAATCAATCGTATTCAATAGGACTAAAAGAAAAAAAAATCTCATGAATAGCAACACAAATGTAAATATAAGAACAATGAACGCGATTACCTAACCTCAAGGCGTAAGTAACCCCAGTTAGTTTACACCGTTAAAATAATTTTTTTTTCAGATACGCCCTCACCTCAAACAAAAACGAAGAAACATTCCAATTTTCTTTTCTTAGTATTGTTTTGGCAAATTGTTACTTTTATCATCTTTTAATCTGCTGTATCTAGTAGAAGTTTCACGCATTTAAACATCATTGTCTGTGCCAATCAGGCGATAGTTTTTTTTTTTTTTTTAAAAGAACGCTGAATGATTGAACAGTTATATAATCTTCCTTCGTATATACAGGGTATCTCAAACTAGATGCAACCCATTAATATGATAATAATTAATTACTGAGACAAGCGCAATGGCGATCATTTAGAACACGTCCAGTAAAAAATGCAACCTTTAAGCTAAAGAAATCAAATCAATGTTTTTTGATAGATATTATATCAGCTTTCAGGACATGCAATCTTTTTTTGAGTTTCTTGTTTCAGAAATAAATCATCATCATATTAATGAGTTGCATCTATTTTGAGACAGTTTTGAATGATTTTGTCTCTAGATAAGTAGTGACGCAAAATATTTTTCCTATCTAGTTCAAGGCATTGTGATCAATGATTAATAGCTGTTATTGTATACTATTTTCAAATCTGAAATAAAAAAGAACTCAATATTATTATTAGTAGAGTTATTAG
The DNA here is from genome assembly GCA_963585895.1 of Sepioteuthis lessoniana. NCBI lineage: Eukaryota > Metazoa > Mollusca > Cephalopoda > Myopsida > Loliginidae > Sepioteuthis > Sepioteuthis lessoniana. Next base: position 30,012,282 of record OY757917.1, read on the forward strand.
CAGTCACACGGGTCCCATGTATATTGAGACACCCTGTATATTTTTATTTTCCATTGTTATTCTATTTCATTAAAACATCCATCATTGTTCAAGCAAACACTTGTTTCACCATTTTAAAATCCTGATGAAGGTTTACTAAAACCGTATCGTTTTCACGTTGGCTTTACATAATAATAAATTCATCACTTTTGGATTTCTTTGTTTTTCTATTTTCTTCATTTCCCTGATAAACAAATATGACTCTGCTTTTTTTTATATGACAAAGTCACACCATTGCGCCCAAAATTATGTAAAATGTCTCATAAAAGAATTGAGTATCTATTTGATTTTTTTTCTGATATGGGATCGTTATTACATTACATTAAAGGCTGTTTCAGAAAAAATCGATATTATTTTGTAATACAATTACTTGACCAATTCTTATTAAAATAGTTTCAAATTTTAACCATAGAAACAAATAAAACTTCTATGCTTAACGTTTTATGCTTTTTTGTTTCGACTATAGAAATGCCAGTAAAAGAAAACATAAAGCATTGGAATTTGAGTTATTTCTTTTAGATCGTTTGAACGAGAATTAATTAAGTAATTAGATTAGAAAATAATAAGGATTTTTCTGAAAAAAATTCTAATCCTAAAACACCTTTTCTTTGCTGTCCAGTCAGCTGGGGCTGTAGAATACACCAAATTCTTCTCTGCAGAGGGGTAAGACCTCTCAAATACAAGTGTCCAGGATATGACACTAAACAATCTGATGGTGAGGCTCCAGTAATATTGGAAGTTTGGGGAATGCGAATCCCCCTGTCATTGCCATTGCCCCCAGGTCCACTTTGGCTTGGAGTGGTAGCACCTGAAAACGTCCTATCTATTGGTCCAATAGAACAGTTTGATGTTTAAATCGAGAGCGAACAAATGATTTCTGCTAAATTGAATTGTTAGAAATAGAACTGTTTGATTATTTACTGGGGGTAAACAAATGACTGATGTTTAATTGAAGTCTTTGTTATATTTAGCAATACTTGGAACCATTTAACTGTGCAAACGAATAAATAAAGTTCAATAGAATTATTAGTGTTAAATAGCAATGTTTAGAACTACTTCATTGTGCGCAAACAAATGATTAATAGTAAATAAAATTATTCGTGTTAGATAGAAATACTTGAAACCATTTGACTGGGTAAACAAACGAGCCAAGACTCATTTAAAAATGCTATGAACAAAATGAGATTACAAATTATATATATATATATATATATATGTGTGTGTGTGTGTGTGTGTGTGTGTGTGTGTGTGTGTAAAGAGGATTAGGCATTAAATAATCTACAATGGTTGATATGCCATAAAACCCAACTAACCAACAAACCAACCAACCTAAAACTTACGGACTATAAAAGCGATATGTCTCATACCGTAACCTGTTTTAGTCGTCGTTGGCTATTCATGCTGCATGTCTACAGGAAGAAGAGACTAGTGGAACCCATCCTTCTCCAGGCCAACAACTGGTTGGAATTGGCCTAGTGAGTAGAATTGTTGCCAATGATCTCAATCCCAGGTCGAGTCATACCAAAGACTCAAAAATGTTAATTGATGCTGCCTTGCTTAGCACTCAGCATTATAAGGTGAGGATCAAGGGTTAAGGGATGTAATCCTGGGAAAGGAATAACGCCCTCCGCTACACTTTTCTGTAGTAGCTATTGAAAAGAGAGCCTTCGGGTAACCCACGGCTAAAGTCGCTAACGTTACTTACTATTTCTTTTAGACCGGTTGTTACGCCAAGGTTAAACAGCCGATTCTACCCTATTCTTTATCCATCATCATCATCATCATGTCGTACCGCTAGCACGGATATCTCTGACCCTCTCTCACCACTTCTCCCTATCATTCATCGCTTCTGGCAGGTCTTCAGGGCTACATCCCGTATCCTCACATAGCTGCTGTATGTATGTTCGAGCTGGTCGTCCTGCTTTTGCTTGGCCATATGCGGGGGTCCACAGGAGTACATCACTGATGAGTTCGTCCTTGCTTCTCCAGTAGTGTCCTGCGTGTCTGGTTCGTATAGCTTGTATAGTTTTCGTGACGGGAGGCAGTTGGCCGTATAATTGGTGCCTTGTGGGGTGTTGTCGTCAGGACTTGTTCAATATTGCTAGGAGTGAAAATAATTGGATTCATGCCTTTTCAAAGGCTATTAGTTCTAAGTTAAATGCAAGCAGCCTTTATCAGGATTTGAACTCGGGTCTCCGATTTTGTTTCCCATAAACGTTACGCTCGGCGCGGTTTTAAGTTACACAGTCATCAACCAACAAAGGTGTCTAATTTTAGGGCAGTGCCGTTTATGTAGACTTGCAAAGGACTAAGCTAACCTTAGTGAATATCGAGCGAGTTATCATTTCAGTACAAGAAAGCTTGTTGCTTTTTGTATGCTTCTTTCTTGTAGGTGGATTATTTTTTAATACGTCTTAGAAATAAACATTGAATGCCTGTAGAACAAACTGATTGAAAGGGTGAAAAGAAAATAAACAATGCAACAATGAACTCGGCATTTCCTGGCCACAGTTAGTAAAAGCAGTTTTGCATCTGAGATAACGATCAGTTTATTTACTTCATCGCTGGGTCCTTCTTCAACCTTTTTCTTTCAAATAGATTTCTTTTTTTTACATCTGGATGACACATTTGGCGATGAGTATTTGCTTCTTAACCCTTTATACATATGTGAACATTTTTTAGTTCAGCATTAAATCAGATACATCTCAAGATATATATATATATATATATATATATATATGGGCAAAGAAATTAGTCAAGTTCCCATATATATATATATATATATATATATATATATAAGCGCGTGCGAGTGTGTGTGTGTAGGAACTTAACTAATTAAGTGTATTAAAGAAATTATATATATATATATATATATATATATATATATATATATATATATATATATTAAATAATTTCTTTACCCAGTTGGCTCGAGCAGCTGAATACATTGACTGCTTCTTTGCGGAGGTATAAGACCCCTCCCCTCAACGAGTGTCCTGGATATAACACTAAACAATCAGATAGTGAGGTTCCAGTAATGCTGGAGCTTTCGAGAAAGCGGAGTACCCTTTCATTGCCATCGCTCCCATGTCCACTTGACCCAAAGTGGTAGCACCTGATAAGAGTCCTATCTATGGATCAAATAGAACTAAACTGTGTAATTACGCTAAACTGAATCATTTTAAATAGAACTGTTTTTTGTTTGGACATTGAAACTGTGTACTTACGCCAAACTGAATTGTTTGAAATGGAACAGTTTTTTGACATTGAAACTGTGTGAAAACAAAAATCTATTCTTATACTAAGCTTAATTATTTGAAATAGAACTGTTTATTTGTATAAAAATGGAATTTGCATTTATAACCTACAATGTTGTGCCTATAAAACCAAACCAACCAACTGAATTCTTTACAAAAAAAGTGTTAATTTTTGAGCAAAAATAATAGACTCAGAAAGCTGTAAATTTTGTATATGTATTTTTGCATTTATTAACCAACCAATACATTGGCGCTTGGTTTTAAATTTCGTGATTCTTTCCTGACGACAATATCTAACTTGTCAAGAAAAATATCAACATACAAAACCCTAAATGATTTAAGAAATGTTTTATTTCAAAAAATATAAAAAGTATAATTTTTTAGCCAATTGAATTCGTAGATAAATCATCACATTTTTAAAGCTAATTTTGAGCCTACCGAAATTGTATAAATAAGCGAAGGAATAAATACTTTTACACTATGTAATTGTCTATACATACTCAACTGGCAGAGGGGTGTCCTCGTGGTGAATTGGTTACAGCAACAGACTCCGGAATCGTAGTAAACGAGTTCGAACTCCAGTCGCTCTAATTCGTTCACTTTCGGACAAATACTCTGGGGAAAGGTATGAACCCCCTAATCCTCCTATCTATGGGTTAAATAGTACCACTACTGTTCTAGGAGAATAGCTTATTAGAATTTATTCCTAATCTAATCTAAGAGACATTGGTCTCCATGTGAACTCAGATAAAACATATTTACATATCTTAATCAAGATAATCATATCTTCTCATTAAATGGAAAGCCTCGGAAATTAGTCGACTAGTTTATATTCCTTGGCAGCAATATCTCATTAACTGAAATCAATGACAACATTTATTCCTAATCTATTATGATTTCGTACTACGAAAAGAGTAAGAAGCAGATGAAATTTTACAGAAACCAATTACAGATGCTAATTATGAAGAAAAACAAGCGCGTCTTGCAAATAAACCTACTCAAGCTAAATCTTTGCTGCATAGCCTCAAGCAGGCAGCAAGAGACATTGGTCTCCATGTGAACTCAGATAAAACAAAGTTTACATGTCTTAATCGAGATGGTCATATCTTCTCATGAAATGGAAAACCTCGGAAATTAGTAGACTAGATTATATTCCTTGGTAGCAATATCTCATCCACTGAAATCAATAACAACATACGCCTGAATAAAGTATTGTCTGCAACTGGCAGTTGAATGGCAATCTGGTCACTGATACAATAAGACGGGAATTCTTCAAAGCTGCAGCCATGTTGGTACGATTGTATTGCTGTGCCACTTGGGCTTTAATGCAACTTCTGGAGAAAATGACTGATTAGGACCATAAACTGCGTGCTGTTTTGAACAACATGCCACAAAACAACAGTTGTAAGGACACTTGCCTCCCATCTAATAAACGATGTTCTTTGATGGAATCCTACACATGGACACACCAGTGTTACCTGGCTTGCATTCGTCAGCTCTGTGTGGACAAGGGATACCATCTAGAGGAGTTGCTTAAAGCGATGACTGATAGGAACGGACAGAGAAAGAGAGAGAGAGAGAGAGAGAGAGAGTGAAAAAAATCCATACTGTCGGCTTGTAGTCATACCAAATATTCCAAAAAGTGGTACTTGATGCTTCCTTGCTTAGCACTAAGCATTATATGGTACGGATTATGGGTAAGTGGAGCAATCCAGGGAAATGAGTTGTGCTCTTCCTTACACTTTGGTGTAGTAGCTATTGAAAAGGGAGCCTTCGGGTCACCCTCGACAATGGTCGGCTAATTTACCTACAAATATATATATATATATATATATATAATAAAAAGAATAGGTCGACAAATGAATTTGAGTGAGCAACTTTAAGATTTTCTTTTATATTATTATGCCCTACACGTGTTTCATATAATTCTGCTCAAAACGTAGTCTTTTTCAGGAAGCTAATAATGGCCAGGGTTGTCTTTCTTCTGGCTTTATAATGAAGATTGTTTTAAGAGGGCTGTGATTCTTTTTAATTCCGGGATTTGTGTCTGTGAATGACCTGTTGAAGTTAATTGTCGGCGAAAACCTTTGGTTTTTACAAATGTTTTTTCGTTTTTGCTTTTGTTTTTTTTAATTTTTTATTCTATATATATTTGTACAAGTGTACTCTATGTGTGTGTAGTGTTTGTATCCATGTACACTCCTTTATTTTCAGTTTTTTTTCTTTTTTTTTTGTTTTCCTCCCTGAGATGAATGTGAGATAATCTGTATATGTGTATATGATTGCATTTGTAAATGTGAGCATGAAGTTTGGTTCCGTTAGTGTGTGTGTGTGTGTGTGTGTGTGTGAAATTAGGTTCTGTTTAATGCAGGTTTAAATTTCTGGTCTGGTTTGGTTTTATGGCATATCAACTATTGTATATTTTTAAGGCAAAATCCTGAGAATTAATTTTTATTCATTGCGGACTTTCCCCCCTCATCTTGGTAGTTTTTTTTTTGTGTTGTTTCTTCTTTCACTACGTTTCGGCCAAATTTCACCTCTGGCCTTCTTCAGGTGATTTACTGCGACCTCGGATAGAAGTGCTGAGTCTTGTAACCGTATCCCCAGTAATTACTGCCTTCCATAGTTGTTGTCTATCACACCACGTTTTTTGACCAAGTAAACCTCTGGCCGGCTTGGGTAGGATTTGAAACCGCTATCTTCTGACAATGCTCACCTGGAACCGTAGAGACTCAACGCCTCTATCCGCTGCGCCTTGAAGGGCGATCAAGGATGGATTTTTTGGTCTTATAAATCCTTATCTGGTCTTCCAGAGTCGGGTCCGTACCGAATTTTTTGTACTTGTCTTTAATTGGAATCATTTTTGAGATGAGGCTTTTAATCTGAGAATTAATTGTAGTGAAAGAAGAAACAACACACACACAAAAAACTACCAAGATGAGGGGGAAAAGTCCGCAATAAATAAAAATTAATTCTCAGATTAAAAGCCTCATCTCAAAATGATTCCAATTAAAGACAAGGCAAAATCCTCTTTATACGTATATATCTAGTACATATGATTTGTGAACATATTTTGTTGATAACCTTTTTTAACGAGTCTAAGCTCGTTTTTGGCACAGTTAAATGGTTCCAAGTATTGCTCGGAATCACTAACAATTAAATTAAACATCAGTCATTTGTTTACACGCAGTTAAATTTATCGTATTCTCTGTATTTCTTCTTCTTCTTCTTCTTCTTCTTCTTCTTCTTCTTCTTCTTCTTCTTCTTCTTCTTCTTCTTCTTCTTCTTCTTCTTCTTCTTCTTCTTCTTCTTCTTCAGTAGGAGGAGGAGCAGTACGAAATTTCCGTTGTTGCAGCTGCAATTCTTATTATTATTATCCTCATTATTATAATTATTATTAGTAGCAGTAGCAGTAGTAGTAGTAATGTTCTGTTGCCACAGCTGCAATTCTTCTTCTTCTTCTTCTTCTTCTTATTATTATTATTATTATTATTATTATTATTATTATTATTATTATAAAATGGCAATGAAGGGGCACTCCATATTCCTCAAAGCTCCGAGATTGGAGCTTCACCAACAGATTGTTTATGGTCACATTAGGATGCTCGTTGTGGAGGGTCCTACTCCTCTGCACAGATACGGTCGATATATTCTACAGTCCCAGCCGACTGGGCTTTTTAAATTTATCTCTGTATTCTTTTCTTTTATTTATTGTAATGTGTTGTCCTCACTTTGTTATATATATATATATATATATATATATATACATATATATATATATATAATATTCAATCCAGTAAATCTGGAACAGGAAATAATTCCGATCAAATAAAATATTCAAAAATAGAATATTAAATTTAAATATTCCTGATAAAGAGCTCAATGTAAATAATATCCACAAAGCAAATAGTTTTTTGAAAAAAAAAACAAAAAAAAAACAAAAACAAAAAAAAACCACAATCGCTCACATTAGGATAATAATAATTTATCCTGATGTGACCGATTGTTGGCTTTTTTTCGGAAAAAAAAAATATTGCAAACAAGTGCGTTACCAACAAAGCTTTTATTGTTAATGCATCATCATAACTAATGAAAAGCTCATCAGCAGCATCATACCGTTCCCCCATACATAACAGGTTGTCTATCATATCATATCATATTGTTGAATTTAGAATATTCCAGTAAACAGATTTTAATTCAGTGTTAGATTTGAATTAAATGACTATATGACACTGAACGCGAACGCGTGAAGATTTCCGTGAAATTCACATATGAAGTCAGCTAACAAGATTTCAGTTGTGAATTCAGTAATGTTCATTTGAAGTATATATATTAACCTTGCCCAGTTGGCTGGGGCTGTAGAATTCACAGACTGCACCTCTGAAGAGGAGTAAGAACCCACCCCAATGAGTGTCCTGATATGACACTAAACAATCTGATGGTGAGGTTCCTGTAATGCTGGAGCTTTGGGGTATGCGGAGTGCCCTTTTATTGCCATCGCTCCCAGACTCACACTGCCCGGAGTGGTATCACCGGATAAGGGTCCTATCTATGGACTAAATAGAACTAAACCGTACTTTCTTGACTTTACTGTTTTTTTTGCATTTAAACTACGTACTTATGCTAAACTGTATTGTTTAAAATAGAACTGTTTTTATTAAAACTGCGTACTTATGTTCAACTGAATTGCTTGAAATAGAACTCTTTGACTAAACTGAATTGCTTGAAATAGAAATATTTTTGACAATTAAACTGTACATACATTTAAAGTGTGTGCTTATGCTAAACTGAATTGTTTGAAATGGTACTGTTTTTGACATTGAAACTGTACTTACACTAAACTTAATTGTTATATATAGAACTGTTTTGACATTTAACTGTGTGTAAACAAAACCTCTTCTTATACTAAACTGAATTAGAACTGTCTGAATAAACTGAATAGTTTGAAATAGAAATGTTTTTGACAAACTGTGTACTCATACTAAACTGAATTGTTTGAAATAGAATTGAGTATTAGCATAAAAATGTATTTGGCGTTAAATAACCTACAAAGGTTGATATGCCATAAAACCCAACCAACCAACAACCATATATTTACCAACCCTTCCTCACAAACAGGAAGTGACATAAGTTAATTTTTTATGTAGAGTTTAACAGGATTGACTTAAGAGTTTTCCTTTGTCTAGATCTTCTGTCTTACACACAGCTGGACACAATAATCGGATGCATACCTATCCCAGAGGTATTTGCACCAAAGTGAAATGCAAGCCGCCTCGTCCAGGATTTGAACTCGGATCATCGAGTCCATTTGCTACGACGATAACCATTATACCACTAACGTCTCCAGTTTGATTTGCCGTATATGACGAGATGAAAGCGTCATGGAAACTCAAAATCACGTTCTTTGTAGATCACGTTAGCTGATGGTTTTTCCTTGGAGTTTGAGTGACAGCAAGTCTCTTCAAGTCTCCAGGACTCTTCTCAGTATTTTAGCCGTCTTCAATAACGTTGTCGTTTGGATGGTCTCCACTCGTCCGCCAACTTCCAAATCTTCCAAGCCCTTTAATAATCCTTCAGTCACTGTCCCAAAAGCAACAATCAAAATTGGTACAATCGACAATGTTCCATAGTTTCTTCAATTCTCTAGCAAGGTCCAGGTACTCATCCTTCTTTTCACATTCTTTCAGTTTTATTGACAGCAAAGTCAATAATTTTGCAAATTCTCTTTCTTTTTTCTTTTTTTTTTTGTTGATTATTATAAGGTCTGGTCTTCTGGCCGAGATTAGGTGATCCGTGTGTATGTCAAAGTCCCATAGGAGTTTATGCGTGTCTTTTTCCAGGACAGGTGCTGGATTGTGCATATACCATTTGTTGACATGGTCAAATTTAAATTTCTTGCACATTTCCCAGTGGATCACCTTGCCCACCCAGTTGTGTCTAGTCTTGTACTGTTTCTGTGCTAATTTGCTGCATTCGCTTATAATGTGATTGATGGTTTCATCTCTGTCACCGCATAGCCTCCATTTGCTATTTTGTTGCGTCTTATCTATTCTCGCCGTGATATGATTGGTTCTAATGGAGTTGTTTCGCGCTGCCATTAGGAGAGATTCTGTTTCTCTCTTAAAGTTGCCAGGTCTAAATTTTGTCATGTGAGATGTTGTTTATTAGTCGTTGAAAACGCCCATAGAGTTATTTTTCTTCCCATTTTTGTTTCCTGGTTATTATCATTCTGTTATCTATCGTGTTGTCAGTATTGTTTCTGATGGCTGTGATCAGTCCTTGTTCGTGTTTTTCTGTGTAGTCTTCGAGTCGTTGTATCGATGCGTCAACGCTGTCTTTGATGCTTGCAAGTTCTCTACCCACCTCTTTTCTTGATACATAGAGTCTGTCATCGTCGTCTCTGCGATGTAATGCCTTGTGCATGGTCATTAATTTTCTAGTTCTTTGGTCTATTTGTTTAAGTTCATCTTTGGTCCACTTTATTAATATCATTATTAGTAGTCGTAGTAGTTGTAGTAGTAGTAATGTTCCATTGTTGCAGCTGCAATTCTTCTTCCTATTATTATTATTATTATTATTATTATTAGTAGTAGTAGTAGTAGTAATGTTCTATTGCTACAGCTGCAATTTTCTTCTTCTTCTTCTTCTTCTTCTTCTTCTTCTTCTTCTTCTTCTTATTATTATTATTATTATTATTATTATTATTGTAAATCATTATTATTATTAGTAGTAGTAGTGTTCTATTGCTGCAGCTGCACTTCTTCTTCTTCTTCTTCTTCTTCTTCTTCTTCTTCTTCTTCTTATTATTATTATTATTATTATTATTATTATTTGTTGTAGTGGTAGTAGAAGTAGTAGTAATGAAATTCTTCTTCTTCTTCTTCTTCTTCTTCTTCTTCTTCTTCTTCTTCTTCTTCTTCTTCTTCTTCTTCAGTCCGTAGTTAACGAGACAGAAAATCAGCCAAGATTTCCACACACACACAGAAACTGAAGCGAATCATTCGGCTCAGACCTCATGCTGTGTTCCTCGTCTACGTTCTTCAATTTCAGTCCAACGTAATCCGTTGAGTCGGCCCTTTTCAAATGCAAAATCCATTCTTTTCGGCGGCTGTTCGCTTCTTATCTCCTCCGTTTGTCAACAGGTGCCTCTGTAACAATCGCTTCCAGTAAATATCCGCTTACCTCTCTCCCTGGACAAAGATATAGTGTCGTTTCGTGCTCACATTTGCAAATTTAGAGCTTTCAATCAGCTCTCAATGATCTCTCTCTCTTTTTTTTTACTTTTGATTTTTTTAAAGAAAACCACGAAGCATGACTTCTATTCTTTTGTGTGTGTGTGTGCGTATACTTTTGAGTAACTTGATCAGTAGATAAAAAAGATATGTAGAATTACTTACATCAATGTCATTTCGTTAAGTTTTCTCTAGTTGAAAATAATCAAAATTGAGTTGAGAGTTTTTCGGATTTTTTTAGCTTTTGTGTTGAGAAACAAAGAATGGAATTTCTAAAGGCGAATTCCTGTGGCGAGAGCAGCGGAAAAAAATGTCACTTGAAGAATATGTATGGTTAAAACATAACTGACGTATATATAATCATCATCATCATGTCGCGCTGGTAGCACGGATATCCCTGACCCTCTCTCGCCACTCCTCCCTATCGTTCATTGCCCTAGGCAGGTCTTCAGGACAACATCACGTATCCTCACATAGCTGCTGAATGTATGTTCGTGCTGGTCGTCCTGCTTTTGCACGGCCATGTGTGGGGGTCCATAAGAGTACATCACTGATGAGTTCGTCCCTGCTTCTCCAGCAGTGTACTGCATGTCTGGTTCGTCTAACTTGAATAGTTTTCGTGATAGGAGGCAGGTGGCCGTACAGTTGGTGTATTGTGGGGTGTTGCCGCCAGGACTTGTTCAGGATTGCACGCAGCATTCTTGTGTAATTGCCGTCTAGCTTCTTCTCCAGCCGTTTTGTTAGCGTCGATGTAGTGCAGCCATATAGCAGTATCGATGTGACCGCTGCCTGGAAGAAACAGCGTTTCATTTTATCGGTTTGGTCTGATTTCCATATAATCGATAGCCTATTGATAGCTGTCCATGCTTTCGTTAACCTCGTGTCGATGTCCTTTTCGGTTGATTCGACGCTGCTTCCTAGGTAAGTGAATTTGTCTACTAGTTTAAGAGGGGTTCCTTCTAGAGTGGAGATGTCCCCCGTTTGATTCTATAATCAGACGTATATATAAATATATATATCAGTAATATCCAATGAGCGTCCGAAGACAGCGGGCGGGTGGTCGTGTAGATACTGCTATATGGATGCACTACATGGACGCTAACTAAACGGATGGAGAAAAAGCTGGACGGCAACTACACAAGAATACTGCGAGCAATTTTAAACACGTCCTGGAGGCAACACTCAACAAAGCAGCAGATTTACGGTCACCTACCTCCCATCACGAAAACTATCAAAGTTAGACGAACTAGACATGCAGGACACTGCTGGAGAAGCAGGGACGAGCTCATAAGTGATGTTCTCCTATGGACCCCCGCACATACCCGAACTAAAGCAGGGCGACCAGCTCGAACCTACATACAGCAGTTCTGTGAGGATATGGATATAGCCCTGAGGACCCACCAGAAGAGATGAACGATAGAGAGGAGTGGCGAAAGGGGGTCAGGGATATCCGTGCTGGTAGCATGATGATGATGATGATGATATAAATCTATGGGAGTGCTCGATATATTGCTATTGTTACATATCTTTTTCTTTCCAGGTTTGTTTAACAAAACTCACATACAGAGCGTATACAGAGTAATTAGAAAGAAACTCAAACCTGGTTGAATTGTCATTATAAATTTATTTCACCGGAGAATATCATTATACTCTCCGTCTCATCAGATAACCAAACATGTTTGACTTGAGGTTACAAAACAGGAAACGCGGATAACAGTCTATAGGTGTATTATATGTGTACGATAAAAAAGAGAAAATGTATATGAATTCTAAATTCTCAGGTGAGGTCAAAGGGGGTCAAAACAATCTTTCACCTTATTGTTTTGACCCCCCTTTGCCCTCGCCTGAGAATTTAGAATTTATATAGGTCTTTCTTTTTTTCATTCATTATAGACTGTAATACATATTTGTTATTTTGAAAACTCAAGTCAAACATGTATAATCATCTGATTGGTTTGGTTTGTTTGGTTTTATGGCATATCAACCTTTGTAGGTGCACGTGGAGTAATGGTTATCTTCGTAGGAATTGGACACGGCGACACGAGTTCAAAACCTGGACAAGACTGATTGCATTTCACAAAGCACTAATACCCTTGGGAAAGGTATGAATCCAATTATTCTCCCTCCAGCTATGGGTAAATAGTAGGACAGACTAGGTTCTTCAGCCTTGGTGAGGCAACTAGTCTAGGAGAAGGAAAACTCTGAATTCAAACCTGTTGAACTTCGCTCAAAAATTGACCTTGTGTCATATCCTGCCCGAGCGGAGGGGTTGGTAAATAGGATCAACTTTTGTAGGTTATTTAACGCCAAATCCATTTTTATGTAAATAATCTGTTCTATTGAAAACAGTTCAGTTTAGCATAAGTACACAGTTTAATTGTCAAAAACTATTTAAGCAGTTATATGTAACGATTCAGTTAAGTGTAAATACAGTTTTAATGTCGAAAAACAGTTCTATTTGAAATAATTTAGTTAAGCATAAGCATGCAGTTTAAGTGTAAGTACGGTTTAATTGTCAAAAACGTTTCTATTTCAAGCTATTCAGTTTACTCAATTCATTTTAGCATAAGTATGCCGTTAGTTCTACTTAACCCATAGATATGGCCCTATCAGGTGCTACCACTCCGGGCCAGAGTGGACCTGGGAGAGATGGCAATGAAGGGGTACTCCGCATTCCCCAAAGCTCCAACACTGCTGGAACCTCACCATAAGATTGTTTAGTATCATATCCAGGAAACTCATTGGGAGGGATCTTACCCCTCTGCAGAGGTGCAGTCAGTGTATTCTACAGCCCCAGCAGCCTGGGCAAATAATCATCTGAGGAGACGGAGAGAATAATTATAATGATATTCTCCGGCGGAATAAATCTAGAAAGACAATTTAACCAGGTTTGAGTTTCCTTCTAATTGCACTATATATATATATATATATATATATATATATATATATATATATATATATATCACAATTTACCAAGAACAAAATTATGTATTCTTTTTTTGAAGGTTTTAGTGCTTAGTGAACTGAAGGGGTCAATGAATTTGTATGTTTTATAAATATCGACCGTTCCCCTTTTAATCAGGTCGAAAAACTTTTAACACCATCCATGAGTGCTCACGTAAATACACACACAAACAATTAGGCACACACACACACAGGTGACGTGAAACTCTTAATTACAAATTTTTATCCAGTCTTATTCTTTTTATCGCTTAAATGCTATTTGTTTTTGTTTTAATGCATACCAACCATTGTTGGTTATTTAATGCCAAATCCCCTTTCTACATATATAAATAAGTAAAGTTGGCGACCGTAGTCGAGGGTGACCCGAAGGCTCTCTTTTCGATTGCTGTTACACAAACGTGTAGGGGAAGGCGCTACTCCTATCCCTGGATTGCTCCACAACCCTTGATCCGTACCTTATAATACTGAGTGTTAAGCAAGGAGGCATCAAGTACCATTTTTTGAGTCTTTGGTAAACTCGACCTGAGATTAAACCCAGGTCTCCCGGGCCATTGGCAAACACTCTATCATGCCAATCCGGTATTTATACATATATATCAAATATATATGATTTAGTTTGGTTGGGTTTTATGGAAATTTACTAAGCTTTTTGCTTAGATGTGGAACAAGGCCATATGAAAGGGGCACCCAATGAGACTCGAACTCACTCGTGTAGGTTCGCTAATAATAATTACTTAATAATGATTAATTGTTTACACACATTCATATGTTAATTGACAATATTACTTCGTATATAATAATAATCTCAGGTAACTATCCTTAACACAAATAATTTACAGTCATATGGAATCAAGTATTCCTACCGAATACAAATATCTTTTAACAGAACTATCTGACTTAAAGATGGGAATCTAACAGATATTATCACCGAAGGTCAGAGTGGACTTGGGAGTAATGATAATGAGAGTATTCTTCACTCTCCCCAGATTTTCAGAAAACGAGCCTCACCACCAGATGCAGTTTACCATAAAACCCAGGACATGGGTACCCTTTGAAAACGTGGTGCAGGAGGCTTAAATGTCTCTAGTGAAACAGAATTTGTTTATTTGTCAAAAAATAAAGACGCGAATTCATAGCTCCATAAGTTCATACGATGACGCCTTCTCTGTTGTTTACGACTTTTACCAATGGGATCCAAGCATTGCAATACCCATGAAAGCTTCAGAATGCATATTTATGTCACGTTCCTATTTCCGTATCCATAGAAGTTTCTCATAAACACATATCATATAAGTGTGTGCAAACAATTGATAATTATCAAATAGAAATAATTATTTAAAGTCATAAATAATTTATACTAGATATGTATAGTTGCCACCATATAGCTATGTGCAAATTATTTGTATTAGATAGGAATACTTGAAACTATACAACTGTGTAAAAATTACTGGTGTTAGATAGGAAGACTTGATATCATATGACCATGTGAAAAAATCTTTTAAGAAACAACTGCATAAAAAAATCAGAAACAAACGTAAAATGAACGCAATTTCCTAACTTCTAGTTATAAAATCATCCTAGATGGATCTACATGCCGATAAAAATAAATCCACATTGATACCCGAACAATTCCGGGTACTCATGGAGGTAGGTGCTAACTCCAATACTATTAAAGATGTAACTGTTTTAAACAAAGTCTATACAGGTTATAAAAGATTGTTAACTGGCAGAGACAAATCTAACTTAAAGACGAAATGGAAGAAATTGCTTTTGAGATAAAAATGAAAATAAAAAATAAAAATAATAAAGATAAAAGAAGAAACAGGGAACAGGCAGGAGACAGAAGAATAAATTTATCTTGTTTTTTTTTTATCTGGGTAGACATAAATGGAATAATATACTTGTCGATTGTTCAAAACTCTCAATAACTTTTGCTTTGACTTCATTGATATTTTACAGTGAGTATTTCTTGAAATTTATATATATATATATATATATATATATATATATATATATATATATATATATATGCATGCATGTGTTTATAAAAGATACAAATATATATTTATATTCAACATATTCAACATATATGTATATGCACATATATAAAATTATATATATATATATATGCATATATATATATATATATATGAATATATATGAATTTATGCATATAAGTTTGAAATTATATATATATATATTGAGAGAGAGAGATAGAGAGAGAAAGGGAGGACAGAGATATGTGTGTCTATGTGTGTTGAAAAAGATACAAGTGTAGATTTTTGTTCATATTATCTATGTATATAATGTGTGTCTGCGTATGTTTGTGAGTGTATGCGTGCGTTTGTTTTTTTAGAAAAGAGTTCATATATATAAGTTTATAGTACATATGTAAGCACACACATATATATAAATATATGCACATATATATCTTTAAGTTCACACACACATATATATATATATATATATATATATATATATATATGCATAAGTTTTTAAGTTTATTTATATATATAAGTTCATAAGTTTATGTATACATAGAAGTTCATAAGTTTGTATATATATATATATATATATGTGTGTGTGTGTGTGTGTGTGTGTGTGTGTGTGTTTAGAATGCTTACAAAAATACCCAAGCATATATATATATATATATATATATATATATATAAGTTTAGAATACACACACACACACACACACACACACACACACACACATATATATATATATATATATATACTTATATATATATAAGTTGAGAAAAGAGTTATTGGTCCAAGTTTTTATTATTTCGTCCGATAGAGAACAGTTGTTTCTCTGGCGGCAAAAAATCTGACGGAAAAAAAAAGTTTTATATGTTCTTCAGTCTGTCGAATATATTTGTCGCTAAAATGTAATAAAATTGGTGCTTGGTAATGTCTGATCACATGGCCGAATTTAGTTCACATATGGAACGAGTAGACTTGTACGAAGATCAGCCTGGCAGGAATCGGGATGAGAATCATGTTGTTATCGACATTTGATAATGTCTTAGAGTTGCTGCATGTCTCTTCGTTTCCATTCTTGCGACACAAACTGACCGAGCAAAGCATTTTGGCTATGGCAGCAGAGGATGAGGCGAGAAAGGGACCGGGCGATGAACGAATAAAGAAGAACAAAAGAGAACGAAAAGAAGAAAAATAAAAAGAAGAAAAAATCTTTGAATGGGTAATTGGCATTTGTGGAATAACAAATTACCAATATAGAATGTTGACCCTGGCGGGAGAAATGTTAGGGAGGGAGACGCCAGCATGGTTTTGACGAAATAACCAACGCGAGGACCGTCAAAGAAATTATTTTCGCTGCATCGTCTGAGTGTATAGGTGCACAGCTGTCTGGGCATTGTCCACATGCATCAATGCAAATATTGCAGATGTAAATTCTGGCTTTCTAGGGGCAGACGCACACAAATGAAGGCAAAAAAAAATGTACTTAGATATTATTTTGACTGTCATAAGACTGAGCGGATATTTACATTCATGCCAATCGAGTGAACAGAGGTATAATTCACCATGCTACAATATACATATATATATATATGTATGTATGTATGTATGTGTGTGTGTGTATAGTAGGTTTTGTATACTATCTACTTAAATATACTTGAACACATAAACCTACTTATATATATATATATATATGTGTGTGTGTGTGTGTGTGTTGTAGGTTTTATATGCTAACTATTTATATATATTCTAACACATAAACCTACTTATGTATGTGTGTGTGTGTGTGTGTGTGTGTGTGTGTGTGTTGTAGGTTTTGTATGCTATCTACTTAAATATACTTGAACACATAAACCTACTTATATATATATATGTGTGTGTGTGTGTGTGTGTAAGTGTGTGTGTGTGTTTTGTGTGTGTGTATTAGGTTTTATATGCTAACTATTTATATATATTCTAACTCATAAACCTACCTATATATATATATATATATATATATATATATATATATATATATATATATCGGCCGGCTCATTGACCTAGTAGATAAAATGTTCGCCAATGGTCCGAGAAACCTGGGTTCAATCCCAAGTCGCGTCATACCAAAGACTTTAAAAATGGTATTTGATACCTCCTTGCTTAACACTCAGCAATATAAGGATAAGTATCAAGGGTAAAGTGTAGCAATCTAGGGAAAAGAGTAGTGCCCTCCTCTACACCTCAGTCTAGTAGCTATTGAAAAGGGAGCCTTCTGGTCACCCTCGACTATAGTCAACGACCTTTTGTGTGTTTAGTAGGTTCGTATGCTAACTACTACTACTAATTCATATTTTAACACATAAACCTATATATGTGTGTGTGTGTGTGTGTGTGTAGTAGTAGTAGTAGTTTTTGTATGCTATTTTCTTATATATATTTTAACACAAACATATATATATATATATATATAAGTGTGTGTGTGTTGTTGGTTTTGTATGCAATACATATATATGTGAATCTAGGCAGCATTTTCTTATTTAAACATGTATGAGTAAATAATACAGACGCTTTGCTTCCTCCTATTTTATACTTGATCCTTTCAGTTCTTCATTTTGAAATCTGAAGGAATTTCTTCCTCATCCATTCATAGAAATCTCATATTCTTGAAGCTCTCAAATCAGAAAACAACAAACCTTCCTTAAAGATCAATTTCGAATGGAATCGCCACGTTTAGACGTGCCTTTAACATTTTTCACAGCCGAGTCTGCAGGGGCTGTAGAATAGACCGACTGCATCTCTGTGGAGAAGTAATACCACGAATGTTCAGGATATGGCATGATACCATCTGATGGAGATTTGGGGAATGCTGAGTACACCTTTCTTGCCATTGCTGTTTGGTCCACTCTGACCCGGAGTGGTAGCTCTTTATAGGATCCTATTAATAGGTTAAATAGAACAAACTAAGTGTGTAAACAAGTGACTGATATTAAATTGTGTCTATTTTAGAGAAATACTTGAAACAATTTGACTGTGTACAAAAAAGAGCTCAGGCTTGTTTGAGAACGTTATCTATAAAATGTGTTTGCAAATCATATATATACTTAATATATATGGAGAAACAAGATTTGGTATTAAAACATACAATGGTTGATAAGCTATGAAAGCAAAGCAAACCAAATCATATATATTTAATATATATGTATAAAGAGGATTTAGCATTAAATAACCTTTAATGGTTGATATGCCATAAAACCCAACCAAACCAAATCATGTATATTTAACATATATATATATAAAGAGGATTTAGCATTGAATAACCTACAATGGTTGATATGCCATAAAACACAACCAAACCAAATCATATACATTTAATACATATGTATAAAGAGGATTTAGCATTGAATACCCTTCAATGGTTGATATGCCATAAAACACAACCAAACGAAATCATATATATTAGATATATACGTAAAAACAAGATTTGGCCTTAAACAACCTACAATAGTTTATATGCCATTAAACTCAACCAAACCAAACCAAATTAAACCAAACCTAAGATTTTCTCGTTAAATCTTCCTCTTACCTTCATTAAAGTTCTTTCTTTTTGTAAATTCCCCTCCCGCTCGTTCTTACTCCGATTCTTCCTATAAATGCATATAACACGTCATTGTGTTTGTCATTTCATTGTTCGTTTCATTGAAGATGGCTCCTGCTGGGGTCGAAAGTACTTGGCAAAAAATATGGCGCCATTTTGAATTTTATCTTTCCACATGTCAAACGTCTGATACAAGGACTTAAACGGATCAACTATAAAAAAGGCAAAGTGTATAATTTTTATCAAACATATTTTACACACACACACACACACACACACACTATCTCTTTAAATGTAGTATTGTAATATAATGGCCGAGGGATTTCGCTTTATATATCTTGCCTTTGGGTTTAGTTAGGGTGAGAACCTTTCGGCTCAGCACATGGGTTAGT
This sequence comes from Sepioteuthis lessoniana, assembly GCA_963585895.1. Lineage (NCBI taxonomy): Eukaryota > Metazoa > Mollusca > Cephalopoda > Myopsida > Loliginidae > Sepioteuthis > Sepioteuthis lessoniana. The sequence continues at coordinate 30,031,726 of OY757917.1, forward strand.
TAGGTGCAAACTGGAGCACCGGAAGCGCGCGCGGAAGATTTTGGAGATTTGAAAAACTCAGTTAGTAGAGTTAAGAACTAGACACCGAACGAGAAGGGTCGACTTTCGGGGCTCGCAGAGGCCTGACGAAAATGTGCGCTACGGGCGCTGCACGAGATGGTGCGGGGGGGCAGATGAAAAAGCCAGAATAGAAAGAATGTGTATCTCTCTTCCTTATGTCGAAGAACCTTTAAACTCAAAAGTAATAAAAAGTTTCGTACCTGAACTAAGAAGTCGTAAGTGTTTTTGTGTTTCGGGATTCCTATGTTCTATGTTATGTATATATGTTATGAACATTCTATGTACGTTTCACCCATATCCGTATCTGGCTATGGTTCAGTATACTAACACGGAGATATGTACACACACACACACACACACATATATATATATATATATGGAAGAAAATGTGTTTCTAATGTAAACATCAGAAACACATAACAGGATGGAAATAAATTTATAATCCTAAAGTAACCGGTCTTTGGTTTTTTTCTTAAAGAAAGTATTGCTCTGTAATATTAATTACATTGAGCTCTCTACCAGGAAAATTCAAATGTTCGGTTTTTAAATGATTTTCTTGTGCTGAAGGAATTACTCCCAACTCTGGTGTAACTGGACCGAATAATACACACACACACACACACACACACACACACACACACATATATATATATATATATATATCTTGGAAGCATTTTATCTTTTAAACCTGTCTGATTAAATACAACAGACACCTCGTGTTTGTGTATTCTGTCTCTGACCCGTTGAAGTCTCTTTATGAATCGTTTGACTATTAGATATAAGGAATTTAGGAAGGCACCAAATGTTTCCCGCATACTTTTGGTCGAAAGTGGAGCCAATTTTGAGGAGTTGATGACGAAATGACAAATACATTGATGGGTACTTCAACTCTTTATATAAATGTATATGACTGGAATATTGAATCAAATATATTGAAAAAATCTAGTTATGAAGGTACAGTGAACTTGATTAACATTCGGGTTGACATGACTTTAAAATCAATCGATTATACCTAAAACAACCGGCTGAATTATTGACGGTAGCATTGTTGTTCAGGAACCATTCACATGGAATTCATTTGGCTATGACTTTTGAGTGCTTAGGGCTTCCGGTCAACGATCAGGGCTTCTGAAACCTTTTGGAAATTGTTAGATAAAATAAAAAAAGAAAGAATCAACCGAGTGACAAATTTGTCAAAGACGACTTGGAATAAGAAAGCTTTGTCTCTAGTTAAATGTTTGACCAAACAAAAAGACTTTGAATAGCTTAAATATATCTTGAGTGCTGCACCAAATATAATATATACCCATAAGGATATGGTCTTATATTAAGGCACAATTCCTGGGTGTGTTTGGTCCAAGGCAGTAAATGACCTGGAGAATAGATTTAAAACTTGATTAAAAATCTCTTTATTCAGATTTATCATCGGTCTTGTAACACCAGGTAGATTTGTAAAGGCTTGACAGATGGCTGAAAACCTTCCGCCATCTAAATCGAGGGGTAAAAGTCCTGTGGTGACGTGGCTAAAGTGCTAGATTTCGAGATCATAGTGTTGAAGAACTAAACATAGTGGTCTCCTTTTTGGGGTGTTATGAGCAGAGCTTCCTACAATTGCGTGACCGTTGGTCAGTTGAGATGCCGAGAGGCGAGTTCTATCTTTTTTTGCTAGCAGACACCAGTCGGAGAAGACCCCTCTCATTCGTCCTCGTTTCTCGCGCAGCATATGCGTGAAAATTATTCTATTTGAACCTTTCCCAACTCCACGAAAACATAAGTTTTTTAACCGCTGCTCCCAGCACTACTTGTTCTGTGGAACAGCTTTTCTAATCTTTTTGATTGTTTGGGACTTTTGTCTTGTTTTGTAATTATTTATTCTAGATATTTGTATAAGATATATGTCATTCTACTGTATGTGTCATTCTGATGTATGTGTCATTCTACTATATATGTGTATAAAATATGTCATTGTAGTTTAAATCGACTTAGTTTTTCCTTAAAATAGTAAGCGATCTCAAACTGCAGTCATGCTATAACATTTATTTTCAGACTAATGTCCTTTTAAATGGTTTGAAGACCCAAATCCAAACTTTAAGTTAAACACTCCCGCTAAAATTCTTTGTCAAGGTTAGGTTACGCTATCTTATTTAATGGCATATAAACTCTTAATGATTATTTAAAGCCAAATCCTGTTTATAGATCAGTATATTATATATTGCTATATCTAAGTGAATAGCTAGCTGGTAACTTTATTTTGAAACGATTTAAAGCTCATTGTTTCAATGTTTTCGTGTATAGCAATTTATTGTTTGCACCTAGTTAAATGATTTTAAGTATTGATATCTAACGCTCATAGTTCTATTTAAATACAATTAAATGCTGACGAGTAAGTAAAAGAAATTTGACGACCTTAGTCGAGAGTGACCCAAAGGCTCCCTTTTCAATAGCTACTACATCGAAGTTTAGAGGAGGGTGATACTCCATTCTATAGATTGCTCCACTTTACCCTTGATCCTTACCTTATAGTGCTGAGTGTTAAGCAAGGGGAATCAAGTACCATTTTTTAGTCTTTAGTTTGACTCGGCCAGAGATTGAACCCCGGTGTCCCGGACCATTGGCGAAGACTCTACTCATTAGGCCAATGACAAATCTTATTTATCAAGTATCAATTGTACCACGGATGTCTTTGGCAAAAATAACCCTCAAAGTTTGATTTGCCATTAAACAAAGAAGCCAAGGAACCAATTATCTCTTTTAGGGGTAGAACTTGGCGATTCCCATCCCCCTCCTAGTTTGATCACGGCCAAGGTTCTCCTGTTTGGTAGTTTGCACTGGTCATGAACTCATGGCTGTTGTAGTTCTTCTAAAAACCTGTTCGCTTTGGCCTGTGCCTGCATGAAGAAAATATTCTTCCAAGGAGTGCTATGTGATTACCTCCGCTTACGTTGTCTACCCTTCCTGCTGAACCGGTTGCTCAGGGCATAGCTCTTGGAGATTTATCACTAGTGTGAGTAAAACTATCCCTGTTATCGATTCTAAGTAGTCGTGTTGTTATTATCAAGTCAATTACAACTCACCTTTATCTCCAACAAAAATGGTTTCCTTGGGAAGCCACACACCGACGAAGACGTTGTTCCCGCCCCTGGAAACTGTGTCATAAGTCTTTAATTGACACTACTTTCAGTTAATTCGTCACGGCCCGTTGCATGCTCTTAACATTTACTTAAAAAAGAACGGCATAAAAAATTGCAATAAGTCATTAAGTGTAAAGAACAAACAATAAACAAAAAAGAAAACTTACGATACGTTTGGCAACACCAGGTACCTCGGCTTGTCCCCAATTTTTCTGCTGTGGACAAGGAAAACGTGAAAGTCGAGTATACAGACAGGCAACTCTAAAATTTTATTTATGTACACTGTGATTTTTTAAATCTTAGCACTTACGTAGATTTGCCTTTAAAAGAGAATTAAATACTTCAGAATTCTTATCAACAGGTACTTAATGACCTCCATAATATCCTCTCTTCATTTCTAATAAAGGTTAGCCTAGTCAGCCGGGGCTGTAGAATACACCAATTGTATCTCTGCAAAAGGGTCCCCTCCCGCATCGAATGTCCTGGAAATGACACTAAACAATCTTATGTTGAGGTTCCAGTAATGCTGGGGTTTTGAGGACTTTGGAGTACCTCTTTATTGCCATTGCTCCAAGGTCCACTCGGGCCCGGAGTGGTAGCACCTGAGAAGATACCATCTATGGGTCGAATAGAACTGTTATGCTAAATTGAAATGTTAAAAATAGAACTGTTTGATCATTTAACTGTGGGTAAACTAATGACTGATGAATACTTGGATTAGAGATGATACGAAGTATAACTTGGAACCATTTAACTTTGTTGACTAAATGCTAAATTGAATTGCTAGAAATAGAAGTGTTTGATTATTTAACTGAGTGTATCTACAAAATGTGTTTACAAATCGTATATTTTATATGTAAAAACAGTATTTAGCATTTAATAACCGATGATGGTTGATGTGCCATAAAACCAAATCAAACCACGTATTCTCATTAACGTGTGAACATTTTTTAATCACTTACGGAAAATTCCAAGAATGTGTTGTTGGGAATGCAGAACGGAGGAAGTCTATTTTAAATCATAATATCATTAAGGTAGTCCTAAAACTAAAAAGCAGCCGTTGTATGGCCACTTACCTCCCATCCAATTAAGACAAGCAAGACATGCAATGCACTGCTCTGCTGGTAGAGTACGGACAAATTCATAAGAGTCTGACAGCACAGATTCATTTGATACTCTTTCTCACCATCCGTTCGTGTCAGCTATCCATCCTCTAGACGGCATTCAGTATCCACACAGTGCTGTTGAATGCAAATTTTTATTAGTTGGTTAATATTGGTGTGTCCATGTGTAGAAGTCCATCAGAGAACGTTACTTTTGGGTTCGTCCTTATATATCCCAGAATGTCTTGCTCGTCTTACATGGATGGTTTGTGAGATGGCAGCCACAGAACTACTGTTTTGTAGGGTGCTACACTAAGTGATTTTTCGAAACCGTTCAAAACATATTGTTATACTCATTTAGAGCTTTGTCCAAATAAAAACGTCCTTTAACTTAAAAAAATATGATGTATATATATATATATATATATATATATATATATATATATAATTGGGTTTGCTGTTTTAGTCAGAATGGAAGAAGTCACAGAATTTGAGATAAACTAAGGAAAAAGTCAGTCGATAAGAAACTCGAAAATGGAGGTATTGAAGAATTTGTACAACTGGTGAGAGACCCCAGAAAGAAACCTCGAAGAAACATACGCTTCAAAACTAGTTACAAATTAGATGAAAAAATGATTCGTCTCCAAGGCACAAAAGAGTATATCGTCATCTTCAGTCACTATAATATTCCAATTATCCCTAAGATGATAAGCATAAAGGGTCCAGTTTAACATTGTTGTTGTCAATGAACATAATTCTTATGATTTACTAAAAAAAGGTCAGAAGTTTGGGGCACTCAGTGAGAGTCGAACTCGCAAACAATGACTTGCTTGCCTAGTTTGGTAACCATTGCAATACAGCGGGTGCCTTTTAGTTCTTCCTATTCCTTGAGTTTTACTTAAGTGTACAAGGGAGTTACCGAAACGTAGTGACTAACATGCTAGACTGTGAATTTGAAGTAAGTGTGTTCGAGCTCCAATTGCACTATAAAGTTCACTTTCGGTTTTATACCCTTAGAAAAAGTATGAACCCCATCCTCCTGCCAGCTATGGGTGAAATAGTACCACTGCTGCTTAACAAGGATGGCTTTGATCAAATATGTCATGAAGGTTGATAAGAGGTGCATGCGATAAGTTCCAGACATTTTTTCGTATGGGCATTTAAAATTGTCGTAGACTCTTGAAAATTCAGTATCTTATTGCTATACATCTTATGAGATGACTGACCAATTTTTATGATTTAAGGTTCAAATGAACAGGTACAGCAGCAATTGGAATACACCCTACTACAGCCTGATTGTAACAGCTGGTTAATTTCAAAAATGCAATCTGACACTTTAGAAGAACGATATGCAATAAAATTATGTTTTAAACTTGGAAAAAATGCCACGCAAAAACGTATGGAATGCTTCGGACTGCTTTTCGACCATCCTGTATGAATTGAGCATCAGTTTTTGAGTGGCATAAAAGATTCAAGGAAGGCAGGGAGTCTGTGTGGGATGATGAGAGGTGTGGTAGGAGTGAGGAAGTCAATACACCAGAGTTGATTGGTCAAAGGGTGAGGGTTAGGGTTATTATGTTGAGGTTTTAAGGGAGTTCAGGAAGAGATTCCATCGGAAGAGGCCAGCACTCTTCAAATCGGGTCAGTGGCATTTCCACCAGGACAATGTACCAGTCCACAACTCCATCCTTGTCATAGACTATTTGACCAAGATGGGCATCAAGACAGTTCCTCAGCCTCCCTGTAGCCCAGACCTTGCTCCCCGTAACTTTTGGTTATTCCCTAAGCTCAGAGACTGCTGTTATGAGACAATTGAGGAGATGAAAGAGGCTGTGACGAAGGTCATTGACACTGTCACACAAGAGGACTTCCATGGTGTCTTCCAGAAGTTGTTGGAACGGCACAACGAGTGCATAGCAGCCGGAGGAGATTACTTCAAAGGGGACTAGAGTTTCATGTGTGTACTATCAATAAAAGTGCCCATACGAAAAAAGTCTCAAAACTTATCGTATGCCCCTCGTATGCCATTAAAAACGAAACCAAACCTAGAAAGGACTAAGGTTGCGGGCTTGTACCTATAATTACAAAATGGCCACCTATTTAAGCACTGACCTGGATTATTTTGTATAGCCAAATACATATACATATACCCATACATATACATATACCCTTCTTTATAAAAATATATCTCTCACACTCTATTCTTGAAAGTTGGTTGTGTGTGAGAGATGAGCTGGAGACGGGGATAGACTTCTATATTAACCCAGCAGTACTTTTTTCTCGTCTTGGCAGGGTAGCTCAACCTTGATCACTGAGAGCCCATCTGTCTATCGCTGGCTCTCAGTTCGGCATCTTGTCTCCAACTGACTTCAACTTCCTCGAACCGTCTCGGGCACCTGGTAATATAATTGTCTCACATCCACCTGCTTCCGCTGTCCTTCCGCTTATTTACACAGGTGCATCTCTTGATTGACGGCTCGGTCGAGGGTCAATATGTTACAATTATTGCTACTTAATTTCAGTGATCGGGCGTGAACCACTGCTTTCATCGCAATTTCACCGTAAATCTACTGCTTAACAGTTGTTAAACTAAGTTTATGTAAAAGAGTGTTATATTCGCTTACAATGTTTGCCAATTGCAGTTGATATGCAAACAGAATCGTTCATAATTAAGTACACCTCTGACAACTTCTAAATTAAATGCTAATTTTCAACTGCATAAAAATACCAGGATCTAGGGTTCCTTAGGTGGTGTTATTGTTTGCCAAATAGACAAGCAAACTTTCATGAATGAGTTCAAATTTTACTGGGTACTCCATTTATACGGCCATGTACCACATTTCGCCTTTGGTCCGGGAGACCTGGGTTCAATCCTAGGTCGCGTCATACTGAAGACTTTAAAAATGGTTCTTGATACCTCCTTGCTTAACACTCAGCAATATTAGGTACGTATCAAGGGTAAAGTAGAACAATCCAGGGAAAGAGTAGCGCCCTCCCCTACACCTCGTTATAGAAGCTACTGAAAAGGGAGCTTTCTGGACGCTCTCAACTACGGTCGCCAACTTAACCACATCTAAGCAAAAAGATTAGTAATTTACAAAAATACCAGTATTTCTAGCGAAATATACAAGCAAAACATATGTTGTTTGGTATTATTTTTACTAAAGTCTACAACTGTAATATAATGGCCGAGGGATTTCTTTTCATGTATCTTGCCTTTGGGTTTAGTTAGACGGAGAACCTTTTGGCTCAGCACATGGGTTAGTTAGGTGCAAACATGGGCGCAGGTGTTGATGCGCACGCGGGGAGGATGTGTCGTTCACAGATGTCAAAATAAAAATTCCAGATAGAAAGGTTGACCAGTGGATGTGAATGACGTCATGCACCGGATTTGGGGGATTTTGAAGAAAGTTAGTTTGTTGAGTAGACTCCTAGCGGGAAGGGTCGATGAGGCCAGACAAATTTGTGCGCTACGGGTGCCACACATGTTGGGGGGAGATCAGATGGAAAAGCCAGCATAGAAAGATTGTGCATCTCTCTTCCTTATGTCGAAACCTTTAACTCAAAGGTAATAAAAGGTTTCGTACCAGAACTAAGAAGTCGTAAGTGTTTTTCGTGTTTCAGGATTCCTATGTTCTTTGTATATATGTTATGAACATTCTATGAACGTTTCACATATCCGTATCATGGGTATGTTACACAACTAAAAATAAAATTGCATAAATATATAATATAAATTCATAGCAAACTTTCACGAGTGAGTTCGAATCTCATTTCGGGGTCTCATTCATTTGTCCTTCTACCACATCTAAGCAAAAAGTTTGTAAATTACTGAAATACCAATATCTATTTCTAGCAAAATATACTAACAAAACAAATGTTGTTAGACATTATTTTACCAAATTCTACAACTAAAAATAAAATTGCATCGATATATACAAGGGCGATATTTATTTTTAGTCGACTGCATATTCATATTTTTTATTACAGATTTTAATAATGTGGATTTTAGTTATATATAATACCTAAAAATATCCGTTTTGAGTGTATACTGTTTAAGGATTTATATTTTAAGGCATATCAATCTTTGAGGGTTGTTTAATACCAATGCCTTCTTTGTGGAAGACCATCCTGTCGACTAACGCCGATTGCATCTCTGCAGAAGGCAAAGTCCCTCCTCCAATGAGGCCTTCTGCTAGTTGAAGGTGGCGATCTGAAATGTTTGAGGACGGGATCCCGATGTCTGAATGGTCCTTGACTGGGCAATCAGAGTGGTTAAGAGACAGGCAACACTCCATTTTGGCCCTTACTGGACAAGACGGGAATCCAGAGGAGCCATATCAGATCAATCAGCTGGTCATATCAACCCCTAGCACTAACGTGATTGTCCCGACCGCATTCTTCAAATTGAATCTGTGGCAAACAAATACCCAACACTATTTTAACCAAAAGTCGTTAGAACACGTTGGCTGAGGGTCAATTTCTCTGACACATCAGTACATCAAACTATCTAAACTGTGGGCAAACAAAAGATTGATATTAAATAGAATTATTTATATTAGATAGCAATACTTGAAACCATTTAACGTCCTCGGTATGACATCAAATTGCACCTGATGGTGAGGCTCTAGTTTTGCAGTAAGGGGAATGAGGATTATCCCTTCATTGCCATTACTCCCTGGTCCACTCTAATCCGGAATGGCGGTACCTCTTGGGTTCACATCAATGGGTCGAATAGAAATGTTATATTAGAGATTATTACCATTAATCTCAGATAGAATTATTAGTGTTAAATAATATTTAACTGTGTGCAAAGAAATGATTAGTAGCAAATTAGATTGAAATACTTCATAAATGGGGCACCTCTGGTGGTGTAATGGTTTACAAGCTAGACTAGCAAAACTTTACGAGTTCCATTCTCTTTGGGTGCCTTGTGAGCAAACCACTAACTAAATTACTATTTGATAAATAGAATGACTAACGCTAAATAGCAATCCTTGAAACCATTTAACTGTGTGGAAACAAGTGATAAGAATCAAATTAGATAGCCCAGTTGGCTGGGGGTGTAAAATACACCAACTGCTTCTTTACAAAGGGGTAAGACCCCCTCCAAACAAGTGTCTTGGATATGACACTAAACAACTTGATGGTGAGGCTCCAGAAATGCTGGAGCTTTGGGGAATGTGGAGTACCCCTTTATTGATATCGTCCCCAGGTCAACTCTGGCTTGGAGTGGTAGCATCTGATAGGGTCCTATCTATGGGTCAAATAGAATTAAACTGTGCTTGCGCTAAACAGAATTGCTTGAAATAGGACCGTTTTAACATTTAAACTGCATATCCATGCTAAACTGAATTTTTTGAAATAGAACTGTTTTGACGTTTAACTGAACTATTTTGATATTTAACTATTTGTAAACAAAAACTATATTTATGGTAAACAGTATTGTTTGAAACTTAATTCGGTATTAAGTGACGCGAAAAGGGTTGATACGACGTAAAACTAATCAACGAAACCAGCCAAACCAAATTAGATAGCAATACTTGATGAGTAGATTATTAATGTTAAATAACAATACTTGTAACCATTTAATTGTGTTTAAATAGAACTATTCGTGTCAGATGGCAATACTTGAAACCATTTAATAAGGTGCAAGCAAATGATTGATACTGAATAGAATTATTGGAGTTAAATAGCAAAAAAAAAAAATAAAAAATAAAAATAAATAAATAACTACTTGAAAGCATTAAAATCAAGGACCTTTTTCTGGTTTAAAAATAAAGCTATTTGCAAGCTGTTCACTTTGAAATTATATGTAGTATACTATATACAGATCTGGAAGAAGCATGCCTTGTACAAAACCTTTGTGAAAATCAGAACCAGGATGTCTGTAATTCATCTCTATTAATTTTCCTTTATGGTTTTTGATTCCGATAGCGAATTTTAAGCATTTCTAATTCCACACTGGAGACGAAAGCCCTTTGGTTTGGTTTCTTTGTTTAATGGTATATCAACCTTTGTAGGTTATTCAATGGCAAAGGCATTCTCATAGAAGAACAGTAGTGGTACTATTTAACACATAGCTGGAAGGATAAGGGGGTTCATACCTTTTCCAAGTAAACATAACAGCGCAACTGGAGTTCGAACTCGCTTACTACGATTCCGTGGTCCATCGCTTTAACCATTACACCACGAAAGCCCTTTGTTTCGGGTTATAATATAGATCTATGTATAAACAAGATTTGCCATTAAATAACCATCCGGGGTTGATATGCCATTAAATCAAATTACCAGATTAGACCAGTCGGCTGGGGATGTAGAATATAACGAATGCTTCTCTCCAGATGGGTAAGACCCTCCGCAACAAGTTTCTTGGATATGACATTACACCACCTGATAGCGAGGATCCAACATTGAAGATTTGGGAAACGTGGAGCACATCTTCATTGCTTTTACTCCCAGGTCCACTCTGACCCTGAGATAGGGTCGTATCTATGGGTCAAATAGAACAAACTGTGTGCAAATAAATGTCTGACGTTAAATTGTAACAGTTATATAGCAATACTTGAAAACATTTAACTGTGTGCAAAGAAGAACCCATGCACGTTTAAGAATGTTATCAACAAAATGTGTTTACATATCATAAATATATCTAAATCCCATGTATGAAGAGGATTTGGAATAAAATAAGTTTCATCATTTGATATGCCATAGAACCAAACCAAACATCAAATTACCTACCCTAACTTGTAAAAGAACAGCCGTGGTACTATTTAACACAGCAAGAGGGTTAGATTAAAGGGAGGGGTTCAAATATTTCTTAACCGAAAGTAAACGCAATAGTGCGATTGTAGTTCGAACACGCTTGCTATTGTTGTATTTTGGCCTTCGACCCGGCCAAAAATGCCATTCCAAGGTGACACATTCTAATGGCAGTTATGAGAGGAAATTGCGTGGGCGGAAATTGGCTGATGAAATGGGACGAGATAAAAAAAAATTCCCGTGGTACACTCATAGACTGATGCACCAGAGGAGAGTGACCTGTGAACTGCATGACAGTTATTTCCGCTGGATGACGATCCAACATGCCATTCCAAAGATCGAATAGACGATTGAGTGGGTGTTGAACTATTATATAACTCAGTCAAGACAGAAGTCAGAGTTGCAGTTACAGTTAGAGATCGGACGGAGTTATAGACGAGATGTGGTAAGGAAAGCCACAGGAGGCCGAAGGGGCTCGGGGCCCCCGATTGAATTGGGGTCCAGAGAAAATGCTGATAAGATGCAGTAAAGAAAGCCATCACCCAGCAGAGTGGGCCTCTGGGCCTCCGGTTGAGCATCAGGAGAACAAGAAAGACACAACGCTGACGGCCATAAGAGTGGGGTCAAAATATTGCAGTTTCTATTTGGTCTCCAGCTCCCTCTCACACGCAAACCTTGAGTAACCCTTTCAAACGTTACAAATAAAGTGAGAGGTACATATTTTGTTAAAGAAGTCTTGGCTCGTTCTTTATCGTTGTGAATTATTTTGCATGAATTTGCATATGACAATATAACACTACGATGTCGCAGTATAGAACTTTTGGCCCGATTATATAATATTCCACTAGAAATAAGAAAATCCCGAGATCTTTGGTTTAGGAAATAAGCTTTTTAAAAGATAGAATAGACATGGATCTACTCGATTGATTGATTTTAACGGTATGTCAACCCGCCTCGGGTTGTTTTATATCAAGAGGTTCGTTGTTTTTTTAGTTTTTTTGGCACACAGTTGAAGCAAATATGAAGCATTTTTAAACAGTTATTTTCAGAGTGGATCTGTTAGTTTGTTGGCATATCAACCTTCTTGGGTTATCTAATGCCAAATCCACACATCTAGAAAAACAGTAGTGGTATTATTTAGCCCACAGCAAGCAGGATAAGAAGTTTCATACCTTTCTCAGGGATATTTGTCGGAAAGTGACCATAATAGGACGGTTGGAGTTCGAACTCGCTTACTGTGGTTCCGCAGTCTAGCACTTTAACCATTACACCACGAGGAATCTGGATATAGTGGCAATGATAAAACCGCACTCCACACTCCCCAGATCGCCAGAACTGGAGCCGCCTCTTCAGATGCACTTTAGTATCATACTCAAGGCAAATTTTTATGTGTGTTTTGTGCGTCTTACTCCTTTCCAGAGGATGAAGCTATCTACAGTAACTCCATCCCACAGAATAAGTTTAAAGTGGGTTTTCCTTTTTTTCCTTTCTTTTTTTGAATTTTTAACAGAAATTAAATTGTTGGTTGTTCAGGTTTTATGGCATATTAACCGTTATAGGTTATTTAATGTCAAATCCATTTTTATACAAATAAATAGTTCTATTTCAAACAATTCAGTGTAGCATGAGTACAGAGTTTGATTGGAAAAAATTTTTTTATTTCAAGCTATTCAGTTTAGTTAAACAATTCTAATTCAAACAATACAGTTTAGTATAAGTATACATTTTGTTTACACACAGTTAAATGTCAAAACAGTTCTATTTTAAACAATTCAGTTTAGCGTATGTACAGTTTCAATGTCAAAAACTGCCCCATTTTAAACAATTCAGTTTAGCATAAGAACACAGTTTAATTGCCAAAAACATTTCTATTTCAATCTATTCATTTTAGTCAAACAAGTCTATTTTTAAAAATTCAGTATAGTAACAGTACAGTTCTTTTTTCACACTCAGTTAAGGGTCAAAGCAGTTCTATTTCTAGCAATTCACTTTAGCATAAGTACATAGTTTAGTTTATTTTGACCCATAGATAGGGCCCTATCAGTTACTACCACTGCGGGCCAGAGTGGACCTGAGAGTTATGGCAATGCAGAGGTGGTCTGCATTCCCCCAAACTCCAGCATCATTGGAACCTCACCATCAGATTGTTTAGTATCGTATCCTGGACACTCATTGGAGGTGGAGGGTCTTACCCCTTAGTAGAGGTGCAGTCAGTGTATTCTACAGCCCCAGTTGACTGGGCTACGGAAATTTGGGTGCATCTCTTTCAAATAATATATATATATATATATATACTTTTCAATGACAATTGGGCTGATGCTCTTCTTGATAGGATTTTGCATCCCAAAACGCATCATGATGGGAAATGAGCACGAAAAGCTCTCTGTGTTGCAATTAAAGATTCACCAGTCTTTAAAAAAAGTTTCAACGGCAAAAATACAGTGTGCACCAGTCTAAGCCATAATCATAATTGGTTAAAAGTAAAAGTAAATGATAAGACATGAGGTAGATGGAGCTACTAATACCGCTTGCCTAAATTCACTTGCTCCGCACAGGTGTATTTAAAATGTGGGATGCATTTCTGACTTACCCTGTGTATTTATTAAACTGAAATCCAACTTCACTTCTTTCAGTAATGTAATATAATGGCCGAGGTATTTCGTTTTATATATCTTGCCTTTGGGTTTAGTTAGGCTGAGAACCTTTCGGCTCAGCACATGGGTTAGTTAAGTGCAAACTTGAGCACAGGTGTTGACGCGCACGCGGGTAGGATGTGTCGTTCACAGATGACAAAATAAAAATCCCAGATAGAACTTGTGGATGTGAATGACGCCATGCATCGGAAGCGCCCGCTGAGGATTTTGGAGATTTGAAAAAAGTCAGTTAGTTGAGAACTAGACTCCGAACGGGAAGGGTCGACTTTCGAGGCTCGTTGAGGCCAGACGAATTTGTGCGCTACGGGTGCCACACATGTTGGGGGCGGGGCAGATGGAAAAGCCAGCATAGAAAGACTGTGCATCTCTCTTCCTTATGTCGAAACCTTTAACTCAAAGGTAATAAAAGGTTTCGTACCCGAACTAAGAAGTCGTAAGTGTTTTTCGTGTTTCGGGATTCCTATGTTCTATGTATATATGTTATGAACATTCTATGTACGTTTCACATATTCATGTATGGCTATGTTACAGTAATAAAAAAAGAAAATTCTTACCTAATGTCCGAGAGAAAAAAAACTCACTATTTTTAATTTGAAGATCTTGTGATTTTGTGCATTTACCTAACCCCTCCACAACGGAAAAGGAAGTGACACAAGGTCATTTTTTAAGCAGAGTAAAGAGTTTATATATATATATAGAGTTTATATAAAGAGTTTATATATATATATATATATATGTGTGTGTGTGTGTGTGTGTGTGAATGTACACGAGAATGCGAATTCGAGTGCGTATGTAAGATTATTAGCGTTGTTAGATTTTTATCTGGGTGCTCCTTAATTCTGGCCTTGGGCCAAATTAGAATAACTTAGTGAATAAACACTTGCAAAGCAGAATAAATGACTCCTTGCAATTTACAAGACTTGAAAACCGGCTCATTGGCATAAGGGTTAAAGTGTTCGCCGATTGGTTTGGGAGACCAGGGTTCAATCTCCAGGTCGAGTCATACCAAAGACTCAAAAAATCGGTACTTGATTCCGCCTTATTTAACAGTCAGCATTATAAAGTACGTATCAAGGGTAAAGTGGAGCAATCCTGAGGCAGGAGTAGTGCCCTCTCCTACACCTTGGTGTAGTAGTTATTGAAAAGGGAGCCTTCGGGTTGCGCTCGACTACGGTCGGCCAGCTGACTTATTTACTCAGCTGAGCTTATTTTAACATTGAAGGAACACTCAGCAAGAATCGAACTTCTTAACAATGGTTTGCGAGACTGGCATGCTAAATATGATACCAAATCGGAAGGAGAATCCCTGTAGGGTAGTAGCTACCGTGCTAGACTGTTATCTCGAAGTGAGTGAGTTCAAGCTTCAGTTGCGCACAATATGGTTCACTTTCCGGAAAGGTTGAACCCTCTTAACCCAAACCCAGCTATGAGTTTAATAGTATCACTGCTGATCTTCCACAAGGATGGATTTGGCATTAAATAACATACGAAGGTTGATATGCCAAAAAAGAAAGAAACGAAAGCATGGACCAACTGGCTGGTCAGGAATGAGATATACCGATATCATTCTTGTTTTCTCTCATTCTCTTTCCTTTCTTCACCCCAACAGTCTCTTTCTCTCTAGACATCTCCTCTCTGTTGCATTTAAAAATTTTTTCTCTTTCTTTCTTTCTTTCTTTCTTTCTTTTTTCTTTCTTTCATGCACACTCTATTTTAACTATGACCTCGCTTTCCTCTCTTTTTTTCCTCTCTTTTTCTTCATCGTTTTATTCCTTCTTCTTTTCCTTCATGCTTTCTTTCATTTCTTTTACTCTTCTTTCTTATCTCCTGATTTTTTCCCGCTTTCTTTCTTTTCGTTTTTTTCTTTTTCTTTCTCTTTCTTGCTCTTGTTTGCTTTTTATTCACTTGTCGTCTCATTTTCTTTTTCTTTCATTCCTTCTCTCTTTTTTCTTTCATTTCTTCTCTCTTTTTTTCTTTCCTTCTCTCTTTTTTCTTTCATTCCTCCTTTCTTCTTCTTTCATTCAGCTTCTTTCATTTTCTTTTTCTTTCATTCGTAAACTGGTATTTTCTTTTTTTCTGCTTTCTTTCATTCTTCCACTTTCTTTTTTCTTTCATTCCTCTTCTCTCATTTTCTTTTTCTTTCATTTTCCTCTATTTTTCTTTTTATTCCTCTTATGACATTTTTTCATTTTTCTTTCAATCTTCCTCCTTCATTTTTCTTTCTTTTCTCCTCTCCCTTTATTCTTTCATTCTTTCCCTCTCTTTCTTCTTTTATTCCTCTTCTCTCA
>OY757917.1:30052723-30077723 GCA_963585895.1 Sepioteuthis lessoniana
TTTGGTGTTAACTTTCTTTCTTTCTTTCTTTCTTTCCCATACATTTTTAGATTACTTTTTGTTTTCTTTCTTTCTTTCTTTCTTTTTCCGACATTTTTAGAATGTTTTTTGGTTTTAACTTTCTTTCTTTCTTTCTTTCTTTCTTTCTTTCTCAGACATTTTTAGATTACCTCTTAACTTTAACTTTAACTTTATTCTTTTTTTCTTTCTTTTTTTCACTGTTTTTTCATTTTCTTTCTTTCTTTCTTTCTTTCTTTCTTTCTTTTACCAACTTCATTTTCTCATGTATTCTCACTTCTTGCCTTTTTCCTCCTCTCTATTTATCTTATTTAATTCTTTCTTTTTCACCTTTCTCGTCTCTTTATCCATCTCTTTCTCTCTGCGTTTTCATAAGTTTCTAAATTTCTTTGCTATACCTTCTTTTTTTCAGTTTTTTCATTCTTTTATTTTCATTCTCATCCTTTTTTTCTTTATATTTCTTATGCGAGTTTTATCTTTCCTTTCTCCTTTTTCCTCTCCATATGATCGTTTGCACATTTTCTTTCTTTCTTGCATTTCTTTCTCATCTGTATCTCTTCCTTCTTTCCTCTGTCTCTTTTTATCATTTTCATATTTTTCTTTCTTTCTTTCTTTCTTTCTCATTTTATCATTTTCATATTTCTTCTTTACATCTTTCTTTCCTTCTCAGTTGCTCTCCTCTCTCATTTTAACTTTTTCATATTCTTTCTTTCTTTCTTTCTTTCTTTCTTGTTTTCATATTTTCTTCTTTACTTCATTCTTTCCTCCTCTATTTCCCTCCTCTCTCTCACTTTCTCATTTTAACCTTTTCATATTTCTTTCTTTCTTTTGTCTTTCTTTCTTTCTTCATCATTTTCCTATTTTCTTCTTTACCTCTTTCTTTCCTCCTCTGTTTTTCTCCTCTCTCATATCATCATTTTCATATTCTTTCTTTCTTTCTTTCTTTCTTTCTTGTTTTAATATTTTCTTTATAACTTCTTTCTTTCCTTTTTTATTTCTCTCCTCTCTCTCTCTCTCTCCTCTCTCTCTCTCTCTCATTTTAGCGTTTTCATATTTTCTTTCTCTCTTCCTTTTTTCTTTATTTCTCCCCCCCTCTCTCATTTTATCGTTTTTACATATTTTTTTCTTTCTTCTGTCTTTTCTTCTCTCTTTCTCCCCATCTCTCTTTCATTGTCTCGTGTTTTTTTTTTTAATTGTTTTTCTTTTTTTCACAATTTTCTCTTTCTTCCTCTTCTTTCTTTACCTTCTTATCTTATAACAGTTACTTTACTTTTTCTTTTTTTTTTTTGTCTCCGTCTTTTCTCTAACTCCTCGTTTTGTTGTCTTTCTTTATTTCTTTTTCCAACAATTTGTTTGCACACCACATTCATACACACACTCTCCGCTGGTTCTGCCGCTTCTCTACTTCTTCTCCCCTCCTCCTTATTTGTCTGATTTCCTATTCACTCACTCTCTCCGTTTCTTTCTACCCCAGATTCTCTCTCTTTCTCTCACTCTCACTCACTCACTCACTCACTCACTCACTCACTCACTCTACCTACCAATCTATCTATCTATCTATCTGGTTCGTCTACCTATCCTCCCACTTCCTCAATCGATCACCGATTCCCACTCTCACTTCCATATTCTATTCCATCAATACTTTTTCCCTATCATTCTTTAACTAACCGATAGTCTATTGAAATCTTTTACTTTCTGTCACTCTCAAGACTCGCACGAGTAGTGGCGTATCGCTCAATTCAATCTCCTAAGTGAGTTGCAAACTAGTCAGGCGTGTCACGGCTTTGTGTTTGTCAAATACTAGAGATAGGCCGACCCCAGAATTTGCCCGGTAAGAAATGCACAAATTAGCCCAATAAAGAAGCAGTGTGGCAGAAAATTACTCAAATAAACCCATTACCACTTAAGCTAGAATACAGCAAATACTGACCTCAGAGAACGAGGCCCGTAATGGTAGCAATAATAAAACTAATAATACTACTTGTGATGAAGGCACTGGTGGAGGTTTATGTCTGGGTTCTGTTGGTGTTTCTAATACGAATTACTTCAATGACGATTGTTGTAGACAACCAAATAACCATTTATATAAGTGTGTGTCTGATTGTGTTTTTACGGTTGTGAATATATCACTGTTTGGCAAACAATCAGAATTCGATGACAACTTTTGGTAGATACAGTTCTGATCACAATTATTGGTACATATGAAATTTCAGTACGTAATGTAGAATTGCCCCCCCCCCAACCCCCCGGATCTAGTGAAAACGGCTTTGGTCTATTGACAACTCATGACGAATAAAGAACAGTAAAATGTGCAAAGAGGGAAGAGATACAGAGGAGAAAGAAATGCAAGAAAGAAGGAAAATGTGCAAACGATCATATGGAGAGGAAAGAGGAGAAAGGAAAGATAAAACTAGCATAAAAAATATAAAGAAAAAAAGGATGAGAATGAAAATAAAAGAATGAAAAAAACTGAAAAAAAAAATGAAGGTATAGCAAAGAAATTTAGAAACTTATGAAAACGCAGAGAGAAAGTGATGGATAAAGAGACGAGAAAGGTGAAAAAGAAAGCATTAGATAAGATAAATAGAGAGGAGGAAAAAGGCAAGAAGTGAGAATACATGAGAAAATGAAGTGGGTAAAAGAAAGAAAGAAAGAAAGAAAGAAAGAAAGAAAGAAAGAAAGAAAATGGAAAGAACAGTGAAAAAAAAAAGAAAGAAAGAAAATGGAAAGAACAGTAAATGATTAAACAAGTTTATATAAAATTGGTATCTTTCCGATTATTTCTGAAGATAGAGTAAAACTATAAAAGGGAACTAATAATAGTCACCCGGACTGTATGTGTTCACCTAACCCCTCCATTACAAGCAGAATGTAACATCAGAGTTCAGCTGGTTTTGTTATATAATGACTGTTGACATGTTGACATTTTGGGTTCGTTCTTGATAACCCCGTGTGCTTTGACAAGCTATCACGTTGTGATTAGTAAACTGGGGGATGGCAGTGCGTCGGGGTAGGCCGGTCGAACAGGTGTGTAATTAGAAGGGGACCACGTGATATGAGAACCACACGATCAGAATCGAGAGTCGAGCGAGGGATACGCAGCCAATCAGAGGCGTTAGATACGGCTTACAAGGGGGCGCAAACATTGGCACCCCCAGGCTCCAGGAAGAAGATATAAGACAAGAAGAAGCCTCCTTTCTGAGTATATGTCTCTTCATCTATCTCTCAAACTTATAACAAACTGGGTGCCCGAGAATAAAACGTGAGAGATATATTTTTATAAATAAGTGTGTTTCGTTCGTTCATTGAAGTTCGTCGTTATCTTTGATTATATTATTGGTTGGGTCTATGAGAAGTATACAACAGATTGAATTCAGAGTTTTTCTTATCCTAGACTGGTTGCCAATCCAAGGCTAAAGAACCCAATCTGCTCTACTATTTACACATAGCTGAGAAGAACAGATCGAATCATGCCTTTCTCTTGGGCATTAGCGCGAAGTGAATGGTCATACATCAACGTACTGAGCATGTTTAACTCTGGCTTCAGTGTTTGAGTGGAAACAAAAGCTTTCATCGTAACTTATTTTTTGTTAATATTTACGAAGTATTGTTAAGTCTGATTACAGTACCTGCTTCTACTAAGTGGTTACCCTCCTAAGTATTGAATGCTTAACTTGTTATCAACTCAGTTGGCTTCTAATTGGCCACCCATTTGAACAGGGTCATTGGCGTTTAAGTAATCCAGTTGGCTGGAGCAGTAGAATACGCCCACTGTATCTCTGCAGAAAAGCAAGATATCTAAATGTCCTGTTTATGACATTAAACTCTTTGACTGCAAGGCTCTAGTCCTAGAGTTTTGGGGAATGTAAAGTACGCATTCATTGCCATTATTCCCAGCACCACTCTGATACAGTGGTAGTACCTATTACGCTCCCATCTATCGATCAAATAGTACAGTGGGCAAAAGAATTTACTGATGTTAAATCGAATTGTTAGTGCTACATCGCGACGCTTGAAACCATTGATCTGTGTTTCTTCGTTTTTAATGGCATGTCAGCCTTTTTTAAGTTATCTAATGCCAAAGCCATTCGTCTAGAAGAACAGCAGTGTTAATATCTAACCCATAGCTTTGAATGATTAAGAGGTTCATACCATTCCAGTTGTATTTGTTCGAAAATGAATGTAATAGCGCGACTGGAGTTAGTACTCGCTTACTACGATTCTGTTGTTCATCGCTTTAACCATTTCACAACGAAGACACCCTTTTAACTGTGTTGCAAATAAAACTATTGTTATTAAATAGCAACGCTTGAAGCTATTTCAGTGTGTACAAATAAATGATTAATACTAAATAGAATTATGGATATATAAGATAGGAGTACTTGAAACCATTTAACTGTGTGTTAATAAAACTTTTAATATGAGCAATACATCAAACCACTTCACAGTGTGCAAAATAAAAAAATTACTAATATTAAATGGAATTATTAGCGTTGGTTAGCAATACTTGAAACAATTTAACTGTGTGCAAACGATAGTAATTGTTGTGTGTAAATAAATTAGCTTTAACTCATCTAAAAATTACCTATGAACTATTCAATTCAAAATAATATGCATAGTCATTTATTTTGAGCAAATTGTGACGGATGTTCAATTAAACTGTTAGTGTTACATAGCAGTACTTGAAACGATTTACACTGTGAAAATAAATGAGCTCTGGCTCGTTTGAACATGTTATCTACAACTATTCGTTTACAAATTATATATATATATATATATATATATATATATATATATATATATATATATAAACGGGATTTAGCCTCGAATAGCCTACAAGGGTTGATATGCCATAAACCCAAACAATCGCAGCTTAACTTCGGGGGTTGGACCAGATGTGGTGCTTTCAAGGTGATTTGGGCGTAAAGTCAAAGTAGTGATGTAGGAAAATTGTGTTTGATCAGATTTTAAACTAAATCGAAATTAGGATTGAACATCATGGAAAGTTGTCTAGGAACAAAAACCAACCTTTGACACAGCCGAGAAACTTCAAAACTATAGTCTATGCATTAAATATGTATTTTCCCTGTCTCTCCTCCACAAGCAGATCAATATTTTAAAGCGGGGTACAACTAATATGAATTCAGAGTTTTCCTTCTCTGGTTATTTTTCCAAGACTTTAGAGTCCAGCTGCCCAATTATTTACCTATTGCTGGATTCATACCATTCCAAAGGGTGTTAGCACAAAATGAAGAAAAAAAGTCCAGGATTTGAGCACGGGTCACCATATCCCGCGACAATAACCGTTGCACTAAACACGCCTTCATTTTTCATTGTTGTTTCTATCCACATGTTTGTCTCCATTTTAAACTGGACCTCGTATTACATTCTCTCATCACAGAGGGACAGGCTGACACCTATTTTCAAATTCTTTAAGTAAGAAGTCGGAAAAAGTAATGACGAAGTAGCCTCAAATAAAACTTACTTCGATGTTGCAGTCCAGTACGATAGCCACTGCGTCACGGCCTCACCGATAAGACTTCCATAAAATATCCCCTTATATATAAAAAAAAACTTGAGGCAACAATGGTGAAATAATTCAGATAAATAAATAGAAGCTGTCCAACCTACTTTCAGGATTGACAAAGACCAACAAATATATACGAATATGTGAGTGAAAAAAATATCAGAAAATAGCAAATTCAGGAGTAATCTGAGTCGTATAATGCTCGTGGTGAATGGGTTTGATGAATTCGTAGGCTATCATTGACCATCACGAGAGAAACACTTCGAGACAATCTGTTATTTTAAAGATCGGCAGTCTTCATTTTGCTATATTCAGTTGCTTACATATTTCATTAGGATTCTTGCTTGCTTGATTCAACGTAATGATCGCCACTTTTAAAAGAGAGGGTGATCATGTTTTGAACATCCTATTCTAAATGTAATAATGCCCTCAGTAAAAATAATTGAATTTGCACACTTAACTGATGTTTACATTGTTTTTATTTATTTATTTAACAGTAAATAAACTGATACAAGATAAGACCCAAAACATTCTGGTTTCATTGAATATACCATAAACAAAGTAGATAAAATTATTTAAACTAATGGTATAAGTTTTTCTAAACCATGAAAAGGAAATATTGAGAAAATAGTAATTGTAATCATAAACAAAATAAATAAATACTTACTTGCTACCTCTTGACCTTTTATAGCAGTTTTAATTTTTTTAGGTATGATTTTCATTAATTTAAAGCAATATTCTTCATTAAAATGGTTTTAAATTTCACGAAGGGTGGATGGAGCCTTCCCACAGACCATTCTTTAACATATCAACCACAAATGTTATATTGAATTAGGTTTCTTTCTTGGTTTTTAATGGCATATCAACCTTCGTGAGTTATTTAATGCCAAAGACATCCTTGTCAAAGAACAGCAGTGTTGGTATTTAACCCATAGCTTAGAGGATACGTGGCTTCATACCTTTCTCAGGAATTATTAGTCCAAAAGTGAACATAATAGCGTGACGGGAGATCGAACAACAGGATTTAGACCAGAGCTGTTCGCTGGTTATGTATTGTAATGGTTTTATAAGTCTTTAGTCTTCCATTCTCGGTGACAAGATACATTATCGTCCTGGAAATTGATTTCATTTTCTTTTCTATATTTATATCTTGGCTTTGACTTGTTTTTGTTTTCGGATAGTAAATTACAAGATCATTCTTAATTTTTTTTCCTCAGTACTGGGTTATTCAGTAATATTTTACTTGTAGCTTGGAAAATAATTATACAATTAATTTAGATGATTCAATCTAGTTTTTTTTTATGTATATTTTGTAAAACCTTAATATTCAGTTATTAAAGAAAATTGTTTTGAGTCTTAGCCGTTATTAGTTTATTTACAGCTGAATAAAAAATAACACTTAAGATAACATATTCTAAGTGTGTTCATTCCATCATCATTACAAGAAGTAGTATTACTAAATATTTATGGACAAGATTATGAGACTAATTTATATATATATATGTATACATTATGCAGTCTTATATATATATATATATAAATTTCCCCCTGGTGTAAGGGATACCGTGCTGGACGATCACATCGTATTGAGTTCAAATTCTAATTGTGCTACCACGTTTATTTTCCTTGGAAAACGTATGAAAACTCTTGTCTCTTCATTTATGAGTTGAATATTACCATTACTATTTTCTACATGGTTTTGGCATTAAGTAACCCACGTAGGTTGATATGCAATTAAATAAAGAAACCAGTACAAATCATATATATATATAGAAGGAGAGAGAAAGCTGAGAGAGAGAGAGAGAGAGAGAGAGAGAGAGAGAGAGAGAGAGAGAGAGAGAGTTTAGAAGTTTGACTCGATACTATTACAACGAAATGTATTTAACAAAACACAAGGTTGTGCATTGCCCACAATACCCGACTGTCATTGGGCACTTGTTTCATCTCAAGAGTAAGATTTTTGGACACGGAGGACATTCAAAGAAACACAACCACGCGACTTCAGACCATATTAAAAGAGAAATGTCAGAGGAGCTTCGATTATTGGAACACTCACAGGAATACGTGTTGTGAATGGTAATGGGATTATTTAGAAAAAAGTTAATATTTCATTTAGTTTTTTTTTCACTTAAAATACAGCTTCAGTCTCGATACTTTTTGAACAGATCTCGTGTAAAGAAAAACTTCTTTGCTCACATTTTTAAAAAAGTTATCCTTTTTTAAAGATTTTCTTTTTTTTTGCTATAATATTTAATCTGTCAATTGAATGTTTAAAATCACCGACCTTTTCATGGTGGATTGATTAATTCCTATTAAGAAATGTTTCAAATGCAAGTTGCGTCTAATGTGATCTGAATTTGATTTTAAAACGCCTCGCCTTCGGCTTTTCATTTTACCATTTGTTTATGCATCTGATAAATGTTCGTTTTTGAATTCGGATAATTAAAAGTTTTTGTAGCTGAAAACAAATGCAAAGAATGTTAAGGTGGCTTGAATTAACGTTTACATAAGAGAAGTTGAAGGAATAATTATTTCTAATCAAACGTTTTTCTACCTTGAAGCGCAGATTGACAAACAAAAAACCAACATAATTTGTAAATTCGAAAGTCAGGTAAAATTAGTTTAGTTTGATTTGGTACATTTAATGGCATATCAACACTTTATGGGTAATTTAAAACCCAAATCTGATTAATTTGTTAAGTTTTTCTGATAATATTAATAGATTTGGTTTCTTAGTTTAATGTCATATCAATCTTTGAAGGATATTAAATGCGAAATCCAGTCTTCTAGAAAAACAACAGTGGTACTGTTTAATCCATAGCTGGAAGGATAAGGGGGTTCATACCTTTCTCAAGGATATTTGTCTGAAAGTGAACGTAATTAGTCCAGGAGACCGGGGTTCAATCCCCGGTCACGTCATACCAAAGACCTTAAAAATAGTACTTGATACATCCTTGCTTAACACCCACCAATATAAGGTACGTATCGAGGGTAAAGTGGAGCAATCCAGGGAAATGAGTAGCGCTCTCCCCTACATCTTGGTGTAGTAGCTATTGAAAAGGGAGCCTTCTGGTCGCCCTCGACTACGGTCGCCAACTTTACTTTACTTACTAAATGGTAGATGGACAAACGAGAATCCGTTCAAGAGGATAAGATGCATAAAATTGTCTGGGATTTTGAAATACAATCAGATCAACTAATTCCGGTCAGAAGATCAGACTTACCTTTTAGTAACAAGAATAGAAAAGAATATGCCGTCTCGTGGATTTTGCCGTTGCAAAAGACCACAGAGTGGAAATAAAAGACACCCAAAGATCAACAAATAGTTGAACCTAGCCAAACTAAAAAAAAGGGCTATTCTTCTACAAAGAATTAAGTTATTAATTACCTACGAAGGTTGATATGTCATGAAACAAAGAAACCAACAGTCCAGTCGTCCGAGGGGTTACACCCTCCTCCCAACGATTGTCCTCGATATAATACTCAATAATCTGATGGTGAGGCACCAGCAATGCTGGAACTTTGTGGAATGCGGAGTACCTCTTCATTGTCATCACTCCCAGGTCAACTCTCACCTGGAGCTATAGCACCTGATAGGGTCTTATCTATGGGTCAAATAGAACTGTTTGACAATTAAACTTGGAAATTAAGGACTAATGATAAATTGAACTGTTAGAAATAAAACTCTTTGATCATTTAACTATGTGTAAACAAATGACTGATGTTTAATTGAATTTGTTGGTGATACATATCAATTCTTGGAAACATTTAACTTTGAGAATTAATTTTTTTTTTTTAAACTTTGACTTATAACTTTGACTTATACTAAAATAAATTGTTAAAAATAGACCTTTTTGATCAGTCAACTGTGAGTATCTACAAAATGTGTTTACAATTTTTGATATATTGGATGTTTCAGTATACATGGGACCCATTTAGCTGCTAATAAGTCTACTGATAATTATGTTGTCCTTTTTTGTTTCAGATTTGCAAATGATATACTATATCGACTATTAATCCTATTTCACAATGTCTTGGACAAGAGAGGAAAATAGCGTGGGTGCATCTATACAGAAACTCGAAGACTACATTAAAAAATGACGGAAAACTAATTACAACTGCCAGAAGCAGTACTGACGACCCGAGGAGAAACAAAACTATAATAATTAAGAAACAGAATTGGGAAGAGAAACTGTATGCATATTTAAAGCGACAAACAAGCGAAAACTCATATGAAAAAAAAAAAAAAAAACAGGACTTGGTTACGAAAAGGAAACCTTATGACAAAAACTTCATCTCTTCTTATAGCAGTGTAACATAGGACCAAAATAAGTTGTGTCTGAAAGAAAGGAGTTTGCAGGAAAGAAACACTTAAAACTCCAAATTTAAGGAAGAAAATAGTAGTCGCTTTTATTCATGGGGACTACAGCGGACGGTAGTTAACTAAAGTTTGTTCGATAGCGTTCCTCCTCCTTCCTCTTCTTGGGGTGACGGCAGCGTCGTTATAGTGGGCTTGTTGATACTCTTATGCCAGTCGTATTGTTGACAGGCTGGGTATGGCATGGGTCGGGGTGTCCTGGACCTCTGCTGAACCTGTTTAGAAACCTACCTTTAACTCCCAAAATCTCGCTACTTGATTTCTTATATAGAGATTTGATGGATCAATTCGAAGGTTCAAGAAGGCTCGGTGATCACCAGTGAAAACAATAGTGTAGCACGTGAAAGGTCGCGCGTGATTATATTAAAATCACACTTGAACTTTACTGGTCATTCTGCTAGCACGCGTTAGGTTCGTGACATTTTTCAATGATTGATGACAGCCGATGTGCTCGCGCGTTCTCAACGACAGCGCCCGTCCATAATATTACAGCAGGAGAAAACAACGCCAAAAGGACCAACTATGTTAAATTGAAAATTGATAAGGTGCAGTAAAGTAATAAGTGTAGGTTATGTAATCATTGAGAAGAACTCATTAATTCCATGATAAGCGAATGTGACAAACTTGCAAGGAATGATATGTGTCAAGAAAAGATTGAGGAAGAGGACTTGATATCATTGAAGACAGTGTTGACGCATCAGTACAATGACTTGAAGACTGCATAGAAAAGCGTGGAGGAAGACTGATTAGAGTCACCAGAAACAATACTGACAACATGGGGCTAACAGAATGGCAATGACCAGAAAACAAAAATGGGAAGAAAAACAACTCGATGGACGTTTTAAGCGACTAATAAGCAACATCTCACACAAGGAAACGTGGACGTGGCTAAGAAAGGGAAACCTTAAGAAAGACACCGAATGTCCTCTAATAGCAGCACAAAACAACGTCATAAGAACCACTCATATCAATGCAAGGGTAGATAAGAGGCAACAAAACAGCTGCTGTAAGTTATCCAGTGGTAGAGACAAAACGATCAATCACATAAGCGAATGCAGAAAATAAGCACTGAGAGAAATTAAGACTAGACACGACTGGGTGACCCACTGGGAATTGTGCAAGAAATTGAAATTTGACCATACGAATAAATGGAATATGCACAACCCAGCATCTGCCCAGGAGAATAAGACACACCAACTCCCATGGAATTTTGAGATACAAACGAATCACCTAATCTAGAGCAGACGACCGGATTTTGTGATAAGGAACAAAAAAGAGAGAACTTGCAGAACTGTGTACTTTGCTGTCCCGGCTGATCACAGAGTAAAATTGAAAGAAACTGAAAAGAAGGATAAAAAGCTCGACCTTGCTAGAGAATTGAAAAAAACCTGTTGATCATGAAAGTGACGTTTATACCAAGTATAATTGGTGCTCTTGGTACTGTCACCAAAGGATTAATAAAGGGATTGGAGAACTTGGAAATAAGAGGACGATTGGATACCATCCAAACTACTGCATTATTGAGATCGGCCAGAATATTGAGAAGAGTCCTGGAGACATGAGACTTGCTGTGACTCAGAGTGAAAGACCATCAGCTAATGCTGATCGGAAAGATGAAATAGTAAAAAATGGAATTAATAGAACTACCAAGTCAAGAAAGCATCTGTGTTGTATAATATGCTGTGTCGTTATTAACGACGAGGAACTCGTATGTATATAAAAATATAAAATTATATTTTTATTTTCGGCGATGATACTTGTGTGGAGCAGAAAAACAATTGCAGAGAGTTCATGCACACGGAGGAGCTGTCGGGAGACGGATGAGCCAGTGAACAACTGACTTTTGCCAAAATTCGGGAGCTTATATTGTCTACTACTCTCACGTGACCTGCAGCAATTCCACTTTTTCGTTAACCATGGTTATGCCCACATCTCACTTCTTTGCTTTCCATTGGTTATGTTGTCTGCTTCCCATTGGCTACTTGCCCAAGCTCGGTTCTGTGGGCGTACGCAACTGCCACTATCACCGAATTCAACGACGCCCACAGTTCAGGTGATTTTCCGATATCTTCAACCGGATGAAACTGTTTTCAATATAACAACTGTGGGCATGGTGACATTTCGGCAATCACCGTGTTGATATTATCCTTGAGTGGATATAATCCTGTCAACATCCTCTGATACACAGCAGCTGTGGGCATGGTGACATTTCGGTGATCACACCGGTCTTATCAATCAGTCAACAACATCCACTGTATTCACACCCGCGGGTCACGTTAATATATTACATCTGAACACTTGGTAAAAAGAGAATTACAATTACTTGAGAATATCATCAAACAAACACATATGAAAGAAAAGTAAGAAAAGAATTCCTAAGACAGACAAAAAACTTCTCAAAACCAAGGGGCAGCAAATATTTCATGAAAGGACTAAATAAGTTGACAGTCCTCCTTGTAAGATACTCCGGGCCCTTCTCAAACTAGAAGAGAGAGGATTTGAGACAAATGAACCAAAGGACAACAAAATTGATGACGGTGTGCATGGCCTTAAGCAGCATAGTGGATTGCGTAGATGCATCAATGTAAGGATTTAAGAAGTGCACTAAAAAGAGAAAAAAAGGTTAATTACAACAGAGAGTAGCAGCAATGCCAATATAAGAACAAACAAACAAACAAAAAAGAAAAAAATGCCAGTATTCCTCAAGTGACAAACTGAGTAGATTGCACACGTATCAACAAGGATATGGCTAAGAAAAGGAAACGTGAAGAAAGAAACTGATTCTTTTTGTGATACTATATACTAGCTTAGCTCTATATGAATATATGTATGTATGTATGTGTGCGTGCGGGGGAATACGTGTCTGTGGTTGTCGGATGACCGTTTGTTTGTGTGTATGTGTGTGTCCATATAGGGGCGAGGACATATTTGCACCGTAATCATTGATTAAGCCCTGCTAGTATAAAGCATCAATATAGAAGAGATGAGGTGGAGGACCAGAGAATAAGTACAGAGTCCATCGGTTACAAGAAGAGATAAAAGAGAGACACAGGGGTCAACCAGAAGACAGTGAAAAAGAGGGAATCTGCCACAGAAAATGGATCAGAGATGGACGCAGAAAGTACAGAGAGATGCAGATGGTTAAATAGTCAGAAAGAAGAGACACGAGCTGTACGGCGGTGGGAGAAGTCGGTCTGCCATTGGACACAGGGACAGAATTGGGCTGAGAGGACAGATACCGAAGTGATGTGGGGAAACCGAGATAGACTGACATGCAAATAGGCTGATGGTTTGATTTGGTTTCTTTGTTTAATGGCATATCAACTTTTGTAGGTTATTTAACGCCAAATCTATTCTCCTAGAAGAACAGTAGTGGTACTATTTAACCCATAGCTGGGAGGATAAAGGGGCCCATACCTTTCCCAAAGGTATTTGCCCGAAGGTGAACGTAATAGCGTGACTGGAGTACGAACTTGCGTACTACGATTTCGCAGTCCATCGCTTTAACCATTACACCACGAGGACACCCTCCCCAGATAGGCTGACAAGTATTCTTTAATTAAGGGAATTTCGTGGAAAAAAAGAGGATTACACGAGATTCCCCCCCCCCAAAAAAAAACATTCATTCAACCTGTTGTGTTTTCGCTTTGTTTATTTCTTTGAGGAATCATCTTGGATAAGCATTTCAATTTGCAAAGAAAGTAAACACAACAAAGGGATCAGATGATCGTGCGGCTGGAATTGTGTGACCGGTCGTATGTATTATCACATTTTAATATTAGCTCAAAATAATTCCATAAAGACCAATTATATCCAAGCGAAAATTAATAGCAAATGTATGTTTTGTGGAGATAGAGATGAATCTTTTAATCACACAATAAATGAATGCAGCAAACCGGCACAGAGGGAGTACAAGATAAGCACGACTCTGTGGGAAAGGTGATCTACTGGAAATTGTGCCAGAAATTTTAGATTTTTCCATACTAACAAATCGTAAGAGGCAACAAAAAAGATTAATTCCCACCCTTTCGTATGGGCAGGATAGGTCACGAGATCAATTTTCAAGCTGAGTTTAAGAGGTTTGAATTCAGGGCTTTCCTTCTCCTAGACTAGTTGCCTCACCAAGGCTAAAGAACCGAGTCTGTCCTACTATTTACCCATAGTTGGAGGGAGAATAATTGGATTCATTCCTTTCTCAAGCGTAATGCTGTGAAATGCAATCAGCCTCGTCTAAGATTTGAACTCGAGTCACCGTGTCCATTTCCTACGACAGGGACCTCCTGAATTTACGGAATGTATATAATCACAACGTTCCTTCAACCTAGTTCATGGGTGAAGGAATGTAAGAAATCAAAAATAAAGCTGGAAATTAAGTTATAATAATAATAATAATAATAGCAGATATACATTATGTGGTGATAGAGACGACACGGTGAATTACATTATAATCGAACGCAGTAAATTAGTGCAAAGAGAGGATAAGACAAGAGAGAACTGGGTGGGCAAGGTGGTCTACGGGGAATTGTGCAAGAAGTTTAAATTTGACCCTACGAAGAAATGGTATATCCACTACCCAGAATCCGTCGTAGAAAATGAGACGTGGAGAAAATACTTGGGGATTTTGAGATACAAACGGATCATCTAATCTGGACCGGAAGACCAGATTTAGTGATAGTCAAAAAAAAAACAAAAAAAAAAAAAACAAAAAAAAAAAACAAACAATTTGCCGAAGCGGGGATTTTGCCTTCGGGCTGACCACAGGATAAAAAATGAGGAAGACCGAAAAGAAAGATAAGTACCTAGGCCTTGCTAGAGAACTAAAATAATACGGAATATGAAAGTGTCGGTGATACCAATTGTAATTAGCGTGCTCGGTATAGTCACAAAAGAATTGGTACAGGAACCGGAAATCTTGGAAATAAGAGGACGAATGGAGACCATCCAAACTACAGCATTGTTGAGAACAGACAGAATACAAACATTAATCCCGGGGACTTGTGGAGACTTGCTATCACTCAAACTCCAGTAAGAAGCGATCCGCTAGCACTGGTGTGAAAAACTCTCGAATGAAAAAGATTATAATAATTATAGTTGGTGCACTTGGAACGATTCCTAAAAGAATTAGAAAAGGGATTTGAACAGCTGGAAATCAGAGGAAATATCTAGACCAATCAGAGTACACAATTGTTGAGATCGGCTAGAATACTGAGTAGAGTCCACGAGACATGAGTGGACTTGCTGTCACTCAGATTCGAGAGAAATTCCAGCTGCGTCATCTGGTGCGGAAAACTTGTAAGGAATTTAATAGTAATATAATTTTGATGAATTATCGTCAAAGAATAAAAGCTAATTGTTGTATCGTGGTAAGGAAGAGGTGCACAGTGAAATAGAGTTAACTATTTATTAACTGAAGTGGTACAGTCCAACAAATATTATAAGTCTCGCGCTGTTGGTGTTACGTCCGAAGTTGGTCTTACTACTGACCGAGATCTTTTGGTACTCACTGTGCTTAAGAAACACGCCGTCTTTTATACCTCCGAGATACCGGAAGTCACGTGGTACGAGCCACTACACAACACTGAAGTAAAAATGAAGATATAAAAACAATGAGGCATTGAGGGTGTGTGGCTTAAACTATTTATCATAATTAAATCCAGCACGCGCCCTATAAAAAGCCGATCCCATACCACCTACCAATGACGTGAGGGAGGTGCAGTACCAAGTGATTAGCTTCTATCTGAGTTTTTCATTTACTGTTAAGTATAACAATGTTGTTTTTTTTTTACGTCCGAGAGCATGTTGAATTGTAAAATAGCCCCAAAGCATATTGAAAGAGAAAGAAACAGGATAGGAAAATATTGAAGAAAATTGAAGAGATAGATAGATAGATAGATTAGTAAAAGCTGAAAAAGAAGAGAGAGAGAGAGAGAGAGAGAGAGAGAGAAAGAAAGAAAGATTAACCAAATAAATGAATAATAAAAGGAAAGTGAAACTGAAAGTGAAAAGGGTCAAACAAGCAAAAAAAAAAAAAAAAACAGGAAGAAAGAAAGAAAGAAAGAAATGTGGTCGAAAGAGAGAAGATGAAGTTTAAACAAAAAAGGGAAAATTAAAAAGAAAGAAAGAAAGAAAGAAAATAAAAGAATTTTAAAAAAAGTAAGAAAGAAAGAATTGTCGGTGAGAGGCAGAGAGAGAAAGAGAGAGAGAGAGAGAGGTGTCGGTAAAAGATATCGATAAAAGTGAAATTTAAGAAAACCAGAAGAACGAGTAGGAGGAGAGTAAGCAAACGAACGATATATATATATATATATATAGAGAGAGAGAGAGAGAGAGAAAGAGAGAGAGTGTGTGTGTGTGAGAGAGAGAGAGAAAGAGAGAGGCGGAGAAGGCTCTAAAACAGATATGTGTTGAAGGGAAATTTTGAAAAAATATGACGAGTCAGAGGGTAAAATTAAAGCAAACGGTGGAAAAGAAAAAATGAGAGAGAGAGAGAGGGGGGGGGTAATTCAAAGAGAACGAAGAAGAAGGATAAAGTAGAAGGAAGAGGGGTATCAGAAAGAATGACCATAGAGACATTGCACCCATCACTCCTTAAAATTTCTAGTCATCCCAATGGGAATGGCGCCCTCCCACAACCAAGGCTAAAAAGCTCTCCCTCTCTCTTTCTCTCTCTCTCTCTCTCCCCATCTCTTTCTTAGTAGGCCAACCTCCAATCAAGATACATTTTCTTTCTTCCTCTTTTTTCCATAGCTCGTAGCCATTCACGTAAGACCATGGTTATTCTCTAAGGTTTGTCCACTACAACGCCGTTTGCGGCAATTAAACCTACGAGCAGGACTTGTCCTGTTTATCGGTCAATTCAGCGTAATAAAATGAAAAAAAAAAAAGAAAAAAGAAAAAGAAAAGAAAGCATGGTGTTCTATAGTTTTCATTACAAATAAAATTACTGAACGTACAAAAAGGAAAAGAATATGAAACCCGTTCGACAATGAATGCTTTGCATAAAAAGCTGACTGCTCGACCATGAGTAAACTGAATGAATTAACGACTAGGGTGGGCCGAGTGGCCACAGA
This sequence comes from Sepioteuthis lessoniana, assembly GCA_963585895.1. Taxonomy (NCBI): domain Eukaryota; kingdom Metazoa; phylum Mollusca; class Cephalopoda; order Myopsida; family Loliginidae; genus Sepioteuthis; species Sepioteuthis lessoniana. The sequence goes on from OY757917.1 coordinate 30,069,717, forward strand.
TTATTGGCACATCTCTGAAATGTGATGGAGAAAAATGGCGGTCTACAACTTCTGCCATCGTCTGTTGGCTCTTGATGCAAATTCCCGCGCTTCACTGCGCACGAGGAAAATGTGTATTGAGGCAGTGATTGGCTGTTTCACTTAATTTACAAATTTATGTCTTAAGCTGCAATGGCTAAATGTATGTTGTTCCGCCAATGACGTACTTAAGTTTCTATTGAGTTACATCAATTCGGAAATACCTCAGTTTCTTCCTATCTATCTATCTATCAAGTTAGCTATCTCAATCTGTTCATATGTCTATCTGTCTCTGTCCATCTTTTTATCTGTCTCTGTCGCGCTCTCTCTCTCTCTCTCTCTCTCTTTCTCTCTCTCTCTCTCTCTCTATATATATATATAGGAAAGTTATTCAGGAAGTTCTAAGCCTCACCCAGAAAGAAGAGCCATAGCTGAAAATTTTTGTTATGCCAGCACACTACCACTTCTAATGAAACTTGAAAAAACTAATTCCGATTTTTGTCCTAATTCTTTTTTTTTTTTTGCTGATGCTGTCCCTATAAACGTGAGAGGCGTGTGAAAAATCTAAAATTAGTGAGAGGCTTAGAATTTTTGAATGCCCCTCATGTGTGTGCATCTTATATATATATATATATATCATAATAAGTTGGCGACCGTAATCGAAGGCAACCAGAAGGCTCCCTTTTGAATAGCTACTCCTTTCCCTGGATTGCTCCACTTTACCTTTGATACGTACCTTATATCGCTGAGTGTTAAGCAAGGAGGTATCATGTACCATTTTAAAAATCTTTGGTATGACGCGACCTGGAATCGAACCCAGGTCTCCTGGACCATTGGCGAACACACACACACACACATATATATGTATATATATATTCGTCTGTTTCTGTCTATCTCTTTATGTATCAACCGACATCAATTTGATCAAATCTGTTTATTAGTTTTTTCTATCTATCTACCTATCTATCTATCTAAACCAAGATGCTCCAAGGTCATTTTGAAACTGTATACGCATGAATCTAATATTACTGCGCCGTAACGTAAAACCAACTAAGCATTTTGGCATCGTAAGTTAGAGTGGACCCTGAAACAATGTCTAGCCGCAGGGTCATCTTCTGATGAAGTTTTTATTGGTGATTCTGCTATTGTTGCAGTTGTAAGAATTCATTATAAAAATGAAGTATAAATGAAAGAACCTTATTAAGATGGAACATTTTATAGTAAAGGTTAAATATGTCCAATGTAAGACTGATGCAAAATTGTTTGTTTGGGTTTTATGGCATACCAAATCCATTTTTATACAAATGAACACTTCTATTTCAAAAATAGTTCTATTTCAAACAATTCACTTTAATGTAAGTACGCACTTTAAATGTTAAAACAAGTCTTTCTCAAACAATTCAGTTTTGCATAAGTACACAGTTTTGTTCTATTTGACTCATAGATAGGACCCTATCAGGTACTACCACTCCGGGCCAGAGTAGATCTGGGAGCAATGGCGATGAAGTAATGCTCTGCATCCCCCCAAGCTCCAGCATTACTGGGACCTCACAATCTGATTGTTTAGGGTAATATCCAGGACACTCGTTGAGGGGGTCTTACCCCTTTGCAGAGAAGCAGTCGGTGTATTCTACAGCCCTAGTCGACTGTGCAATATAAAATTGTTACTGTTACGTAGCAATACTTGAAACCATTTAACTGTGTGCAAACAAATGATTAATCGTAAATAGAATTATTCGTATTAGATAGCAATACTTGAAACCATTTAACTGTGGGCAAACAAATGATTAATAGTAAATAGAATTATTTATATTAGATAGCAATAATTGAAACTATTTAACTGTGTGCAACAGAATGCGCTCAGCGATCGTTTAAAAATGTTATCAACAAAATGTGTTTAGAAATCATATATATTTTATATATATGTATAAAGATGATTTGGCATTAAATAACCTACCATAGTTGATATGCAATAAAACCAAACAAGACCAAACCATACTATCCTTTGAAAGAGAAGCATGTAGGGCGTAAGGGTTATCGTCTAAGGAAATAGACACTGTGATCTTAGTTCAAATCAGGGACGAGATTGTTTGCGTTTCACTTTGTTTTGATACCCTTCGAAAAGGCATAAATAAATTTCTTCTTTCTCTTACCAACTATGGGTAAATATCAAGTCAGACTGGGGTCTTTAGCCTTGGTAGGCATCTACTCTAGGAGAAGAAAAGCTCAAAATTCAAACGGCTGTACTACTCTTAAAAACTGACCTTGCGTCGTACCCTACCTGTTATGGAGTTGTTGGATAAATATACTGACCCAAATGAAGTTGATTCGGTATTAAGTCGATCATAAATATTTGGATTTGGTTCGGGCTTTTTTGTTTAATGGCATATCAACCTCAGAGGGCTATTTAATACCAAAGTCATCCTTGGAGAAGAACAGTCGTTGTGCTATTTAACCAATAGTTGAGGTGGTTATAAGGGGGGTTCATACATTTCCCAAGGGTATTAGTCCGAAAATGAACATAATAACGTGACTGGAATTTGAACTCGCTTACTACAATGTCACAGTTCAGAACGTTAGCCACTGGGACTTCCACACCTTGATATTTTACACAATCTTAACGCTTTTAAGACAGACATTAGAGGTTTGTTCATATGGTTGAAATTTAGTATATTTCATTAATAAGGGTTTAATCTATTGATTTTAACGGCATGCCAACATGTCTAGGGTTATTTTGCACCAAGAATAGCGTTCATTCTGCATTCATTTTACATTTTTTCTGTTGTTGTTACTTAAGAGCCTTTTTTGTGCATATCTTATCGAATACAATTAATTTGCAAACGGAGCTAATTGGGACACAGATGGGTACTTCCACTCCGAGTCAGAGTGGACCTGGGAGTAATATCAATGAACATATACTCCAAACTCCACAGATTTCCAGAACTGGAGGCACACCATCAGATGTTGCTTCGTGTCATACTCAGAAAACAGAGATTTTATTACAAATGACGAAAAAATAAATCTATCTTTAAAATGATAACTTAAATTGATTTTATATCGGAGAAGATATGTCTGAATTCATTCAGTGGGATTATGGTAAAAAGTTTACGATCAAAATTGTGCTTAGAGGTGCATAATCGCCAAGTTTATATATATATATATATATATATATATATATATATATATATATATATACATTTATATATATATATAAATATATATTTTATAACAGTGTTGGTTGTCACTAAATCACTTTTGTGGGTTTGTGGCGAACCAAGTGTAATATAATATGGAGAGTGCTCAATATCTAGGATAGAGCTATTATATAATAATAATAATAAATATATATTAGATTTATATATCATGATTGTTGCTGTGTAAAAAGCTCCATGAAACCCAGGGATCACAGTCTAAATTCCATGGCATAAAATATATAAATCTAATATATATTTATTTACTATATATATATATATATATATATATAGATAGATAGATAGATAGAGAGAGAGAGAGAGAGAGAGAGAGAGAGAGAGAGAGGCACACATTAACTGTAAAGTAAATTGAACCATCGTGAATATGTTCCAGTTGTATTCGAAATTAAACGTACGGAGAAAATAAAATTTTCCGAGTAAATTTTCTTATTGGCAGGTCAATACGTATACGGGTTCCAAAATGAGGGGTTTGATATCGTCTTTCGGTAAGTTACATTAAACCTCCACGAGTGAGTCCGAGTCTCATTGGGTGGTCCATTCATATGGTCTTGTGCCACATATGTTCTCTGACGAAAGCAACAGCTGGAAACATACAGGTATGTAAAAATGAAATAAATAATTCTTTAAAAAAATAGAAATCCCTTAGTGGACCTAGTCATTTTGAAATATTTACTTTTTTCTCCCTTTGGACGAATAACGAAGAAAATTTTCACACACACACACACACACACACACACACACACATATATATTCTATGTGTATCTGTAGGTGTGCCGAAATATATCTATGCATAAAAAACACATGAATATATATATATATACATATATATATATATGTGTGTGCGTGTGTGCAAGATATTCAGAGGTTGTATTTATTCTTTGTATACACAATGATTATGCTATATTTTATGTTTACATAGCGTCAGATTTATTTCCTTTTTTTTCTAATATATATATATATATATATATATATATATATATATATAAAGGGAGACACAGCGGAGAGAAGAGAGAGAGAATGAGAGAGAGAGAGAATGAGAGAGAGAGAGAGAGAGGGATGGAAATAGAGAAATAGGTAAGAGAAACCTTATCGTATTATCGTTTATAATACTGATATTATTGGCAATTATCTTGTGCTCGTTGGGTTTCCACAACAATTATAGTATTCAGCGAAGAACAAGTGACAACAAGTCTTCATATGAAATTCAAATCACTCTCCTCTGTTCGTGTGTTTCTAAAATGTCTTTTTAAATCATAATCAATGTGTATACGTGAGTTCATCTTTCAGTTATGATCAGAAAACATTTAGTGTATCTGAAACATTCATTTTCAATGTTATTTCTTTCGTGTCAATGCACTTAATCCAAAGCTTTGACAAAGAAATGGTGAATACTGCGTATACAAATTTAGATTTAAAAACACTTAGCTTGTAACTCCATCAATCAACGGATTTACTGATGTTGCCATATATATATATATGGTGTCTCAATACACACGAGGCCCATGTGATTGCTAATAACTTTGCTAATAATAATGTTGAGTCCTTTTTTTCAGATTTGAAAATAGTGTACTATCGTACCAAAGACTTGAAAAATGGTACTTGATGCCGCCTTGCTAAACACTCAGAATTATAAGGAAAGGATCGAGGGTAAAGTGGAGCAATCCGGGGAAAGGAGGAGCGCCCTCATTTACTCCTTGATGTAGTAGCAATTGAAAATGGAACCTTCGGGTCAACCTCGACTACGGTCGTCAACTTTTCTAACTTAATCCTTGATCACTACGCCTTGCACAAGAGATTAACAATATTTTGCGTCACTACTTATTTGGAGACAAAAATCATTGAAAACACTCACAAAAAAGAGAAGCAACCCATTAATATGATTACGATTTATTACTCAAAATCAGATTGCATGACCTGGAAGTTGATATACTAACAATTAAAAAAAACATTGCTTTGATGTCTCTAGCTCAAAAGATGCATTTTTTACCGGACGTGTTGCAAATGACAGCCATTGTGCTTGTCTCAGTAATAAATCATTATCATATTAATGGGTTGCATCTATTTTGTGACACCGTATATAATATATATATATATATAGGGTGTCACAAAATAGATGCAACCATTTAATATATATATATATATATATATATATATATATATATATATATATAAACACACACACACACACACACACACACATATATATATATATATATATATATATATATATATATATATATATATATATATGTGCTAAATGAAAGCGGTAAAACAAATAGGAATATTTATCTTACCTATTTTTTAGTTTCAACCAAAGGAAATCGTTAGGAGAAAAGTGTTTCAGGAAAATCCTTATCCTATTAATGGGTTGCATCTGTTTTGTGACACCCTATATATATATATATATATATATATATATATATATATATATGCTAAATGAAAGGGATGAGACAAATAGGAATATTTATCTTACTTTTTTTTAGTTTCGACCGAAAGAAATTGTCAGGAGAAAAGTGTTTCTGCAAAATAGTTTTGTTTTTAGAAAGTTTTTGTAAGAGTTAAGAAGCGACAAAAATGCATTGGTGCCGTAGCCTATCCATTAGTTGAACAAAAATTATTTTCTGGCTTCCAAGTGTCTTCAACTGACCTGCAGTAAAGACATCTTGTTAATGTGCATTCATTTGGGATTTACAAATTAAGCCCACTTATCTTATAATATATCAACTCTTTTTAAAACCTGCAAAGATTATTTTAACGATGGCCTAAAGTCAAAATCAGCTGGGAATAATTTAAGGATGAATAAATATCATTAAAGAACTATTTCTATTTTTCTCATCACTTTTGTCCATCTGATATATATATATATATGTTATGACCGATTATTAAGGTTCAATAAATAAATAACTCAACACGGAGATATGAGGTGCTAACACAAATGTATCCAAAAGTCTCTGAGGAGGGATCCTTGGTTCAACGTACACGAAGACAGGCAAGGTGCTTACTACAGTTGCTGCTGCTCTCTTCTGCTCTCTCTCTCTACCAGCTGAGTTCTTGATTGATATATCCTTTGGGTAAGTCCATTATTTTGGTCATAGGTGAGTCACCTACCACAATATATATATATATATATATATATAAGTAAAGTTGCCGACCAGAGTCGAGAGCTTTACCCACTATACCCGAAATATGTATCTTATATTGGTGAGTGTTAAGCAAGGAGGTATTAAGTACTATTTTTAAAGTCTTTGGTATGACTCGACCTGGAAATTGAACTCAGATCTCCCGGACCCACTAACTAACACACACACACACACACACACACACATATATATATATATATATATATACATATAAGCTAAAAATAATTTGAATTTCATCTTCTTGTCCATTTCTTCAAAAAAAGTTTCATCGGACGATAGATTTCGATTTTATTGTAAACATTTTAAAAAAATGTTAGTAATGGTATAAAACTAAAAAGATAAATTTCATTTTTCTTAGTTTTTTTTCAAGCATTTGAGCTCTTCTGATTTATCAAACGCTCACCTACAGATTACTCGGCTCACAGACGCGCACCTGGTGCAACGGTTATCGCCGAAAGAAATCTAATAGGTGACCTGAGTTCAGATTCTGAACGCGACCGACTGCCTTTGATTTCTCGCTAATGTTTACCCCCAGCTATGGGAAAATCGTTTGGCAGATTCATGTTACATAATGACCCTCGACCGAGCCGTCAGTCAAGAGATGCACCTGTGTAAATAAGCAGAGGAACAGCAGAAACAGGTGCATCCGGTCGAAGATATCGGAATATCCCCTTGACCTGTGGACGTCGTTGAATTCGGTGCAGATGCGTACGACCACAGGAAGCTGGTGGAAGTCAAACAATTATATAACAAGGTGCTACTGACGGCTTGGGCCAGTCTGTCAGTTCAACGCAGTCAGGTTGGCAGTTTGCGTTGCAAGTCCAGTTGGAGACAAGATGCCGGAGCGAGAGCCAGCGGCAGAAAGAGGGCTTGGGCCCTCAGTGATCCACGGTTGAGCAGCCAGCCAGAATGCGAAAGAAGTGCTGCTATGGTCGAAGAAGAACTTTGGGTCAATATGTAGCGGTCTGTCCCCGTCTCCAACTCACCTCTCACTCATAACTAACATCAACCCTTTCGCAACCCTTTCGAGAATAAAGTGTGAGAAGTATGCTTTTCTAAAGAAGTGTGTTTCGTTCGTTCATTGGAGTCGTCATTATGTTTCTGCTTACATCTGCATGTATATGAATATACAACATAGGGTTCATTAGTTTTGGTTAGGCATCCATTCTAGAAGAAAAACTCTGAATTCAAACTAGCTATAAACATCTTAAAAACTGACTTTGTATCACATCCTGCCCATCTCGGAGGAGTTCGTGTAAATACTCTCTCTCTCTCTCTATATATATATATATATATATATATATATATATATAAATGTGTTGCCATTATCGTAATGCAAGGATCTTCATGTGAATCGACCTCTCGGTAGCCGTTAAGCGGAAACAATAACAATTGTGATTCATAACCGTTTAGATTTCCTTCGCTTGCGCTAGTTTCCTCGTGGCTGAGTGGTAGAATCTTGGAAAGGCGTTTGAGTCAACAGGGTTTCGATCCCAGTTTCAGGAATCTGGCCTGAAGAGTTTTGATTGAACGAAACAGATCTGTCTGTAGATGACAATATATATTTGATTGAACATAATAGACATTTTTTGTCTCCATATTTTTTGTTAATCCTTTCGAATTTGGGAAATAACTCA
>OY757917.1:30085223-30097723 GCA_963585895.1 Sepioteuthis lessoniana
ACAGCCTGTATTCTCAACTCTCTCACGCAATCCCCGGTATTATAAATGTTTACAATAAAATACAATAAAAAATTAACTCTTTGAGAAGATTAATTAATCTGTTTATCTTTAACTAACTAATTAATTAATTTATTTATTTGTTTATTTATTGACGGATTGATTTAAACGGCTCCTCAACTCGTTTCGAATTATTCAGTGAATAGAGTTTAGGGAATCGTGCTCATTGTAAGTTCTTATGTACATGTTTTGTGCAGTTGTTTCTTAAAAGGATTTTTTTTAATAAATGAGTTGAATTATATTATTTCAAAATAGAAACTATAGATACACTTTTCTTTATTCTTATTTATATTATTCTTTATGATGTAAGAATAAAATTAGAATATATATAAATAAAGTTAACGACTGTAGTCGAAGGCGACACGAAGGCTTCCTTTTTATTAGATACTACACCGAGGTGTAAGGAAGAGCGCTATTCCTTTCACTAGATTGCTCAACTTTAATCTTGATCCGTTCCTTATAATGCTAAGTGTTAATTGAGAGGCCATCAAGTACCATTTTTTGAGACTTTGGTATGAGTCGACGTGGGATGGAACGCGGGGTATTGGCGAACACTCAACCCACTAGGGACTGCGGAATCGTAGTAAGCGAGTTCGAATTCCTGTCGCGCTATTACGTTCACTTTCGGGCAAATAACCTTGGGAAAGGTATGAACCCTTTTATCCTCCCAGCTATGGGTTAAATAGTACCACTACTGTTCTTCTCGGAGAATGGCTTTAGCATTAAATAACCTATAAAGGTTGATATGCCATTAAACAAAGAAACCAACCAACCAATCAACCCACTTGCTAAAGGGCCGGTATATCTGTAAGAAATTGATATCTCACCAATTTATACTAGTTTTCTTGGAATAAATATGCTACCGGCAGATGAAGCTCAAAGCTGAAAATACAATGATAATTACTTGCAAAAATATATTTTTTAGAATTTTATGAGTACTCTTTTTCTCCCCTCCCCTCACACTTTTTTTGATACATCTAACATTAATCTTATAAAAATCGACAATCTGAATTTTAATCACTCTTTGAAAAAAAAACAAAAAAACATTTCTATAGCACATCAGAAAAAAAATCATTTAATAATAGTTTTTATTCATTTTTTAATAAAAATTCAGTTTCTTTTAGGTTTCTTGATTTTTCATTTCATTTTTTTTCGCCTGCGCGCGCACACACACACACATATATATATATGCATACATACATATATATATGCATACATACATATATATCTATACATATACATATATTCATACATATATATATATATATACATAACATACATGCATACATATAAATAATATATATATATATATATATACAGACACACACAGACACACATATATATAGAGAGAGATATATACTCCCCTACCCCCGTAGGGTTGAGTTCTCTGGCGAAGAAGTAATCGTGTTGCCATTCGCGTTCATTGCAAACCTCATCGTATTTGAATTGAGGTCTCGGCAGCCGTTGAACGGATGTATGTAAACAATATTAACTGTGATTCATAAGCGTTTAAAATTTACTTCGCAGCTAATAGTTGCTCGTGGCTGAATGGTTAGAAGCTACGACTTGGCGTTTGAATCAAACCGGGTTTCGGTCCCAGCTATGGGTAGCTGCTGTCTAGCCACACTGATGAGTTCTGACAGAACTGTCTGTGAATGACTATATATGTCTCAGTCATGATGGAACTAAAGAAACAAATTTTCCATCATATTTCCCTTTTTATGAATCTACGCGATATTTCCTCGATTTAGCTCAGTTGAGCCATGGTAAAACCGGTCAGCTAGCTTATCACTTTTTCTTTTTTTTTTTTCTTTGCTTTTTATACTTTTAGTTCCATCATGACTAAGACTTTCGGTCTATTTGTTGCATCAGTAGAATTTTGTTCTATATATATATATATATATATATATATATACAAGGCTAGGTGCAAGAAACATCTAACCATTTTAGAGGCTATAGCAATCGCACTATTTCGCCCTAAATTGTGCAGGCAGGGAAGACAATTTTAAACTCTTTGTCAGGGCAATCCGTTGGGAGTGTCCAGATTTTATTTTTACTTCCTCTTTTAGGGCTTTTTCTTAGATATTACCCACTCACTAATGAATTTTACTTTTAATCGATTACAGTCGTGTGTCTTGAAAAAGCCCCGAACGAGAATGTCCCTTCAGTTTAGTTTTATTATTTCAAACTGATTCAATAAAACGATTCCCTGAATATGAAGGGACACACACACACACACACACACACACACACACACATATATATATATATATAACAGAAACAGAGAAAGAGAGAGACAGAGAGAGATCAATAACTCCTAAGCTTGTTCCATTTACTTAGAAATTTTTGCCGTTCAATGTCTAATAAAAATCATGATTATCAAAGGTGTGAGATTATGAGCCTTGACAAGAAAGCTGACACTGTTAAAAATGAATATTTTTTGTGAATACTTTTTTTTCAAAAAATCTTTAGACTAGGAACACATTGATCTACCAACATATATACGCACGCACGCACGCATGCAGCTGCAACACATTGGTATGCAAGCTCGCACATACATGTACAAAATCAGGTGCGCGCACACGCACACACAGATGCATGCACACATATACACACACACATAGATGCGTGCACACAGACACATATACACACAGAGAGATGCGCGCACACACACACACGCACGCACATACAGAGAATCACACACAGACCCATATACACATACACACACGCAGATGCGTTCACATATACGCACACACACAGATGCGCGCACTTATACACACATACACACACAAATTGGCACACACACACATACACACGCAGATTCGCTCACACACACACACACACACACACAGATTCGCACATAAGCACACATACACACCCACAGATTTACTCAAATAGACACACACACTCACAGATCCACACACATACACATACATAAACACATTCACAAGCACAGATGCACGCGTAATTCCATGAAAACCTTTTCCTTTTTCTTAAAAACACGTATGTCTTTATCAGGAAGTTGGTTATTTTTAAATATCTACAAAGCTTAGCTTAGTTGTGGTACAAGGCCAGAAGTAAGGAGCACCCGCTGTGAATCGAACTCGCTGATAATGAACTGCTCATCCAGACAGCTTAATGTTATACCACGTGAGGTGTCGAAGTTGACAATTTTTGAGGTTGGAAATATATGTGTTATCTATTGCACCGAATTTCTGTAGTCTGAGCCTGAGATGAGTGATCTTTTTCGAAAGCCAATCATGTACAGGTCGTAGGGGTCACTTAAATACGCGACCCCTGATTGTTCCTCTACTCCGCAGTATCCGACTACTTTACTCCTGTATAGCTACAGCAACGGTATCCGCGCTCAGTATTGATAGACATTTGGAATGCCGGTAAAAACACGCTATTCCGAGGATTAATTTTTTTATTTTTTATTTGTGAGGCGAAATTTGGTCGAAACGTAGTGAGAAAAACAAAAAAAAAAAAAAAAAGAAAAAACTACCAAGATGAGGACATAAGTCCGCAAAAAAAAAAAAAAATTAATTCTCAGATTAAGAAGCCTCATCTCAAAATGATTCCCAATAAAGATAAACTCACTAGTCTATATCTTATAATGAAATTATTCCGAAAAGTATCCCCCCCCCTAAAGTAAAAGAAATGTCTTTTCAGCTCTTATTTCATAAATGCCTCCCAACAAAAATGTCTCCTTTTATCACTTTTTATCCCACAAGATGAACAAAAAAATAAGGTTTAATCTGTATAGATTTCGACATCCTGTAACCTCGTTGACTTGTATGGTCACTATTACGGTTTCGAATTCAGAGTTTTCTTTCTTTTAGATAGGTTTCCTTATCAAAGTTAAAGTGTTCAGTCTGCCCTACTTTTTGCCCATAGTTGGATTCATACCTTTGCCTGGGTGAGTATCGCTCTGAGAAATGCGAACAGCCTCGTCCACAATGTGAACTCTCGTTGCTGAATTCACTTTCAACAGAGGTAACCGTTACGTCTCAAGCTCCTCCATAATCTATATTAAGAGGGGTTAAAAGAATCTCAATAGTTTCGCATGTTCATCATCATCCATGTCAACACATTTTTTGAATCTCCCACAGGTAATCAAAAAAGAATGTTAATATTTCTATGGGAGTATCTTTATTAGAAAAGCAGAACTGATATTGTAGTGACCACATGTGGAAGATTCCAATAATGTGTTGACAGGGATGGTGAACAGGTGGTGAATTCAAAGATAATATATATCATAAAGAAACATCCATAAAACAACTTGTATATTACTAAAACTTTCATTACGTTTGCATGTATATCTGTAATCGTTGTCGTCATTGGCAACATTAGTCGAGGGTAACTCGAAGGCTCCCTTTTCGATAGCTACTACACGAGGTGTAGGGGGGCGCTACTCTTTTCCCTGGATTGGTCCACTCCACCTTGATCCCTACCTTACTGAGTGTTAAGCAAGGAGGCATCAAGCTCCATTTTTTGAGTTTTTGGTATGACTCGACCTGGGATTGAACTCAGGGCTCCCAGGCCATTAGCGAACACTCTAACCATCATGCTAATGTCCGGTATCGTAACCAAGCAAAAATGGCACAACCTAGCAAGATTCCTCTTAGAGAAGTGCTGTAACCTAAGGAAAATGTTACAGAAGGAGAAATAACCAAAATGGAGGTTGGAAATGAAATGGAAATCTTAATAACTTTAACAAAATACAATGCTTGCCTGCGGCGTGAAGAAGGTAAACCACTACAAGTGGTGACTACTTAATCAGAATATTACCGCCCCTCAAAATAGTGCCCAATGTATTTATGAGAATTGGGACATATCCATTAATGTTGATAGGTACGATACATAACATGCTGTATGTGTAAAATGCTTTCGAGAATAAAAGAATTTCCAGTCCAGTTTGCAATTCAATGATAATTTTGAGAGGTTCACATTCAAAATGAATGTAATTTTTTGTTCGGCTAAATTCTCGATATAACGGAAATATTTTGTTGTCTAAATTTCTGAGACGAAGCTTGATAATTTTCATCTTTAAGGGTTTTCAGACTATTGTCTTCATCTTTATTGTTATTTCCACAACGTTTCAGCCGATAAGTCCTCCAACCTTCTCCAGGCGTTTGTCGAACTCGGAAACCTACACGGAACTTCGAACTACGTCTTTTATTGAATCCACAGGGGTCGCCTGTTCTGATTCCGTTTGCCATTACCGGGTACAAGTGTTAAGTATTCCTGTATTGTAACTCGCCTGCAGTCAGGATTGAACCTGCAACCTTCAGATGTTTGTCTCCTTAGAAGAAGTATATATCGGCCGAAACGTCGTGGAAATAGCAATAAAGATGAAGACAATTGTCCGAAAACCCTTAATGATAAAAATAACGGAAATATGATATGCAAATTAGAATGTTTGACTTTTTGCTGAATACCCTCACAGACCTCCGTTATATCGGGTTTACAGCGGATTTCATCAGTGTTCGAGCATACTACTAAAATTCTCAATGCATATATATATATATATATATATATATATATATACTACTGTGATGCTGACAAAAGAATGACACGAGGAAAACAAAAATGATTGATAGAAAAACATTTATATTCGAGTAACAGAAACAAGATACAAGTGAACCGGGTTAAAGAGTAGTTAGTCGATAGAAAACTGAGAGTCCAGTGGGGTAGTGATTATCCGTCCACTACGCAAATGGTATCACACCTGATTGTGTCACGCTGATTGATGCACATCCGTCTGACGCTCTCGTTGACGTGTAATTATGGAGGAGGGCAATTCCTTCAGGACAAGAAAATCATTCAAAAACTGAACTTTTAAATTTTCCTGGTAGAGAGCTCAATGTAATTAATATTACAGAGCAATACTTGCTTTAAGAAAAAAACCAAAGACCGGTTACTTTAAGATTATAAATTTATTTCCATCCTGTTATGTGTTTCTGATGTGAACCAAAAACACGAAGAAAAATATAACAGGACTTCTTCAGATCTTATGGATAAAATAAATTTATTTTATCCATAAATTTATAATCCTAAAGTAACCGGTCTTTGTTTTTTTTAAAAGAAAGTATATATATATATATATATATATATATATATATATATATATATATATATATATTACCGAAGAAGCGGAACATCACAGCAAAATTTTATTAGATACATGCACTTAAAATTTTCTAACTTAAGAGTTTGAAACAATTTTCACTTCAATCTGTGATTGTGATATATTTTTTAGTGCTCTATACCATTTTCTAATCAATAAAATTCTCGATATATCGGTGATATATTAGGAATACTAATTAAGATCCATTACAGCCACTTGAATAGAACCAACGACATCTTCATGTACCACTGTTACAGCATGAATGCAACGTGCTCACGTTTTGCCAAGTTTATTAGAATAATATCATATGGTATTTAGTTTTATATACAGGGTAAGATGGATAAACAACCGTCTAAATTACTCATAAATGAAAATAACATTGATGTCTCACGTTATCAGATATATTTATCAAAATAACATGAAAATATCATAAATAAATTTAATTTATTCAAAGAAATCGCCATGGACTTCAATCACAGCCTCCAGACGACTTCAGAATCTTCTGCAAGTCTTTTCGACGGTTACCTTGTTTAAATTGGCTAATGTTGCTGTTATCCTTGCCTTCAGTTCATCTTTGGTGTTGCACAAAGTTTGGTTGGTTTCAACTGTGCCCTACACAATAATGAAGGGTATTGCAATCTGGGGAGTTTGGCGGCTGGACTTTAGGGGTGATGTGGTCTCAGAAATCATATCACAGACAATACTGGGTTGTCCTGCTTGTGTGTCATTGTGCAGTGTTCTGTTGCCAAATGCAGAGACTTCCAGCGGCCACTCTCTCGATCCAGTTTGGTTTGTTTGGGTTTCATGATATATCAACCTTTGTAAGTTATTTAATGACAAATCCATTTTCATGCACTCCTATTTCAAACAAGACAGTTTAGCATAAGTACAGTTTGTCAAAAACGATTCTATTTCAAGCTATTCAGTTTAGTCAAACAGTTCTAATTTAAACAAAAATAGTTTTTTGTTTACATACAGTTAACTGTCAAAGCAACTCTATTTCAAACAATTCAGTTTAGCGTATTTACAGTTTCAATGTAAAAAAGAGTTCTATTTCAAATAATTCAGTTTAGCATACAAAGATCATTCTTTTTCAAATAATTCAATTTAGCATAAGTACGCAGATTAGATGTCTAAACAGTCCTATTTCAATCAATTTATTTTAGCATAAATACACAGTTTAATTCTATTTGACCCATAGATAGGACCCTATCAGGTGCTACCACTCAGGGCCAGGGTGGACCTGGAAGCGATGGCAATGAAGGAGTATTCCGTATCCCCCAAAGCTCCAGCATTACTGGAACCTCACCATCAGATTGTTTTATGTCATATCCAGGAAATTCGTTGGAGAAATCTTACCCCTCTGCAGAGAAGCAGTCGGAGTATTCTTCAGCCCCAGCTGACTGGGCAACTCTTGATCCAGGGTAGCACTATCTCCTCCAAGCACTTGATGAAGACCTCCAAGTTGATTTTGAGGCCATGTGAGCAGATAAATAGAGGCATATAGTCACCATCGCCAGTGACCTCCCCAAAAATCGTGATGTCGACAGAGTTGCCCGTGGTGTAATGGTTATCGTCGTAGGAAATGGACACGGCGACTCGAGTTCAAATCCTGGACGAGAATGATTGCATTTCACATAGCACTAATACCCTCGGGAAAGGTATGAATCCAATTATTCTCCCTCCAGCTATGGGTAAATAGTAGGACAGACTAGGTTCTTCAGTCTTGGTGAGGCAACTAGTCCAGGAGAAGGAAAACTCTGAATTCAAACCTGTTAAACTCCGCTTAACAATTTGACCTTGTGTCATATCCTGCCCGAGCGGTGGGTTTTGGTAAATAGGATCAACACATTGACATCAAAACTCTGTGACCTTTCGTATTAAACGCCAGCAGTACAGCATGCCGTTTCCTTATTTCTGGAGGAGTGAATTGCGTCATGGTGTTGCTTTCCTAACTGACAGTGTCCAAATGATTCGAGTTTGTTGCACAGAAGAGAAAATCTGAAAAAAAAATAACGTGCAGGGACGTTTTGTCATTGAATTTGATCATTGAAACAGCGACAATTTATCCATCGGACATTGACATGATGGTTAGAGTGTTCGCCAATGTCCCGAAAGACCTGTGTTCAAACCCAGTTCGAGTCATACCAAAGATTCAAAAAATGGTACTTGATGCCTCCTTGCTTAACACTGAGCATTATAAGGTACGGATCCAGGGTAAGTGTGACAATCCAGCGAAAGGATTAGTGCCCTCCCCTACACCTTGGTGTAATATCTATCGAAAAGGGAGCCTTCGGGTCACCGTCGACTCTGGTCGCAAACTTTACTTTTACTTACCCGATGAATATCGTATATACCGGAGTAAAGATGGACTATTTGTAAAGACTTCTAATTCTTTGTCACTGAACGATGTTTTTTTATCGGCAGGGTTGGGCCTAGAAACAATAATAATCAGTAAATAACCCCTTGATTTTTTAGGTAAAGAACTGGTTTTAAGAAGCCGTTCATTATCCGAGTGTATACAATAATATACATGTATAAATTATATTAACTGAAAAGATATATTCATTTAAAACTTCATAATAAATAATGTTTCAGTGAGAAATAATTCTCACCCTGTTGGCAAGTTTTAGCATACGCTGACTGTATTCCCTGCAGAGAGGTAAGACCCCTTAATAAATGATTGAACAGTTCTATTTGATCCACTGATGTGACCCTAACGGGTATTATCGCTCGGGACGAAAGTGAACCTGGGAACATCAAAATAGGGTGATAAAATGAATACTAAACTGATCTGTGCAGTAACGTGTATATATATATATATATATATATATATATATATATATATATATATATATATATATATATATATATATATATATATATGTGTGTGTGTGTGTGTTATAACGATTTTTTTTCTAATTATTTATTTCCTTTCTTCACTATATTTTCTTTTCTTTCGTAAAATTTGTTCATTTTTTCTTTTTTAGAATTTGTTTTATTCTTTTATTTCTTTTAATTTATTTTAATTTTTTTGCAGTTTGTTTGTTTTTTTTCTTTTTTAGAATTTTTTTATTCATTTTTTGTTACAATTTGTTTATTTTTTCTTTTAGAATTTGTTTATTTGTATTTTTTGTTTAGAATTTTAAAATAATTTTTTTACAATTTGCAAATTTTTTTCTTTATCAGAATTTGTTTTATTCTCTCTTTTTTTTTTTTTAGAATATATCTATTCATTTATTGATCATTTTTACAATTTGTTATTTTTTCTTTATTAGAATTTGTTATCTTCTTTTTTTTTTTTTAGAATTCAGTTATTTTCTTTTTAGAATTGTTTTTCGCTTATTGTAATTTTTTTTGTTTTTGTTTTCTTTCATATGTTTTTCTTTTTTTTAGATTTGTTTTTCTTTCCTTTTTTTTCAAAATTGTGTTATTCGTTTTTTTTTTTTTTTGTTTTTTTTTTTTACAATTCTTTGGCTTCTTTTTTTTTAAAAACTGTTTTACAATATTTTTTATGTTTTTTTTTCCCATTTCATACATTGTGTTTGCTTTAGTTTTTCTTCTTTAAAAGCTTTTTTAAAAATTTCATTTCATTTTATTTCATTTTTATCTTATTTTATTTTCAGTTTCTTCTTTCTGCTTTCATTTTTTTCTTTTTTTTTTTTTTAGTCTGATAATTTTTTCTTTTATAAATTTGTTTTTTGCTTTCATTATAAGTTGTCTGTTTTTCTTCTTTTTTACAAGTTTGTTTTTGAAGTAAACAATTTTCTTAGATTTTTTGAAAATTTGTTTTTGTTCCTTTTTAATTTTTATTTTTTTTCATTATAAGTTGTTTTTTTTTTCTCTCTTTTTAGTACGTGCATTTTTTCTTTTTTACATTTCTTTTTTCATAAAATTTGTTTTTAATTTTTTTTCAAATTTGTCTTTTTTCTGTTTTAAAAATTTATTTTAATTTAAAATTGGCTTGTTTGTTTCTTTTTTCTATTTATTCTATTTCAAAGTTGGTTTTTAATTTTTACATTAATTAAAAATCTTTTTTTACTATTTGTTTTTCTTTTTCTTTTAAGAGTTTTTTCTTTTCTCAATTTACAGTTTTCCTTTTGTAAATTTTTTTCCTTTTTTTATAGTTTGATATATTTCTTTCTAATTCCTTTTTTATTTCTTTTTAATTCCTTTTTTATTTCTTTTTAATTCCTTTTTTATTCCTTTTTTATTCCTTTTTTATTTCTTTTTAATTCCTTTTTTATTTCTTTTTAATTCCTTTTTTATTTCTTTTTAATTCCTTTTTAATTCCTTTTTTATTTCTTTTTAATTCCCTTTTTATTCCTTTTTTATTTCTTTTTAATTTCTTTTTAATTCCTTTTTTATTTCTTTTTAATTCCTTTTTTATTTCTTTTTAATTCCTTTTTTATTTCTTTTTAATTCCTTTTTAATTCCTTTTTTATTTCTTTTTAATTCCTTTTTTATTCCTTTTTTATTTCTTTTTAATTTCTGTTTAATTCCTTTTTTATTTCTTTTTAATTCCTTTTTTATTTCTTTTTAATTCCTTTTTTATTTCTTTTTAATTCCTTTTTAATTCCTTTTTTATTTCTTTTTAATTCCTTTTTTATTCCTTTTTTATTTCTTTTTAATTTCTTTTTAATTCCTTTTTTATTTCTTTTTAATTCCCTTTTTATTTC
The DNA here is from genome assembly GCA_963585895.1 of Sepioteuthis lessoniana. Taxonomy (NCBI): domain Eukaryota; kingdom Metazoa; phylum Mollusca; class Cephalopoda; order Myopsida; family Loliginidae; genus Sepioteuthis; species Sepioteuthis lessoniana. The sequence goes on from OY757917.1 coordinate 30,096,090, forward strand.
TTTTTAATTCCTTTTTTATTCCTTTTTTATTCCTTTTTTATTTCTTTTTGATTCCTTTTTTATTCCTTTTTTATTTCTTTTTAATTTCTTTTTAATTCCTTTTTTATTTCTTTTTAATTCCTTTTTTATTCCTTTTTTATTTCTTTTTAATTTCTTTTTAATTACTTTCTTATTTCTTTTTAATTCCTTTTTTATTTCTTTTTAATTCCTTTTTTATTCCTTTTTTATTCCTTTTTTATTCCTTTTTTTACAATTTATATTTTTTCAGTTATTTTTTTTTTTTTCTTTTCTTACAATTTTTCATTTTTCATTTTCTATTATTTTCTTTTTTTCTTTAAAAATCTATTTTCATTGATTGATTTTTTTTCTTATGAAATTTGTTTTTTTTTTTTTTGCTTACTTTTTTATTTTTCATTTCTTTTTTTATGACTTTTTTCTTTTCTAAAAGCATTTTCTTTTCTTTTTTAGCTATTCCTTTTGTTTTTTCTTCTTAATTTGTTTATTTTTTTATTTTTTCTTTTTTAACTTTTTTTAAAAAATAATTTCTCTTTTATTTTTAAGTGTTTTTTTTCTTTACAATCTAGATTTTTTTCAATCGAATTCTTTAAAAGATTTTGGTAGATAGGTTATTTTGTGTATTTTGGTGTCTTTATATAATCGTTTTATAAAAAGGAATTTTGTTATTTTCACAAGCAACTGTTCGAATAAGAGTTTTCTATACATTGATTGACTGATTTTAACAGGATATCAATTTGTCGACGGGCGAGAGGTTAGGGAAATGCAGCCATCGTTCCCTTATATTCATATTTTTGTGTAACACGAATATTTTGCTAACAGATCTATTAGACCTATTGATGTTATGCAGCCACGTACAACTACTCCGGGTCAGAGTCAACCTCGGAATAATGGCAATGAAGGAGTGATCCTCTCAGTCCCAGAGCTAGAGCTTCTGTTGGAATTTTCTGCTAAATATATTGCCAGATTGTAGGATATTTCTTTTTTTCTCTGTCTGTCCACACACACACACACACACACACACACACACACACACACACATATATATATATATATATATATATATATATATATATATATATATATATATATAAAGTAAGTAGGTAAAGTTGGCGACCGTTGTCGAGGGTGACCAGAAGGCTCCTTTTCCATTATTTACTGCACTGTGGTGTAAGAGAGGGCGCTACTCTTTTCCCAGGATTGCTTAACTTTACCCTTGATCTTTACCTAGTCATGCTGAGTGCTAAGCAAGGAGGCATCAAGCACCATTTTTTGAGTCTTAAGTATGACTCGACCTGGAAGTGAACGCCGGTCTCCCAGGCCATCGGCAAACTTTTACCCACTAGTTCAATGGGTTTGTATATATATGTAAATAAATAAATTATTTAAAAACGTTTTTCGTAAATCAAGAGAGTGCTCAAATGGTCAACAGCAGAACACGGTAAAACTGTTATCTTATTTTTTAATGTAGGCTTCATTACTTTAACTTTCATGAATTAAAAAGAAAAAAACAACTGTCAGATGAAACACGTTACTCTTTGTCTCAGTCTGTCTGTCTTTCTGTCTTGGTCCCGCTCTCTCTCTCTCTCTCTCACTCTCTCTCTCTCCTTGTCTCTCTT
>OY757917.1:30100223-30115223 GCA_963585895.1 Sepioteuthis lessoniana
TATATATATATATATATATATATGTGTGTGTGTGTGTGTGTGTAAAGTTTCTAATATAAATGTTTTAGATATTAACAGTTGCAATATTAAATTTGTCAATTAAAGTCTTTAGTCAGCTATAACTTTTTACCTTTTCTGCCCTCCGTCACGACGAATGTATGACACAAGGTCATTTTGAACGGAGTAAAACTGCTTTGAATTCAGTGTTTTTTTTTTCTCATACACCGGTTGCTTAAGCAAGGTTAAAGAACCCAGTCTACCCTGTTAGCTGAATGAAGAATAGTTGGAGGCATACTTTTCCCAACGGTCTTAGCGCAATGAGAAACGCATTTCCTTTGACGATAATTGTTACGCTGATAGCGCCACATAAATATTGAGTGCTTGCCTTTATTCATTCACTTCTTGAACAGGATTTGAATCGATAATAACTTAATGGTACTATTTACTAACCCCTCAAGGTCAATTTAATGGTCTATTTACTAACCCCACAAGGTCAATTTTTAAGCGGAGTTTAACAGGTTTGAATTCAGAGTTTTCCTTCTCCTAGACTAGTTGTCTAACCATGGCTGAAGAACCTAGTCTGTCCTACTATTTACCCATTTCCTACGGCGATAACGACTAGACCACGGGCACCTCCACTACACCACGGGCACCATAATAACTTAATGGTAATCGACGCGGTTTATTTTTGAGAGAAAAATAATAATCTTGACGGAGGTAAAGAAAACTAAAAAAAAAAAAATCCCAAAAAGACAAAACAAAAAAACCTCCTTGAATATCAAGTTGAAATTGTAGAACGTGGTTTGTGAAAAGAAAGGAACGTTGAGGAAAAGTTTGGAATTCTCCCAAGGAGCTTAAGATCATCAGAACTATTGAAAACCCGAGTAAAAAAACATAAACCAAAAGATAAAAAATAAACAAGAAAACTTTAAAAAAACCGGAGCTGTCTTGGTGATAGCAATATTGAAATACAAATTAGTCTGACGGGTTTATTTTAACGGCATGTCAATTCGTCTAGGGTTATTTTATGCGTAGAGTTTATTTGAATCGCGTTCACTGAACATTTATTTATATTTAAATTTTTTGTATAGTTGTGTCTTAAGAATTTTTTTTTTTTTGAGCATGGTCCGATTCAGTAACCAATCAAACCGATCTATTTTTGACCCATAGATTGATACTTAACAGGTACTTGCAGTCCGAGTACGAGTGGACCTCGGAGTAATGGCAATGATATTCTTCGAACTGGAGCCTCACTATAAGATGCAGTTTAGTGCATACCCAAGACACAGGGAGCATTTCGGAGTCGTCAGCAGACTTGCTGGCACTTGACCGCAACCGATGGACACCAGATATTAAGTGCATGTAAAAAAATGTAATAACCGACTTGACGTGTGTGTGTGTGTGTGTGTGTTTGTGTGTGTGTGTGTGTGTGTGTGTGAGAGAGAGAGAGAGAGAGAGAGAGAGAATTGTGAGCCGTGAATGGGGTTAAATAAAGCCAGTCGTCGGAAAAAGACGAAAGGAAATCGCTTCAAATGAAGCTGTCGAATTTTTCTGTAGCTAAAACTAAGCGGAGTCACTCTCGTGACGTTGTCATCGTCATCGTCGTGGTCTGTGGTGGCAGTAATAGTAGTGACAGTAGCAACTGCTGTAGAAGTAGTAGTAGCGAGGGGAGTAGTAGTTGTACGTCCACAACAGCGGAGAACCGCAGCAGAGATGAGAAAGCTAATCAATAATTATCAAAATGAAGTGGAAACAGCGATTGGGGAAGTCGAGGCACCAACCAGAGGCGAGGTGGAACAACAGAAGGTTGGAAGAGGTGGGGTATAAAAAGAAGAGTGGGGAGTGCTGGTTGGTTGGTTGGTTGGGGGGTGGGGTAGAAAGAGAAGAAGATGGTTGCCAAGAAGGTGGTTGGAATAAAAGGAGAGTAAGGCGGATTTTGCCAGGTTAAAAGAAGAATGATCGTTAGAGCAAGATTATTTGAATAAGGAGAGAAGAGAGCGGGAAGGTGGAAAGTGAGGAGAGAAGGGGCAAATGTAAAGAAGGAGAGAGATAGATGGAGAAAGACAAAATAAATAAACTTGATACATGACATACAAATATACAGAGAGAGAGAGAGTGAGAGAGAGAGTGAGAGAGAGAGAAACAGAAAGAAAGAGAGAGAAGGGAGAATGATGACCGACCAAATACACTTGAAACGCGATATATATATATATATATATATAAAGCGAGAGAGAGAGAGAGAGAGAGGGAGAGAGAGAGGGGGAGAGATAGGGACAGAGAGAAAGAGACAGAGAGAGACAAAGATAAAAAGAGGAAAGATAGAGGAATAAATACACTTGATACATGTTATATATATATATATATATGCGCACAAAAAGGAAGGAAGAGGAGGAATAAATACATTGAAAACGTTATATATATATATATATATATATATAGAGAGAGAGAGAGAGAGAGAGAGAGAGAGAGAAAGAGAAAGAGAGTGTCATCTAATGTAAGAGGCGTGGTTAAAAATCAACTACAACAACAACAAAACTGACCAAACGCAGAACATCCATTGAACAATTGAAATGTTCGCACAAAAATACACCCGATTCATGATAAAACAACGACGACAATTATGTTAAATAAGCTGTAAGCGTATTGCTCAATTATGTCTAATTTTGGTATCGTAACAGCTATGGTCATTGCTTTTACGGAATATCGTGTTCTGTTTGTGATATCTCCATCCATTTTATCGCCTTGTCGGCGTTGCTTGAAATACTATCGATGCATTCCTGCAGGAGGTGAAGGTAAGAACTTTCCACCAAAACCGGAGATGTCCTACCTCTGGTTTGATTTGGTTTGGTTTATGGCATATCAACCTTTGTCGGTTATTTAATGCCAAATCCATTTTTATACATATAAACAGTCCTATTTCAAACAATTCAGTTTTATAGTGTTCGCTAATGGTCCGGGAGACCTGGGTTCAATCCCAGGTTGCATCATACCAAAGACTTTAAATATGGTACTTGATACCTCCTTGCTTAACACTCTGCAATATAAGGTATGTATCAAGGGTAAAGTGGAGCAATCTATGAAAAGGAGTAGAACCCTCCCCTGCGCTTCGGTGTAGTAGTTATTGAAAAAGGAGCCTTCTGGTCGTCCTCAACTACGGTCGCCAACTTTACTTTACTTTATAAGTATAGTTTTTTTCTACTCGCAGTTAAATGTCAAAACAGTTCTATTTCAGGCAGTTCAGTTTAGTATAAGAAAGCGGTTTAAATATCAAAACAGTTCTATTTCAAGAAATTCAGTTTAGCATAAGTACACAGTTTAGTTCTATTTGACCTATAGATAGGACCCTTATCAGGTGCTACCTCTTCGAGTTAGAGTGGACCAGGGAGCGATGGCAATGAAGGAGTTCTCTGCATTCTCCAAATCTCTGGCATAACTGGAACTTCACCATCAGATTGTTTTGTGTCATGTCCTGTACACTCGTTGGGGTGGGAGCTCTTAATACTTGGCAGAGAAACAGTCGGTATTTTCTTTCCAGCTAACTGGGCCTCAGGACACTCGGGGTCATACCGCTTTGTAGAGAAGCAGTTGGTGTATTTTACAGACCTATCCCAGCTGACTGGGCAAACTTGTTTTGTGCTAGTTTGCTGTTTCATCTCTTCGCATAACTTATACTTTTTGTGTACTATCAATTTTCACTTTAACATAATTAGTCATAATTATTTTCCTTTTGTCTTACCACAAACAGAGATTCGGTTTCTCGCTGGGGGTTTCTCTTTTAGCCCTCTAAATGATATCTCGTGTGCAAATCTCGTCAGTTTGTCTCTTGAAATATCCATACACTAGTTTTTCTTCCAATTTCTGTTTACTAGTTCTTATTGTTTTGTGTTTTTCTAATGTTGCTATTTCTTCACTGGCTGCTTTCATGGCTCTTTTTAATATACTCTCCGAGATTTTGCATTTAGCATCTATGCATTTTTGCTGATTCAGTTGTCGGGTCGCATTTCGGTCGGCCGTGCTGGCTGCGGCGCGGATCTGGCCGGGTGCGTCTCGGTAGCTGGATTTTTCCTACGGCCTCAGGGGGCCTTCCCCCCAGACTATTACCCCTTTCGGGGGTTGGGTTGGGTATGATCGCCCGGCGCCTGAGGCGCCCCTAATAAGGGTAATGCCGACGGGGCCGGAGGCATTTTGGGGAAATGGCGGGCGCGTGTGGGCTACGGCCCTGCGCCCGGACCCACCAAAAAAAAAAAGTCTTTGTGCCACACTTTCACGTTCGGTGGGGCGTGGAACAAATACCGCATCTATGCAATCATCTTCCGCCTTCTTTTCTTAATAGTTTTTTATGTTATCTCACGGATGAAGATACTTATGCATAGTCGTCTCCTTTGTACCGTTTGACATTCGTCCTTGTCCATTTTTAGGAGTGAACCATAGGGACTGCCCAGGTGTTGATTCCTTCGATGTGATTTCTGCTGCAGACTGTGATTTCGAGATTTCTCGTTTTATCTGAGACTTGCTTTTCTTATTTCTTATTTTATCTGTGTTTGTTTAATGGTGTTTTCTTACAATATCCCCAAGTATTTGCAATTTTCAAACTCCCCCACAAGTTCTGTTGCCCAGTCGACTGGGGCAGAAGAATACACCGATTGCGTCTCTGCATAGGGGTAAGACCCCACCAACGAGTGTCCTGGATATAAGACTAAACAATATAATGGCAAGGTTCCAGTAATGCTGGAGCATTGGGGAATGAGGAGTGCCCCATCATTGCCATTACTCCTTGGTCCATTCTAACCAGGAGTGGTAGAACCTTATAGGGTCCTATCTATGGGTCAAATAGAACTAAACTGCGTACTTATGCTAAACTGAATTGTTGGGAATGGAACTTTTTTTGTATGCTAAACTAAATTATTAGAAATTGAACTGTTTATATGAATAAAAATGGATTTGGCATTAATGGTTGATGTGCCATAAAACCAAACCAAACCAAACGTTCTGATAATTTCTTGATTTGGTAGATCTATTCCTTTAGTTATTTTTCTTTTCCTAATTTTCCTAATGAACATAGCAAATTTTTATGCCAAATTCCATTCCTTTATTCTGGCTGTATATTTTCCTCTTTGTCAAATCTCAAGTATTGTTATTATTATTATTTACTTATGTGAGTTTTTTTTTCCCACTGATGACCTTCCACTGGAGTTTAAGTAACAGCAAGCCTCCTCGCGTCTCCAGGACTCTTCTCAGTATTTTAGCTGATTTTGATAATGCTCTAGTTTGGATGGTCTCCACTCATGTTCTTGTTTCCAATTTTTCAAGTACATTTACCAATCCTTTGATGACTGTACCGAGCGAACCTATTATTATTATTATTATTATTATTATTATTATTATTTACTCCTTGAGATTTTTCACATCAGTTTTAGCTGATGGCCTTCCATTGCAGTTTGAGTGACAGCAAGCCTCCTCACGTTTCCAGGACTCTTCTCAGTATTCTGGGCGTTCTCAATAATGTTCTAGTTTCGATGGTCTCCACTCGTCCTTCAACTTCCAAGACCTCCACTCCCTTTAATAATCCTTTGGTGACTGTATCAAAAGCACCAATCACAATTGATTTAATTTTCACCACCATGTTCCAAACTTTTCTCAATTCCCTAGCAAGGTCGAGGTATTTATCCTTCTTTTCACTTTCTTTCAGTTTTATTCTATGGCCAGCCGAGAAAGCAAAGTCGACAATTTTGCAAGTTCTCTTTTTTTGTTGTTGATTATTATAGGGTCTGGTCTTCAGGCCGAGATTAGGTGATCCGTTTATATGTCAAAGTCCCATAGGAGTTTATGTGTGTCATTCTCAAAGACTGAAGATGGATTTATATATATATATATATATATATACATATATATATATATGTGGATAAATAGATAGATAGATGAACAGGCATATATATATATATATATATATATATATATATATATATATATATATATATATTGTTTGGTGTTAAAGGAAAAGCAACAAAATAAGAAGATAGACACAAAACTGTAAATTTACTCAATAGGGTCGTCATTTTTTTCAACTATTGCATCAACACGCCTTCAAAACGATTTGCATGCCTTCAAAATAAATTCTTCAGACATTTTATTCCATTGTTCCTTAATAGCAGTCTTAAGCGAACCAAAATTTAGATGGGAAGTTGCATTTGTTTGGTTTTCTAAAACACCCCATATACCGTAATCAAGGGGGTTAAGGGTTGGGCTTAAATATTGTTTAATTGCTATCCTCAGTTTTCTTGTAGACTTTCAACCCATCAACGTGCTTTCTAACTGACGTTGTGGGGTCCCTCTTAATCGTCGTAGCGAGAGCAGTTAAAAAGCCTTCTTTTTGCTTTTTGTTTTAAAAAAAAGCTCTTTTTTCTGTGAATTTTTTTTCCTTTTGCTTTGTATACGGGAGACAAAGAAACTTTGGCTTAGTTTCGACGTTAAGCAAATCAGATTCTTTGCCGTTTTTTTTTTTCTTGCTCACTCATATTAGGTTGAATTTGATTTTCAAAAAGTGCTTGAGAAATAAAGGAAAATAAGGAAAATTTAGGTTTATCGCGTTTTTCTCAAAGAAAGAAAAAAAACTTTAAAAAATTATTCCATATTTTGGTTCCCTACCCTATATATATATATATATTCTGTTTTCATCTTCTTTTAACTTCTTTAGACAATTACAATCACGTTATATTAATAGTTGGTTGTGTTTTATGGCACATCAACCCGTGTTGGCTATTTGATACCAAATCTTCTCTCTCTCTCTCTCTATATATATATATATAGATAGATAGATAGAGAGAGAGGATATCCACGGACACTCTGTTTTGTTACATCATAACAGATTAGTTTGGCTAGACACGCGAGACGCCTCAAGCTGGGATCGAAACCTGGCTGACCCTTCGCCAGCTTACGCTACCTTATTGCACATCCACCGGCAAACTCATTGTGAGCGAAGGGATTTTAACACATATGCATCACTTTTCTTTTGTTTACATATATACACTGAATGGCTACTGAGGGCTCAATTCACCTGAAGAGCCCTGCACTACTCGAGAGGCAACCGGTAATTCCTTATATATATATATATATATATATATGATTTGTACACGAATAGTTTGTTGGTAATATTCTAAACATGACAAAACTCATTTGTTTGCGCAGTTAAATGGTTAAACAGTTCTATTTGAGCTATCAATAATACCCTAACAAGTACAACTCCGGGTCAGAGTGGGCCTGGGAGTAATGACAATAAAAGGGTACTCTTCATTCCCCAAAGTTCCAGGACTGAAGACTTACCATCAGATGGTTTAGTATCATACCCAAGATACTTATTGGGGAGGGCGTGTTATCCTACAGTAGAGATACAGTCGGCGTCTTCTACAACTAAACGAAAAAAAAGAAATGTCAAGTTGTATTTCGCATTTTTTCAGCTCTCTATTAAGTTCTCTATTCCAAAGTCTCGACACTGAATATCTATTTTTCAATAATCTAAAATCTAAATAGAGACTTGAGCATAGTTGAGCTGCCTATATCATAAGGTGATGATGTGTAGACGTCTAGACATATAAAGTAATGTTATCTGGACTTGTTATAGACGAGGCCGGGTCATTTAAAAATAAATCATGAAGCCTGTCATTTGAACAGAAATTTTTGTTAAAAAAACAGGAGAATGCAAGTCATGTATTCTTCAGCTCATTAAGAAGAAATTTAAAAGAAATACGACACTATGACTTTATGCCACCACAAAAGAACTTCAGAAGAACTTTAACCAATGAAAAACTCACTGCTATAAATATGTTGAATTCCAAGGGGATCATTTTGAAAGAATGTAACTTTGAGGACGTTAACAAAACGTATGAAGAAAAAAAAAATGAATTGGAACTACACAAGAATACTACGAGCTATTTTGAACAAATCCTGGACGCAATACCCTACGAAGCAACAGCTATATGGCCACTTCCCTCCCATCTCAAAAACCATCCAAGTAAGACGAACAAGACATGCGGAACACTGCTGAAGAAGCAAGGATGAATTCACATGGGACGTTCTTCTATGGACCTCTGTACATGGACGTGCCAGCGTTGGTTGACCACTTATAACTAATTCACGTCCACTTTCTGCGGACACAAGATGTAGTTTAGAAGAACTGCCGGGAGGGATGGATGATAAGGACTGATGGAGAGAGAGAGAGAAAGAGGGTCAGGGAAATCTGTGCTGTCAGCGCGATTTGGTGATGAAGATTTATTATTCATCTTGGTAATTACAGCTCGATATTTTTTGAATAAGTGTATCTTCTGGTCAACATTATCATTTCTTTTCTTCTTTTCATCATTGTTCTAATTATATATTGTAATAGCTGAAGTACACACCTGCGGTGGGTAAGATGTCACATCTTGGATCATAGATGGTTGCAATGACAGTGAAACGATGCAATCAGGATTGTTTCTGTTAAAGTGAACTTATACCTAAAAGCTCGATGTATACATTTCTCAAAATTCGTCTGCCCTCTGCGAAAATTTCAATAAACACAAAGAAAAAGTTTCCTTAAAAATAAATAGGATGCATTATTTTCTGAGCGTCGGTCCTACGAGCGTAACATGATTGATATATATATCTTAATGGCATGTCAACCTATCTCGTGTTATTTATGCCTAGAGTTTAGAGAATAATGTTCATTGTACGTTCATATTCACGTTTTTTTGCAGTTGTTTCATAAGCGTGTTTTTTTTTAAACCGGACATTGGTATAATGGTTAGAGTGTTCGCCAATGGCCCGGGAGACCTGCGTTCAAAGACTCAAAAAATGGTACTTGATGCTATCTTGCTTAACTCCCAGCATTATAAAGCAAGGGAGCAATCCTAGGAAAGGAGTAGCGCCCTCCCCTACACCTTGGTGTAGTAGCTATCGAAAATGGAGCCTTCGTGTCACCCTCGTCTACGGTCGCAAACTTTACTCTTTATATTTAACCCGAAAATGAGACCCTAACAGGTACAACCACTTCCAGTCAAAGTGGGCATGGGAATAATGTCAATGAAAGAAAACTTTGCACTCTTCACACACAAAGTCTCACCATCAAATGTAGCTTAGTGTTATAACCAGGATATCTTTTTTTTTTTTTGTTGGGGGGGGGGTCCCTCTTTAATAGGATCAAGTGAAAGTTTCTGCCAATATTCTATTTTTAAGACAGTAATTTTAAAACGTTTATAGTGAAGATTTTCTTGTTTTTTTTTCTATTAATAATTCGATAAGTAAATCAATAAAAATTTAAAATGAAAAAAAAAGAACATTGGTTTTGTGTCATACTCAAGAGATGACCACTTTTGTAGGGGTCTTGTTTTTCTGATTCGCCAAACACTGGCAAAAGTTAGAATACACTACAAAGAAGAAAATTAAAAACAAAACAAAACAGGAAACGATGATGCCCAGTCGACTGTGGCTGTAGAATACACCGACTGCATCTCTTCAGAGAGGTAAGAACTCCCCAACGAGTGTCCTAGATATGACTCTAAACAATTCGATGGTGAGGTTCCAGTAATGCTGGAGCTTTGGATAATGCCGAGTACACCTCCATTGCTATTTCTCCCAGGTCCACTCTGACCGGAGTGGTAGCACCTGATAGGGTCCCATCTATGGGTCAAATACAACTAAACTGTGTACTTATGCTAAACTGAATTGGTTGAGATGGGACAATTTTGATATTTAAACTGCGTACTTATGCAAAACTGAATTATTTAAAATGGAATGTTTTTGTATGCTATTCTGAATTGTTTGAAATCGAACTGTTTTTACATTTAACTGGGTATAAACCAAAAAAACTATAGTTATACTAAACTGAATTGTTTGAAATAGAACTGTTTTATGCATAAAGATGGATTTGGCATGGTTGATAAAACCAAACCAAACCAAACAAAGAGTTGACCAGGGAGTGAGAGGGGATGGTTTTAAGAAGAAATTCTTAAAAAAGAAGGAGTATAGCAAGGACAGACAGACAGACAGACAGACAGAGAAATGCAATAGCAAACAATAAAAACAAAGAAAAGAAAAAAATGCCAAGTGGAAAAGCAGAAATAAACCGACTTATTAGCAGCAAAAAAAAAACAAAAACGGTTTGGTTTCTTTTTTAATGGTATATCAACCTCTACGGGCTATTCAATACCGAATCCATTCTCGTCTAAAACAGTAGGGTAACTATTTGATACCTATATGGGGAGGATAAGCAGGTTCATGGCCTTCTCCAGGATATTAGACCGAAAGTGAACGTCATACCTTGCTTACTACGATGTCGCAGCCCAGCACGTTAGCCACTGCGCTACGGGGACTCCCTACAGAAGAGACAAGAGAGAAGGACAAGGATGACAGAAAAATAGTGTTTCGTAGCCGAAAACATGCTCTACCCAACATTACTATTATGCTCTCGGCTTCAGTTTTAGCAGCTGTGGAAATAAATAAAAAGCATTACATCGGAGCGCTTCTCGTACTGTAATTTATTATATTATGCTTTTACACACACACACACACACACACACACACACACACACACACATATATATATATATATATATATATATATATATATATATATATATGTAATTGTTTGCTATTGTTTTGTGTCTTTTTTTATACTTTTTGTATCAAATTTTACTACTTATTATTTTCGGGAGAATATTTACTGTCAAACATAAGTTGTATTTTTATAGATATACATTTTCAATTTACTGTCATGGCTTTATTTAATTTCAATATTTATTAAAAATTTAGATATTTCTATGACTTGAGGGTGTCTGGGCAGATATTTTTATTTTTATTGTTTAGCCATTCTTTCAATATTAAAGAATCGGATATTTACCATTGCTTTTTCGTTCTCTTTTCTTAAATTATTTCATATTTCCTTCTTTCTTTCTCTCTAACATTTCCAGATTGTTCTTCTTATTCATGGGAATGAGATCAATTTTTCTTTTATTTTCTTTTTCATTTTTCTTTTTTCTTTCTCTTTTCTCGTTCTTTCCTTTTTTTCTCCTTTTGTTTTTTCTTCTTTCTCTTCACTTTTTTCTTAGATTTTCTGTTTTCTCATATTTTCATGTATTTTCGTTTTTGCTTTTTTTTCTTTTTTCTTTTTCTCCTTTTTTTTTCTTTCTCTTTTCTTTTTTCTTAGATATTCACTTTTCTCATATTTTCTCTTTTCTTATATTTCCGTATATTTTCCTCTTTTTTTCTTTTTTCTTTTTTCCTTTTTCTTTTTCACTTTTTTCTTCTTTTTCTTTTTTCTTTTTCTTTTTTCTTTTTTTTCATCATTTACTCTACAACAGTGTACTTTTTGTCTTTCTTTCCTCCATTCATAATTAATTAATTGATATTTTCTTTCTTTCTTTCTTTCTTTCTTTTTTTATCTACTTTTTCTTTATTCATTTTTCAATTCTTTTATCTTGTTCCTTTCTTTTTTCCACTTGTACCCGTCTTTCTTTCTTTCTTTCTTTCTTTGTACATTTATATTTCCTTTTTTTCCTTTATTTCTTTTTCTTTTCATTCTTTTTTTCATCTTCCCTTTTTTTCCCTTTTCCTTTATTTATTTGTGCCTTTATTTTCCTTCCTTCATTTTTCTTTCTATCCTCTTTCTCCCTTTCTCCCTTTCTTTCTTTCTTTCTTTCTTTCTTCATACAATTTGTTTTTTACATATCAATCTTCTTTTTCCTTTTCTTTCATTCTTTCTGCTTTCTTTTAATTTCTCTTCTTTTCTTTTTCTATTTTCCTTCCTCTTTCTTTCTTTCTTTTTTTCTTTCTTTCTTTCTTTTAACCCAACACCTTCTTTTCACCAACTTATCTTGACAATTTTATCTTAATCTTTTACTTAACGATAAATTATATGTATATATATGTATAACTGTGATTGGCTATCGAAATCAATGCCAAAAAACAAGTCTCATTGTGAAGAGAAAATTCCTATTAAACTGTTTCATAATCTTCAAAAGTGAAAATAAAATGAAATAAGAATAAAGGAAGTGCTGGGAAGGATCGGTGAACATGGCAGTTTTAAATAAAATCTTTCTCCTCTTCAATGTCGATATGAGCACGTTAAAAAGCTAAATAAATATTTGGTCAGAATTAGAAGTTTGCAGACGGCATTTTGCTATCCAATTTATTTCTGTACACATTTTCATAAAATACTTCGGTTTGAGTACATAGGAAGCGATTTATGAAAAAATACTTTTATTTATTTATTTATTTATTTATTTATTTTTGCGCTTGTAAATGTTTATTATTGATTCGTAAAATGATTTTATATTCTATTTTAATAGAAGCAGCACTGGAGATCGTATATATATATATGTGTGTGTGTGTGTGTGGGTGTATGTATGTGGGTGTGCGTGTGCATATATATATATATATATATATATATATATATATATATTGCTTACGTATTATTAGTTACTTGAAACGATATAATAGTGTGCAAACAAATGATTGTTATGAAAGAAAAATAAGTACTTGGAGCAATATAATTTGGCTTAAATTATTAGAGTTTCGTTGAAATTTTTAAAAACATGCAGCTGTGTACACATTGCTTGCTCAGGACAGGAATACTTGATATCATATAAATGTATAAAATAATTGTATAAAAATAACTGTATAAAATAATTGTATAAAAATAACTGTATAAAAAATGTATAAAAATAACTGTATAAAAATAACTCTTCAGAAACAACTATACAGCAAAAACTGCATACAAACGTATAATGAACGAGATTCCCTCACCTCAAAGCATAAAATAAGCCTATATATATATATATATATATATATATATATATATATATATATATGTGTGTGTGTGTGTGTGTGTGTGTGTGTGTGTGTGTGTGTGTGTGTGTGTGTGTGTGTGTGTGTGTGTGTGTAATTGGGCACCAGTCTTTCATTCAAGCATGTTTGATTAAATAATAAAGACACATTTTGTCTTGCCTAGTCGGCTGTTGGGTGGGGACTGTAGAATACACCGACTGCACGTCTGCAGTAGAGTAAGCACCCCACAATGGGTGTCCTGTCTATGACGATAAACAATCTGATGGCGAGGTTCCAGTGATGCTGGAGCTTTGGGGAATGTGGAGCACCCCTTTATTGCCAATGCTCTCAGGTCCACTCTGGCCTGGAATGGTGGCACCTTATAGGACTCTGTCTATAGGTTAAATAGAACTAAACTGCATACTTATGCTAAAATGTATTTTTAAAATTAGAACTGTTTGAGTAAACTAAATAGCTTGAAATAGAAATGTCTTTGATAATTGAACTGTACTTATATTTAAACTGCGTGTTTATGCTAAACCGAATTGCTCGAAAGGGAACTGTTTTGACATCTAAACTAGGTACAAGGCTCATTAAATAAGTTTCCAGACTTTTTTCGGATGGACACTTTTATTGATAGTACACACATGAAACTCTAGTCCCCTTCGAACTAATCTCCCCCGGCTGCAATGCACTTGTTGGACCGTTCCAACAACTTCTGGAAGGCCACATGGAAGTCCTCTGGTTTGAGTATATCAATCACCTTCGTCACAGCCTCTTTCATCTCCTCACTTCTCTCTTAACGACAGCCTCTGAGCTTAGGGAATAAGCAAAAGTCACAGGGAGCAAGGTCTGGACTATAGGGAGGGTGAGGAACTGTCTTGATGACCATCTTGGTCAAATAGTCCGTGAAAAGGATGGAGTTGTGGACTGGTGCATTGTCCGGATGGAAATGCCACTGACCCAATTTGAAGAGTGCTGGTCTCTTCCGACGGAATCTCTTCCTGAACTCCCTTAAACCCTCAACATAGTATGCCGTATTGACTGTCTGTCCAGTGGGAACCCAGTGCATGTAGATCATGCCAGAGCTGTCAAAAAAAGTGATCATCAAAAGTTTATGGGTGGATTTGCTCTGTCTGGCCTTCTTGGGTCTGGGAGAGCCAGCATGCTTCCACTTGGGACTCTGTTTCTTGGTCTCTGGGTCATAGCTGTAGATCCAGCTTTCATCGCAGGTCACCAGAGCATCAAGAACTGCGGGATCTGAATTGATCAGCTCGACAATCTCCCTGCTGTCATGACAACGTCTTTTTTTCTGTTCTTCTCTGAGCACCCTTGGGACAAACTTCGCGAAAATCTTCCGCATCTTCAGTTTCTCGCGAATAATTGTGCGTACAGTTCCCACACTGACATCAAACTGGGCACTTATTGTCTCTATAGACACACGACGGTCCTTATCCATGAAATTCTTTATTTGGCCTATCAACTCTGGTGTTCTGACTTCCTTACTCCTCCCACACCTCTCATCATCCCTCACAGACTCCCTGCCTTCCTTGAATCTCTTATGCCACTCAAAAACTGATGCTCGATTCATGCAAGATGCCCCAAAAGCAGTCTGAAGCGTTCCATACGTTTCTGAGGCATTTTTTCGTAATTTAAAACAGAATTTTATTGCATATCGTTCTTCTAAAGTGTCCTCACGTCCAGATTGCATTTTTGAAATTCAGCAGCTGTGACAATCAGGCTTTAGTAGGTGTATTCCAATTCCTGCTGTAGCTGTTCACTTGAACCTGAAATCCTAAAAATTGGTCAGTCATCTCATAAGATGTATAGCAATAACATAGTGAATTTTCAAGAGTCTACGGCAATTCTAAATTCCTGTACAAAAGAAAGGCACTGGTATATATGCTATATTGAATTATCTAAAAAAAACCCAACTGTTTTTACATTTAACTCTGTGTATTGCCCAGTCACCTGTTTGAATTGGAACGTTTTTTTTAACATTGAAACTGTACTTATACTAAACTGAATTAGCTGAATTAAAATTGTTTGATTAAACTGAATAGCTTTAAATATAATTATTTTTGATAATTAAATTGTGTACTCATGATAAACTGAATTGTTTGAAACATAATTATTTCCATAAAATGGATTTGGCGTTAAATAAACTACAAAGGTTGATATGTCATAAAACCCAAACAACCAAAC
>OY757917.1:30120223-30142723 GCA_963585895.1 Sepioteuthis lessoniana
GATCACGGTATGCACTGCTGATGAGACCCAATAAGGTCGAAACAGTAGTTCAGTGTTCCGTATGTCGCATGTGGTCTTTGCTGGATTTTCTGGTCATGACAATTTAATCAAAATAAAATCAATTCCTCTAATTATATATATACATATATATATATCCAATAAAAAAAAACTTTGCATAGTGTTTTATGATTTCAAGTATTCCTTTCTAATACTATGAATTTTCAAACTTGATATATTTGTTGGAAAATGTTGAGTACCCCTTCATTTCTGTAACCAGTCGGCTGGGGCTGTAGAATACACCGACTGCTTCTCTGCAGAGGGGTAAGAACTCCTCCAAACGACTATCCAGAATATAACATTATGCAATCTGATGGTGAGGTTCCTGTAATACTGGAGCTTTGGGGAATGCAGAGCACTCCTTCATTGTTATTACTCCCAGGTCCACTCTGACCCGGACTGGTAGCACATAATAAGGTCCTATTTATGGGTCAAAAACAACTAAACTCTAGTTTCAAGAGTTTAGTGTTTTGACATTTACACTGCGTGCTTATGCTAAAGGGAATTATTTAAAATAGAACTGTTTTGGCATTTAAACTGCGTACTTATGTTAAATTAAATTGCTCGAAAGAGAACCGTTTTGACATCTGAACTGAGTATATACGCTAAATTGAATTATCTGAAAAAAACATTTTTACATTTAATTCTGTGTATTTCCCAGTCGGCTGTGGCTGTAGAATACACCGACAGCACCTCTGGAGAGGGCTAACAAGTGGCCTGGATATGATACTAAATAATATGACTGTGAGGTTTCTGTAATGCTGGGGCTTGGGGAACGCGAATCACCTCTTGATTGCCATCGCTCCCAGGTCCACTCAGACCGGGAGTGGTAGCACTTGAGAGGGCCCAATCTGTAGGTCAAATAGAACTAAACTGCGTACTTATTCTAAACTGAATTTTTTGAATTAGAACTGTTTGACTCAACTGAATAACTTGAAATAGAAATGTATTTGACAATTAAAGTGTGTACTTACGCTAAACTGAATTGCTTGAAGTGAAATTGTTTTTGTAAGCTAAAGTGGATTGTTTGAAATAGAACTGGTTATTTGCATAAAAGTGGATTTGGTATTAAATAACCTACTAGGGTTGATATGTCGTAAGACTCAACCAACCAACCAACCAACTTGATCTATTCGATCCCATGATGGAATCCTAACAAGTACTACCTCGGAGTAATGGCAATGAAACGGTACATAACGCTCGCTAGATCTCTGGAAGTGGAGTCGCACCGTCAAAGCTTCACCATCAGATGCAGTTTAGTATCATAGCCAGGACACCCGTTTTGGTGGGGAGCAGTCTTACTCTTCAGCAGGTCAGTGTATTCTACGTCCCACTGACAAAGAAAGAAGCTCAGGCTCGTTTAAAAATGTAGCTACAAAATGTATTTACAAATCATATATCTAATATATATGTAAAAACAGGATTTGGCATTTAATAACCAACAATGTTTGATATGCCGTAAAACCAAACCAAACCAAACCAAAACAAATAAAAAAAGCCATTTTTTATAACTGCCTAAAATCAAAAATAACAAAAATGCCATTTTTATCCTTTCAGCGATTTATACAAATGTGTGTATTTTATTGGTTTTTTTTTTTTTTTTTAGCTTGAAGGAAGTTTGACACAATAAAAGATTAAGTTCATGACTTCAGCCGCAATTCTAGAAGCTCGGCCAGTTTATCGTCTCATGAATGGAATCGGCAAGCCGCGTTCAAGTCCTGGTCGAGGGTGTTTACGTTCCACTTCGTGCTTATGCTCTTGGAAAAGGCAAAAACGTATCTTTTATCCTTTCTCGTGATGCGGAGGGTACTACTTGATAGAAAGACAGATTGATAGATATGAAGAAAACCAGATTATTATGAAGAAAATTAGATTGATAAAAAATTTGAACAATTCGCCAATGGTCTGGGAGAACTGGGTTTAATCCTAGATCGCGTCATACCAAAGACTTTAAAATTGTACTTGATACCTCCTTACTTAACACTCAGCAATATATGGTACGTATCAAGGGTAAAATGGAGCAATCCAAGGAAAGAAGTAGCGCCCACCCCTACAACTCGGTGGAGTAGCTATTGAAAAGAGAGCCTTCTGGTCGCCCTCGACTTCAGTCACCAACTTTACTTATATATATATATATATATATATTCTTAATATTAAGAAAAAATTACCAGATGGTAATCTATTATAAATTTATTTCAACGATCTGTTTGCACAGATTGCTTCCTCAGATGGTATACAATTTAAGAGAAGTTTACAGCAATTCCCTGGGAAAAAGTATATCTTAATTTAGATATTTAAAGAATTATTCATCAATTTTCATAGAAAAATACTTTACGTAAAATTTTAACTCAATTGAGAATAATCTAGTTTTTTTTTGTTTTTGTTTTATCGCGTAACTTATTCGTCGCTGCACCAGAAAAAATATAGCGATAAAAATAGTGTACATTTTTAAGTCATAATTAAGTAAATAATGTTGGCAACTGTAGTCGAGGGCGACCCGAAGGATCTTTTTTAATTAGCTACTTCATCGAGGTATTAGAGAGGGCGCTACTCTTTTCCCTGTAATGCTCTATCTTACCCTTGATACGTACCTTATAATGTTGAGTGTAAAGCAAGGAGGTATCAAAAACCATTTTTGGGTCTTTGGTATGACTCGACCTTGGATTGAACTCCGGTCTCCCAGGCCATTGGCGAACACACTACCCATTAAACAACTAAATTGATATTGTTAATATAATCTGAATATTCTGTCCTTTCCAATTTATTAATTAAACCTAATTCGAGTCACGCAAAAGACTCAAAAAATGGTACTTGATGTAATCTTGCTTAACACTCAGCATTATAAGGTATGGATCAAGGGTAAAGTAGAGTAATCCAGGGAAAGGAGTTGTACCCACCCCTAAACAGCGGTGTAGTAGCTATTGAAAAAAAGCCTTCGAGTCGCCCTCGACTATAATGATTCTCTGCAGAAACACCAAAGTGAAAGTACGTTCACCGGATGGAGACACAGATTACTTCGACATTGTAGCAGGAGTACTACAAGGGGACACGCTTGCCCCATACCTCTTTATCATCTGTCTAGACTACGTACTTAGGACATCGATCGATAACATTAGGGAAAACGGCTTTGAGCTGTCAAAGAAAAGAAGCAGAAGGTACCCCGCTAAAACAATTACCGACGCCGACTACGCCGACTACGCCGACATAGCGCTACTGGCCAATACACCCAACCAAGCCGAAACACTACTGCATAGTTTGGGACGAGCCGCTGCAGGCATTGGACTCCATGTCAATGCACACAAAACTGAATTTATGTGCTTTAATCAGAAAGGCGACATCTCCACACTAGACGGAACCTCTCTGAAACTGGTTGACAAATTCACCTACCTAGGAAGCAGAGTCTCATCAACCGAAAAAGACATCGACACACGGCTAACGAAGGCATGGACAGCTATCGATAGGCTTTCGATCATATGGAAATCAAACCTGACCGATAAAATGAAACGCAGTTCCTTTCTTCCAAGCTGCGGTCGTGTCGATACTACTGTATGGAAGCACTACTTGAACGCTGACTAAACGGTTGGAGAAGAAGCTCGATGGCAATTATACAAGAATGTTGCGAGCAATATTGAACAGGTTCTGGCAGCAACACCCCACACGGCGCCGACTGTACGGCCACATACCACCTATCACGAAAACTATACAAGCTAGACGAACCAGACATGCCGGACACTACTGGAGAAGCAAAGACGAGATCGTAAGTAATGTGCTCCTGTGGACCCCCGCATATGGCCAATCAAAAGCAGGACGACCAGCTCGAACATTCATACAGCAGCTATGTGATGATACGGGATGTAACCCCGACGACCTGCCGAAGGCGATGAATGATAGCGAGACGTGGAGAGAGAGGGTCAGGGATATCCGTGCTAGCCGCACGTCATGATGATGATGATGATTATAAAAAATCGTATATTCTGACGATATATATATATATCAAGATCATGTCACGCTGCTAGCACGGATCTCTCTGGCCCGCTCCCGCCACCAGTCTTTATCGTCCATCGCTCCCAGTATGTTTTCAAGGCTATATCCTGTATCGGCATGGAAATATTGTACATAGGTTATTGCTGGTTTTCCTGCTTTTGCTCGTCCATGTGAAGGGGTTCATATGTGTATATCGCTTATGAGTTCGTCCTTACTTCACTCTCAGTGTCCCGCATGTCTTATTCGGCGAACTTTGATAGTTCTCGTGATGGGTGGTTAGTGGCTGTACAGCTGTTGTTTTGTGGGGTATTGCCTCCGGAAATTTTCAGTATTGCTCGCAGCATTCTTGTGTAATTACTGTCAAGCATTTTTTCCAAACGTTTCGTTAGCGTCCATGTACCGCATCCATATAGCAGTATCGGCACGACCGTTAATTGGAAAAACTGCGTTTTATTTCATCGGTCAGATTTGATTACCATATGACCGATAGCCTATTGATAGCTGTCAATGCCTTTGCTAGTCGCATGTTGACATCTTTCTCGGTTGATGAGACACTGCTTCCAAGGTGGGTGAACTTATCCACTAGTTTCAAAGGCCACCCTTTAGTGTGGATATATCGCCTCTTTGATTAATGCACATGTATTCCGTCTTGTCTACGTTGACATGAAGGCCTATGCCACCCGCTGCTCGTTTCGGCTTGGGTGGGTGTATTTGCCAGAAGCGATATCATCGGCGTAGTCCGCATCCGTAATAGTTTGTGTGAGGTATCTTCTGCTTCTTTCCTTTACCAGCTTGAAACCGTTTTCTTTCATTAAATCAATAAATATTTTAAATACGTTGATGATAAAGAGTTATGAGGCTAATGTGTCTCCTTGTAGTACACCTGCTACAATGTCGAAGTAGTTGTGTCTCCATCCGGTGAGTGAACTTTTACTTTCGTGTTTTTATATAGCATCATTATGGCTGCGACGTTTTCTTTTGGGAGGCCGTAGGCGAGAAGTAGGATATTTGTCGCTGCCTCCCACCAGACAGGACTTGACACAAGGTCAAAAGCCCGAAGGCCGATTAAAGTGGGGATAAAGGGGAGCGAACGTACTCCCTCTAGTATTCGACGGATAGTCCAAATATGTGATGTCATGGATATATTTCTCCGAAAGCCATTTTGTTTCTTCCTAATATTTTCTCAATTTTGGGTTTTATATGGTTGTTTAGTAGAGCCTTGTTGATCTTGACCGCTATGCATGTAAGGGTTATACCTCGGTAGTTCTTGGCTATTCAGAAGTCACTCTTCTAAGGGAAGTGGAGGATGCATCCCTTTGTCCATCTGTCTATTGTCTTTTGGTTATATTCGGCATTACGGTATGTTGTCGAATTTATTAGTCTTCCATACTTCAGGGGGCATTTCATCAAGCCCTTCTGCTTTTCTATTTTTAATTTTTCTTATGACTGAGTCGAGTTCTTTTTCGTAAACTCTCCTAGCTTGATGTCTCGTTGATTAATCATTTTCGTGATTGGTTTATACGTAACCTTCGGAGGTGTACCAAGTAAATTCTCGAAGTGTTGTTTCCGCTGGTGTATTCGTTCTTCTTGGTTGGTAACTTTCAGTTAAGCTTTCGCAGTGCTCTTCCTTCGTTTTCCGTCTGCCATGCTATCCTATATTGTCTATCTTCAACCGAGTCTCTAATCTTATTAATCTGATTTTGCAAGTATTCTGCTTGTTCTTTTAGGTATGTGTTAGTTAAATCATTTTGTGCCTTCTAAAGTTTCTATGTCTCAATATTGTTTGGGCTCCTTCTACTGAATTGGGAAGCGGTGTTTACGCCTGGACGCTTTTTTTTCTAACCGCTAATGTCTCCCACGGTACTCTAGTTTTAGCTCTTTGTTTAGTTGGTATGAATTCTGCTGCCGCTTCTAAATAGGCATTGACGAACTTCTCATATTTGTCATTCGGAGTAGGTGTTCCTGATATCACCTGAAGTGCATCGAATTTGTTTCTTAGTGTTAACGTATATTTATCTCTAATATCTCTATTATTAAGCATGGACCAGTCTTAGTGTACGGTTTTTGTTGTTTGGGCTGCATTCCTTCATAGGCTCAGTCGTATCTTTGCCATGGTAATTCGGTGATTCGGGGACACATCCTCGAAAGAGGAACATGCGTCACAATTCATGGCGCAATTATTACGTTTCTTATTTATAAAGGAGTAGTCTATCTGTGATTTAGTATTATTTGCGTATGTTTAGGTCCATAGTTTTCCCTTTCTTTTCTGAAATTTAGTACTGAGGCATGTTTATTTATTTTCTGGCGTCAAATCTGTTAAATGTTCCTCTATTTGACGAGTTGTTCAAGCTGAATTTGTTGTTTACGTTTTTATCAATTTGGCCATTCATACCTCCACCAATGTGTAATAAATTGTAAAACGTTGTGTTTCTTGATGCTACGAACAAGGGAAGATAGCTCGTTATAGAAGGCAATCTATTACTTCACTAAAATTGGTAGGGCTGTCACAGGAGATGATTATTACGTTAAGGTTTCCATTAAACGTAGCTACCATCATCCTTGGTTGTATTTTCTCGATGTTATTTAGTGATTTTAGGGCACGTGGTCCTATAAGCATACCCACACCTCCAATCGCGGCTTTGATTGAGTTTTCCCATGCATATACCGAGACAAACGTCCATCCATTGCCAGTATCGTGGTATTTAATATCTCTGCTATGAATGTATCTGTGTTCTTGAATGCATACTATGTCTATGTTATGATTTATCGCAGAAGCTGTCAGCTCCGGTAGTTGGCCTATTCTTTTTAAAGTTCTAAAGTTGAATGTTGCTATTTGTATCGTGCTTTTGCATTTTGGTAATTTTTGTTTTTGTTTGAGCTCTGTAGCTGATTTTTCGGACACTGGGACCAGGGTTCTAAACTCAACAGAACGCACCCTGTTTTACCCGCGCCAAGAGCGATGCGGTTTGGACAAGTGGTTTGAGTATGAGTCATGGTTATCTTTCGATAGCTGTGTTTTATTCACATCTATAGAAGCCGTCCTAAGAGATAAGCAGCAGTAGTTGTAATTTACTAAGCTTTTTGCTTAGATGTGGCACAAGGCCATATGAAAGGGGCACCCAATGAGACTCGAACTCACTCATGTAGGTTTGCTAGTCGAGCTTGCTAACCATTACACCACCAGAGGCGCAGTAGTTACCCGATCGAACTATTTGGTCCTAGTTGTTGTCCCGTGGGATTCGTACGCCCAGCACCTGATTAGGCAAGGCATTGACCCGTCATAGGGTTTGTTTGCCCTTACGTCCTCCATGCTGTTTTCCATGGCTTTCGAAAAGATCCTACTCCCCTCCTGCATTTTTAAAGTTTTATCTTAGAAAAAGCCCAGTTACAATCTTTTCTTGAAATTCATCAGTGAGTCCTTATTTATGATTCATTACATCCTTAGTGGCATTCTATTTTTACGCTAATTTCGAGTTTCAAAATGTAATAAATTCCAAAATTATTAGCATCTTTTATCTCCTTTTTCATGGTTCAACGGCTGTAAACGTTACCCCCTCTCGCCCCCACACACGTTAACTTTCTTCTAACCATGTCACTTCTTACGCCGGCCGGTGATCAACTAGTGGTTCGAGGGGGCAACGCACATTTCTTGCCACCACACAAGAATACGATCGAGGGAACGGAGAAAATAGAAGGACAAACGAACAAACACGAACAAGCTTGGGGTTAACCAAGAGCAGAGGAAGGTATGCAACACTTTGCATTCCTGATAGCATATATGGACTAACGCTAGCGTGGGTTACTAGCGAAAATTCCACAATGCTACTGGAATCAGACTCATCTTGACTCACTCTCGCTGGACCCTATCCCATGCTGCCTCGCCTCTCTGCTGTCCAACCGCTAACTCCTCACTGCTCTCCAGCCGCCAACTGCCTCTCTGCTCTCCAGCCGCCAACTGCCCTCTGCTGGGTCGCGTCGTCAACTGCCTCTCTGCTCCGGTGTCTGGTGTTGACCGCCCCTGTCCGTGGATCCACGCCAACCTCTGCTGTTCGCCTCTCTGCTGTCCAGCCGCCAACTGTCCTCTGCTGGGTCGCGTCAACTGCCTCTCTGCTGTCCAGCCGCCAACTGCCCTCTGCTGGGTCGCGTCGTCAACTCCCATTCGCGTCCCCTTACCACTTCCGGATACGGCGAGATTTCATGTCCAAGAATCCTTTGTCTGGTTTCGCGCCAAAACAGACTCGTCTGCCTTGGCGGCCCACCCACATAGTGCTACACGGCAACTTAGAATTACAGTAATAGTCTTTTTGCATTTAAAGCGCAGACGATATACAGGAATGATTTTGCAATGAATAAAATCTTTCATGAATTTTAGAATGGCACTGTTGTATATTATCTGTGCTTTAAATACAAAAAGACTATTCCCATATTAACCAACCCCTCCGCTCGGGCAGGATATGACACAAGGTCAATTTTTAAGCGGAGTTTAACAGGTTTGAATTCAGAGTTCTCCTTCTCCTAGACTAGTTGCCTTGCCAAGGCTGAAGAACCTAGTCTTCCCTACTATTTACCCATAGCTGGAGGGAGAATAATTGGATTCCTACCTTTCCCAAGGGTATTAGTGCTATGTGAAATGCAATCAGTCTCGTCCAGGATTTGAACTCGTGTCGCCGTGTCCATTTCCTACGGCGATAACTATTACACCACGGGCACCTCTAAAAAAGATTATTACTGTAATTCCAGGTTGCAGTCGAACCTTGAAAAGGTAGGTAACCGATACTAATCATTTTGAAATTTATTACAATTTGAAAACCAAAGTTAGTGTAAGGTTAGAATAATTTGGGAATTTCCTATTACATGATGAAATAGTTAGAGAAAAAAATAAAAGAAAAAGAAAAGGAAAAAGGATAAATTAATGACACTTCCGCCCCCAAGCGTTAGAAAACACGTGTATATCTGTATAAGTGACGAAAAATGTAGAACCCCCAGAAGACAGTAGAATGGATGGACTCTTATAAAATGAAGAAGGCGGCCTAAAGCAAAGCAAATCCTTTCTACCTTTGGTAGTGGTCAACTCACGGTTATATATATATATATATATATATATATGAATATATATATATATATATATATATATATATATATATATATAATAGAAAAAAAACCCGTAATGTTGCTATTATAAATTTATTTCAGCTAGCGCCTCCATAAAAGAGAGCAGCTTCCTCAGACAGCCATCACACACTGATGAAGCTGAGATAAATTTATAATAGCCTAATGACGGTTTGTTTTTTTCAATTATATAGAAATTTCTGTGCATGAAATTTATATTCTATTATACATCAAGCACTCTTGGAGATTTATAAGAATACTCAAATATATTTATAAATGCGCATCTTGTGGATAACGGAATGATTAAAGGAAGGTCTCAGATAGAATTATTCCCAGCTCGTCTTCAATTGGATATATATATATATCTATATATATATATATATATATTCCTTTAAGAAAAGCAAAAACCGGTCACACTAGGATTATGAATTTATCTTCATCCTTTTCTACCAGGAAAATTTAAATGTTCATAGTTAAATGATTTTATTGTCCTGACGGAATTATTCCCGACTCTGGTTCAACTTGACTGAATTATATATATATATATATATATATATATATATGTAACGAAATAAATAGATAGGCAGATGGAAACAAAATGAGATTTATAGATAAGAACAAAATTTTTCATACCTACATATGTACAGAGAGAGAGAGAGAGAGAGAGAGAGAGAGAGAGAGAGAGATGAATGAAATTGTACCGTTATATATATTAGAATTATGGACGCCATCCGTGCGTTAATTAGATTTCTTTTGTTTTTCAAAATTGTCAAATGCTTGTGAGGTAAAAGTGGCCTGTCAGTGTGTATATAGCATGAGGTTTAGTCACGTGGTATGGTGTTATTACACGAAACCTTTAGACGAAGAATAATGTTGGTTGGTTCGTTGGGTTTTGTCTTATGGCATATCAATCTTTATGAGTTATTTAGTGTCAAAACCTGTTCATATATATATATATATATATATATATATATATATATATATATATATATATATATATATATATAAGTAAATGATAGAAAAGAATCCGACAACGTAGAGAAAAATTTTAAAAAAGCAAAGTAATCCAAAATGGGGGATTTAAAGTGAAAAAAAGTCGACGTTATAACGTTTCGGGTTAATAAACCATCTTCAGGATTTAGAAAAGATGATATCGCGTGTCGTTAGATCACCAATGTATGCTTAACGACACTCGATAACATATTTTCTAATTCCTGATGATGGTTTATTAAAACCGAAACGTTATAGCGTCGACTTTATTTCACATTAGATTCTTCACTTTGGATTAGATTCTTTTTCAATTTTCATCTATATATATATATAGTGAGGTGAAATAAATATTCGTACATATGTAAGTTTTTATTTCTTATCTTTCAAACATAGCCTGAGGAAAATCTTTTATAAATTTACTGCATAAGAATGTATTCTACTAATATGTGTATATAAACTTTGGTTACAATCCATTTTACAGAAATTAATATCATTTATTGATTTTCATAAGTGAAAATAATAATCGTACAGTACAAAAAATAACGCGTTATTTTTATTCAATACTTTGTAGAATACCCTTTTTATTCACTTCAACAGCCACTAATCTCTTCCTGTAGTTCTCAATTAATTTCTTGCAATAATTAATAGGTATTATGGACCATTCTTCCTGGCATATTGTCTTCAGATTATTGATGTTTGCTGGTGCTCTTTTTTGGATTTGAATTTTCAAAAGTCGCCACAAGTTCTCAATTGGATTCAAATCCGATGCAAAACATTAACATTATTTTCAGACAACTACTTCTTCGTAGATTCAGTTGTATTCTTGGGATCATTATCCCGCTGGAAAATGAAATCAGATTGTAGCTCAAGACTCTCAACAGAAGACATCAAATTTTCTTGCAAGATCTGTTTATACTTTTGGGCATTCATTTTACCATCTATTATTGATATTTTGCCCACACATTTCGCTAAAAAACATTCCCAAATCATTATACTGCCACCGCCAAATTTGACAGTTGGTACCGTGTTCTTTGGTGAGTAGACTTTGCCATCTTTTCTCTCCGCATAATTTCGATGATTATGACCAAAAATCTCTACTTTAGTTTCATCTGTCCATAATACTCTTTCCCAAAACGAATTTTCCTTTACCGTATGCTGTCTAACGAATTTCAGCCTCTCATCTCTATGTCGTTTCAATAGGAGAGGAGTTTTCTTTGGTCTCCGTGACTTTAGACCATTCCTCAGCATTCCATTACTTATTGTTCGTTTGGTTACACTACATCCTGATAAACGGAAATCTTCCTGAAGCTCTTCATGCGTAACCATTGGATTTTGGTTAATCAGGAGTCCTAATTTTCTTGATAAACTTGGAGAAATCTTCCTTGGAGCACCTGTTCTTTTTTGTCATCAACTGTGTTACGTCTTTTAAACTTTGCAATTAATGAACTTATCGTAGTAAAAAGAATATTCAGGTTGCTTGAGATATTTCTATAACTTTCTCCATCTTTCCAAAGCTTAACAATCAGAGCTTTTTGTGAATTACTCAATTCTTTACATCTTGCCATCATCAGAACCTTCTTATCTGATAAGCAATTGCAAAAAGTTCTGGTTAGGATTTTTAGACTAACTACAGTTATTGATAACATTATTGGAACATTCTAGAAGGCTTACTATGGATACTAATACCATTATTGGAACATTCTAGAAGGCTAACAATGGATACTGATAGCATTATTGGAACATTCTAGAAGGCTAACTATGGATACTGATAGCATTATTGGAACATTCTAGAAGGCTAACTATGGATACTGATAGCATAATTGGAACATTCTAGAAGGCTAACAATGGATACTGATAGCATTATTGGAACATTCTAGAAGGCTAACTATGGATACTGATAGCATTATTGGAACATTCTCGAAGGCTAACTATGGATACTGATAGCATAATTGCATAATTGGAACATTCTTGAAGGCTAACTATGCATACTGATAGCATAATTGGAACATTCTAGAAGGCTAACTATGGATACTGATAGCATTATTGGAACATTCTTGAAGGCTAACTATGGATACTGATAGCATAATTGCATAATTGGAACATTCTTGAAGGCTAACTATGCATACTGATAGCATAATTGGAACATTCTAGAAGGCTAACTATGCATACTGATAGCATAATTGGAACATTCTAGAAGGCTAACTATGGATACTGATAACATTACTGGAACATTCTTGAAAGGTAACTATGGATACTGATAGCATAATTGGAATAATCTAGAAGGCTAACTATGGATACTGATAGAATTATTGGAACATTCTCGAAGGCTAACTATGGTTACTGATAGCATAATTGGAACATTCTAGAAGGCTAACTATGGATACTGATAGCATAATTGGAACATTCTAAAAGGCTAACTATGGATACTGATAGCATTATTGGAACATTCTAGAAGACTAAATATGGATACTGATAGCATTATTGGAACATTCTCGAAGGGTAACTATGGATACTGATAGCATTATTGGAACATTCTAGAAGACTAAATATGGATACTGATAGAATTATTGGAACATTCTTGAAGGCTAACTATGGATACTGATAGCATAATTGGAACATTCTAAAAGGCTTACTATGGATACTGATAGCATTATTGGAACATTCTTGAGGGATAACTATGGATACTGATAGCATTATTGGAACATTCTAGAAGGCTAACTATGGATACTGATAGCTTTATTGGAACATTCTCGAAGGCTAATTATAGATACTGATAAAATGATTGGGACATTGTAGAAAAATATTGCAATAATGTTGTACAATACGATTACTTTTTTCTCTCACGAAAAGGAATAACTGGCATTAATTTCTATAAAATTAATTGTAACCAAAGTTTATTTACAAATATTACAAGAATATAACCTCATACAGTAAATGTATATATAAATTTAGTTCAGGCAATCTCTGAAAGAAAAAAAAATCATACGTTCGAATATTTCAGTTCTCTGTATATATTGTTTGACTCGTAAGAGAATACTTTTTTGGTAACTTTTTCAATGAATTAAAGCTAATTTTTTGCACACTGTTAACTGGTTTCAACTATTATTTCATATCAATCATAGGTCTATACGTAGTCTGCTATAACAACATCCAGTATACTTTATATGTAATAAATTTTCTAATTGACTGTTTTTCCACCTATTTTATATATAGAGAGAGCTCATAAGGGATGTACTCCTATGGACCCCTTCACATGGCCGAGCAAAAGCAGGGCGACCAGCTCGAATCTACATACAGCAGCTCTATGAGGATGCGGCGTATAGCCCAGGGGACCGACCGGATGCGAAGAACGATAGGGAGAGGTGGTGAGAGAGGGTCAGGGATATCAGTGCTGATGGCACGACACCAGTTGTCTTTAATTAACCCAAAAATGGTCAAAAGGAATTAACTACTCTTGAAATTAAAAATCCTACTTGTGAATTAATTAATATCTAAAGTTCCAAGAATCTCCTCTACATAAATCTCCCGTCATATAATACAAGTAATTACTGAAATAAATGTTATTATTTCCAATAAAAATCATCCAAAATCAATATTCTTTTTTTTTTATCTAGAGTAGGAGCCTCGGCGGTCCCCAGTCTGGATAATTTAAATTTACTTTTATGTCGACATTTAAACAAAAGCTCGTTGCGTTCATAAAGCAGTAGTCTGCAATCTTTAAAATTAATCATACAAATTTTTCATCGAGACACAGGTTACATCGGCCATTGAAACTATTCACAGTTGAAAACTGCCTGACTAATTACTCATATATTCTATATTCACACCCATTGTCTTCGGACGATGACTGGATATTAGTAATATATATATATATATATATATATATATGGGGGGATAGAGAGAGAGAGAGTGAGAGAGGGATACGGAGAGAGGGAGAGAGAGGAGAACGAAAGAGATAGATGAACAAGTATGAAGAAAGCGAGATGGATTTTTAAAAAGCTAGCTAAGTAAACATATATCAAAAATAGGGTCCCCTGTCTCTGTAAGAGAGGCCCGTCTAGGAGAAAAGCAGCCAAGACTTCAAACCCTTTTCTAACGAAGTAGTTGTAATCCACCTTGGTGGTATTGAAAAAGTAGGAGCTGTGATCCCAAATGCAGTCAAACTGTATCTTTAGCCTCATTTTGGTAACCTCTAAATTGACATTAAATCCAACTAGTATAGGACCTTACTTTTCTCTTGAACATCAATATCATGAAGAATGAAGACTTACAGCCTTGGTACTGAAAGTCTTCCCTACAACTTTGCCTAAACACGACTGAAGGATACCTGTAATCCTTGAGAATATTTGTAAATTCTTTCCCATGATCGTCCTATTTATGTTGTTTGTGGCTGTGTCTGGAAGAACTTCCTCTGTGCTCTGCCCAGCTCTTTAGTGATCCCGTAGCCTAGTTCAATCGTCAGGGCGTATCAGGAACAAACTGAGGGAACCCATCTCTCTCCTGATCTAGAATGGTTTGAATTTAGTTTTCTTTCTCCCAGAACAGTTGCCATACCAAGGTTATAGACTGTGGGTTGCCCTACTATTTACCAATATTTGGAAGGTGAATAATTGGATTTATACCTTTCCTAAGTGTATTAGCGTTGTGTGGAATGCAAATAGCCTAGTCCACACTGACCCATAATTCATACATACATAATACATACATACATACATATATACATATATATATATAGAGAGAGAGAGTGTGTCGTTCTTCTTCATATATATACATATATATATATATATATATATATATATATATATATATATATATATATACTTATATATATACATATATATAAGAGGGTGTCCTCGTGGTGTAATAGTTAAAGAGGAATCGTTGTAAGCTAGTTCAAACTCCAGTCGTTCTATTACGATCACTTTCGGTCAAATAACCTTAGGACAAATGGAATGATGTATTTGGCATTAAAAAACCCAAAAAGGTTGACGAGGTGTTAAAACAAACAAACAACAAACATATATATATATATATATATATATATATATATATATATATATATACGTATTTATATATGTACACATGCACTCATATATGTACATATATGCATATATACACATATATAGAGAAATATATGCCTCAACTCATATATATACACACACATATATATATATATATATATATATATACACTCCCCAGGAGACCTGGGTTCAGTCCCAGGTCGAATCATACCAAAGACTTTAAAAATGGTACTTGATGCCTACTTGCATAACACTCAGCATTATAAGGTAAGGATCAAGGGTAAAGTGGAGCAATCTAGGGAAAGGAGTAGTGCCCTCCCCTATACCTTGGTGCAGTAGCTATCGAAAAGAGAGCCTTTGGATCACCCACGACTAAAGGGAGACAACTTACTTATATATACACACACACAAATACACATATGCACATGGATAAATACAGATATGTATATTCATATATATACATATACATATACACATATATCACATAATATATATACATAGTAAATATGCATATATATAGATGCACACACACACATACACACACACACACACACACACATATATATATATATATATATTACTAGGATTCTATCCGTGGCAGTGATGTACTCCTATGGACCCCCACATATAGCCCAGCAAAAGCAGGACGACCAGCTCGAACATACATACAGCAGCTATGTGAGGATACGGGATGTAGCCCTGAAGACCTGACAGAGGCGATGAATGATTAGGAGAAGTGGCTAGAGAGGGTCAGGGATATCCGTGCTAGCGGCACGACATGATGATGATGATGATGATGATCCTTGGCACAAATGGTTCTGTTGGCAAATTATTTGTTTTAGATAGGAATACTTGATATCTGTGCCAAAAAAAAATACACAAAATTTGTACGGACAATGCATGGAATCACCTCAAGGAATAGAATAAACCAGGACGAGTTGCTGTTATAACTAATAAATCAATCAACATTTACTTTAAAACCTTGAACAATACGGTTATGAATTGTACAGATATATTTTGTAACATCTTAACCGCATTAAGTGATTGCTGTGCACTGAAATCAATTAAACATTGAACAGTGCGGTTTTGAACAGTATAAAAACATTTTCGAACATATAAAAATCGCTATTGGATTGTTGGTTTGGATTATTTTGGTTAGGTATTATGGTATATCATCAACCTGTGTAGATTATTTAATGTTAAATCCTGTTTATACATATATATTAAATACATGATTTGTAAAAACGTTTTGTAGATAACATTTTTAAACAAGCCTGAGTTCATTTCTTTTGGCACATAGTTAAATGGTTTCACGCATAACTATATGGCAATCACAAATCAACATCTTGCCCACAATTGTAGGAAATTTCATTTTTAAATGCATTTGAAGTAATTTGTTTGTCCACTAGTATTTTTATTATTTCTGCACAATTCATCATCATCATCATCATCATGTCGTGTTGGTAGCATGGATATCCCTGACGCTCTCTCGCCACTTTTCCCTATAGTTCATCGCCTCAGGCAGGTCTTCTGGACAACATCCTGTATCCTCACATAGTTGCTATATGTATGTTCGTGCTGGTCGTCCTGCTTTTGCACGGCCATGTGTTGGGGTCCATAAGAGTACATCACTTATGAGTTCGTCCCTGCTTCTCCAGCAGTGTCCTGCATGTCTGGTTCGTTTAACTTGAATAGTTTTCGTGATAGGAGGCAGGTAGCCGTACAGTTGTGTCTTGTTGGGTGTTGCCGCCAAGACTTGTTCAAGATTGCTCGCAGCAGTCTGCACAATTAAATGGTTTCAATTATCGCTAACACTAATAATTATATTAATAGGTATTGTTGTATCGTATATATATATATATATATATATATATATATATATATATATATATATAAATATATATCGAGAAATGGAGGATTTTGTAAATCCGATCAGATGATGAAAAATAAATGGAAAAGTGGATAAACTAAATAGTGACAACGGGTTCTGATTGATATTTCGTTTTTATTCCAGAAAGACTTCTTCAGAATGATTTGGTTTTTCTAAAGTTTAGCATTGGAGGAGATAGGCAATTGAAAATAAAATAAAACAAAATAGAGAGGGGTTATAAGGAAGAAGAGAGAGAAAAGACAGAAAGGGAGAAACAGATATATATATCAGAGTGGTGGCGACAAAAGGTTATTGACTAGGATTGTAATTCGTTCTTGGAATAAACAGATTCTTGGCTTAAGTAGATGAAGGCGAGGCTATTGTTACCGTCAAGCGTATCAGATTTTATCAATAGACTTGAACTTGACAAGGGAAGAGGCTACGAAATATCAATAGGAATCCGTTGTCAGTGTTTAGTTTGTCCACTTCACCTGTTATTTTCGTCATATATATATATATATATATATATATTAACCGGACATTGGCCTAGGGGTTAGAGTGTTCGCCAATGGCCCGGGAGACCTGGGTTCAATCCCAGGTCGAGTCATACCAAAGACTCAAAAAATGGTACTTGATGCCTCCTTGCTTAACACTCAGCATTATAAGGTATGGATCAAGGGTAAAGTAGAGCAATCCAGGGAAGGAGTAGCGCCCTCCCCTACACATTGGTGTAGTAGCTATCGAAAAGGGAGCCTTCGGGTTACCCTCGACTATGGTCGCCAACTTTACTTACTTACTTACTTATATATATATATATATATATATATATACGAGTGTCGTTCAAAATGTTCTAAGCCTCATTCAGATTTTAGTTTTGCTGTACACCTTTTGGTTTTGTATGGATCTCACCTGTATCGAAATTAAGACAAGTGATTTTAATTAGCTTTTCTAGTTTTGTAAGAAATCAATGTTTATTACTATCACAAAAATGTTCAGGTATGGATTTTCTTTTTGGTTCGTGTGGTTTAGTTTTGTTTCTTTGTTTAATAACATATCAACCATCGTGGGTTATCTAATGCCCAAACAGTCTTAATAGAAGAGCAATCGTGGTCCTAGGTGATAGGGAGTTCATGCCTTTCACAAGGGTATTCCACTGAAAGCGAACGCAATAGCATAACAGGTGTTCAGACTCACGACGATCTCGCAGTCCACAATTTTGCCATGGGGACTCTCCCCTCATCCAATTAGGTGAAGCTTAGTACTTTTTGAACGACCCTTTTATATATATATACACACAGACACACATATATATATATGATGCAAGCTAGGCCAAAGGATAATTTCCTTGGGAAATAAAATAGTTACCCGCACTATTCAAAGTACTGCTCTATATTAAAACCGTTTGCAGTAAAATATTGAACAGTGCGGTCTTTTTATAATCAGGACAAAATGTTTTTTCAACACATTAATCCCACTATTCAATGCTGTATTACAAACGATTTTGTTTATGAAGATTTTTTAAAACGTAGAAAACATCTAATGTTTTGTTCGCTATCGTAAATTTTGCAATACAAAAAAAAAGATGAAATTTGCTGGAAGGGAAGAATTGTGCTTGGAAATTCATTATCTTTCGAACTTTTCCCTTTCGTAAAACCAGAAAGTAAACACGTACAACAAATTGAAACAGTAATCTAATTGCCTTCGATACTAACGGCTGTTTTTATCAATAGTTTTGAAAGAGCGTCTGTTCTTCAGGTTATGAAAGAGGGCCGATATAATCAAAATTAAAAAAGAAAAAAGAAAAAGAAAGGAAGCGACACCCTCCTCACAATAAAAGAGACAATATGACCGCTGGTCGTCTTATTTATCCGTAGTTGATCAATAAATCAAAGCTGCTTTTTAAACATTAACCATAACAACAAACTCACGTGACAGGCGCACATGCGTACTTGCACATATGCATCAATTATGTTAAGATGTTTTAAAAAAAAAGTCCTTGCAGTGATTTAAGTGGCCTTCTTCGTCTGAATAGCCAAGCATGCTTGAAGATAAAGCAAAGAAATATAAAATTAAACAATATTTTCTGCGGCTACAAAAGTATTGTCAAAAAAAAAAAAAAAAAAGTAAAAATGTAAAAATACATGAAAGATTAAAAAAAAAAGAAGAGATTTTTGTTTAAAACGAAAAGAAAAACATAATTTTTTTTTATTATAATTTTCGCTTCTTTTCATTAAACCGAGAATTTCGCATTAGTTTTACATAGTAAACCATTTTTTTTATGATTTCAAAAAACGTGCTTATCAGAAATCTGTTTTGTAAACCTGTTTACTTCTTTACTTCGAACGAAGCCGCTAACGCCTACATTTAATGTATATCTCGATTTAAGAAGTTACTGCAATAAACGCATTCACTATGCAGCTTAATAAATGTATCATCATTATCAAGGTCAACCGGCATCACAGATTCTGTTGATTCTCTTTTGCAATCTTTCCCTACCGGTCATCGCTCTTAATCAGTCCAACACTGAGCCGAAAAAAAGTACATTTTTGCTAGTCATATAAGTGGCGTTCGAACTTGCTTACTTCGATATCACAGTCCAGGATGATTGCCACTACGCCACGGGAATTCACCTAAGTTCAAATTCTGAACGAAGCTAATAACTCTTTGCCAGCAATGTACAACATGTCTGCTTGGCTTACTCGGATGATTTGTGTGATGGGAGGTCAGTAACCGTACAGCTGCTGTTTTGTAAGGATTTGTTCAAAACAGCACGTAGCATCCTTTCGTTGTTTTCATCTAGTTTTCTTTTCTCCAAACTTTTCGTTAAAATCCAACTGGTGCAACCCCACAGTAGTGCTGACATGGTTACACCTTGGAAGTATTTCTGTTCTATTTTATTAAAGAGATCATATTTTTATATAGCCGATAACCTGTCAATAGGAATCCACCTTATAACATCCCTTTCAATAGATGAAAAATTGCTTCCGAGCCCTTATCCACTCGCTTCACTTAAATATCTATTTAATTCTTAGAGGCTTGGGAATGGAGTATATGTGTTTATTTGAAAGGTTCACAGGGATGAAAGTTCTCCATGATGTGTCCAACCATAAAACTCATTCAACCAGAAAATCTTTTATAATGTTATCTTTGCAGATTAGGTTCTCTACACTAATTATTTTCAGAAGTAAAAGAAATTTAAATAGGTTGGTTGGGTGGTTAGTTTTACGGCAGGACAAACCTTGTTGGGTTATTTTATGCAAAAGAGAGCTTAATAATTATGGACTCTTATATGTTGTACAAAAATGTATCTTCGCAATCATTATATATATATATATATATATATATATATATATATATATATATATATATATATTGTCATCCACAGACAGTGTTTAACAGGCTCTCATCAACAATGGGTTTCCTAACTATATTGTTGATGAACAAATTAAACGTATGATCAAAAATGTTAACCAACAAAATAAACAGTGTACTACTCCATCCAGCCAACAAATATATATCAAACTTTTTTATCGTAACCAAATGCACTACAATTACAAATCCGATGAAAAATCTTAAAAACATTGATTCACAAAAACATACTCCACACTGATCCTAATAAAAAAAATAAAATTTGTTATATATTATAAGTAAGTTTAAAACCTCGAATCTAGTCATTAGAAATAATTCCTCTCCCTCGATTGGAGTTTTGCAAAAAACCAACGTTATATATAAATTTAAATGTCCTTTAGGAGATTGTATCTCTGATAATAATAATATATATGCACCTTTCAGACACAAGTTCAATAGCTCAGCATTTAAAAAAACATTCATGCCCAACAACACAACTACGGAAAATTCTCACCGACAACACAACCAATATTAGAACATCAAAATAATAAACAAAAACTTCAGATTCTCGAAGCATTACATATCAGAAACCTGCAGCCGACACTTAATAGAATTAATTTTCAAACCAGTGCTAATGTACTTAAATGTCTTTAGCTACTGGCTCTAAATATAGAATCACATTCAAAAACAAACGCCAAAACCTTCAACGGCAAAGATGCCCTTACACAGTAGTAATATGCTAAAACAAAAGTTACATCACTTTTGTAGTAGATCCTCCCCTGATGATGGCCCAAAATCGGGCAGAAAGTACTAGGGATACATGCAACTATGGACAATACATAAATCAATTCCCCAGAATACAATAAAAGTAATACGGGAATTCGAACGGATCCAAAAGAAAATATGTAGACATAAAATGTCTATTATGTTTAATGAAATTTGCTTTAACGAAGAAATGCTGCCTATATATATATATATATATATATATATATATATATATATATTGTCATCCACAGACAGTTGTTTTGTTATGTCACATCTCTTCAGTGTGGCTATATGCCTTAAGTTTGGGATTGAAACTCGCCTAAATTTACCTTAAACTTAGTAACATACCGCTCTGCCAACAAGCGAATTACGTCAGCTAGGGAATTATAAGGCCTTATATAGTAGCTTTCATTTGTTTACATTTTGCCTGACCGGATACCAGAGTGCTCAATTTATTCGAAGAGCTTTGCATTATGCGAGTGGTGATAGAAATATGCGGAAGGTTGGATAAATAGGCTCTGGATTATCTGCAGAACGTGGTTTATATATATATATATATATATATATATATATATATATATATATATATATATAAACCACATTCTATATATATATATATATATATATAGACGTACCCATTTGCATGAACAGACTGGCGTAGTATTTACTCGAAGCTGGAGGGAGAATAGCGGTATGTGAAATGGTAACCATTTCGTCTAGGATGTGAACTCGGATCACCATGTCCATTTCCTGCGACAGAAATCATTACACCACGAACCCCTTATATATATATATATATATATATATATATATATATATATATATATATATATATATATATATAATTTCTTTCGTTGGGTGACTGAGAGAAAAGAAGTGAATACTTTAAAATGAATAGGTCCACAAGTTAATATGTTTTAAGATTATTCATTTTTCTTCAACACGTGTTTCTGTCGTTTAAAGTCGTCTCCAGGAAGTTATTGTTTGTTGTTTCTTTGGTTTTTATAGAGGTGTCTGTTTTGATAGGGTTGTGGTTCTTTTTAATTACAGGATTTGTGTCTGTGAATGTCCGATTGAAGTTAATTGTCTGTGACAAACATTACTCACTGCATGAGTTATTTATTTTGGCTATGTA
Source organism: Sepioteuthis lessoniana (assembly GCA_963585895.1). Lineage (NCBI taxonomy): Eukaryota > Metazoa > Mollusca > Cephalopoda > Myopsida > Loliginidae > Sepioteuthis > Sepioteuthis lessoniana. The sequence goes on from OY757917.1 coordinate 30,142,503, forward strand.
TTTTGGCTATGTGTATACGTGAGAGCTCTTATTCATGTATATGGGTATACGTTTGTTTGTTTGTTTTTTCTTTATTATTGTTCTCCTTCTGAATGATCTACGATAGTTGATAAGTCATAAAGTTCAACTGACTTCTAACATTCCTCCCTGAGTGATTCTGTTTGTGTATATGTGTCTGTGTATCTCTCTCTCTCTCTCTCTCTCTCTCTCTCTCTCTCTCT